>JAJTUV010000044.1:612500-972500 GCA_021653895.1 Mastomys natalensis | reverse complement strand
AGAGCTGCTGGGGGAAGGGCAGCCCAGCCCTCTCACCCCACCCTCACCCCCACCCTCACCCCCACCTTCACCTTCACCCCCACCCCAGCCCCACCCTGGGCTGGAGATAGTTTAGAGTAGAGCGCTGGGTGAGCAAGCCAGGAGGACCCTGTAACAAGTTGGGGCTGAGGGATGCTAAGAGAATCAGGCAGCCAGGTTCGCTTTGATATGTTAAGTAGGCATTTCAGCCATTATCCCAGGGTTTGAAATTTAACAGTAGGAGCATCAAAGATCTGAGTGCTGCATAGTTTCTTATCTAGAAAGATGGCATCCATCACAAGGGAGCTACAGATTGATCCTCCTACAACATGGTTTCCAAGATGCCACTTACTGTTCAAGAAACAATACTGTCTCTCAGTCAGCACCAGTTCTCCAGTGCTCAGGGACCCCTGTTGTTTGGTTCTTTTAAATTATCTTACCAGCCTGCAATCTCACTAGAACAGAATACCATATAGGCTTTAACAGTCCAGTCTGTGAACTCTTACCCTCTCTGTATCCTCACAGTGCCCCCTGGGCCTTTGCTCATGATGGTTCCTTGTTAGACATACACCATTTCTCATTCACATGCCCAAATCCCAACTACAGTTCTAAACCATACATGGGACCTAATTTTATATGCTTTGGTCATGATTTAAAATTAACTTTATTGCAGTGGCAGGTTAAATCATGCCCCTTGCCATAATCCCCAGACCCATACACCCTAGCAAGCACTTTGCTGATTGAGCTATACCAGCAGTCTATTTACTGATTTATTTAGAGTGATGTGTGTGTGTGTGTGTGTAGACAGGCTAAATAAAGGGAATCAAGATAGAGTTCGTTAGCCCTCATTGGAATTTCTAGTCCATGGTGGTCCATCCTTCCTTCCTTGCATTCTTTCTTTCTTTTTTTCCTCCTCCTCTTCCTCTTCCTCCTCTTCTTCTTCCTTCTCTTCCTCTTTTGAGATACAGTAGTGGTTCTCAACTTTCCTAATGCTGTGACCGTTTAATAAAGTTCCTCATGTTGTGGTAACCCACAATCATAAATTATTTTCATCACTATTTCATAGCTGTAGTTTTGCTGCTGTTGTGAATCATAATGTAAATATCTGTGTTTTCCACTGTCCTTGAAGGGGGTCATGACCCACAAGTTGAGAATGACTGAAATGGGGTCTAATATAGCCAAAGCTGGTCTCAAACTCACTATGTAGCTGGGCTCATTTTGAACTCCTAAGTGAGTTCAAGATTGAGTGTCAAGATTACAGATGTGACTCAGTGCACCCGACTTCTGTATTGTGCTTATATAGGTATCTTATACATGTTAGAATTCAGGGCATATGTTTAAACTCAGATTATACAGTAATGTGGATTTTCTTTTGTGTAAAATTTTTAAAACGGGCAAGACATACAGTATGAAAAATATTTATAGCAGACATTTATTTGATAAAGTGCATGTATCTATATATTATTTGAATACATAGTCAAATGTAATAATAAAACAAAGTGATCCATTTAAAAGTGGCAAGAGATTTGAATAAATATTCACCAAAGATGCTACTCAGGGGTTGGGGATGTAGCTTACTACATAGATCAGGTTGGCCGTGAACTCGGAGATCTGCCTGCCCTGCTTCTTGAGTGCTGGGGTTAAAGGCACGTGCCACCATGTCATGATGGGGTTATAGTTCAATGGTAGAAGGCTGGTCTAGCACTGGAGAAGCCCTGGGTTCATTCCTTGCAGCACAATATTGCTGGACAAATGCAAATTAAAACAATGATGCAAGCTTTTTTAGAATTGTGAAAAACTAATACAGTCATCAAATAAAGTGACGCTATCACGTGCCAATGGAGCCAAGGCTGGAGGTGGTGGGATTGCTGGTGGTAAGGGAAAAAATGGTCTCACTCTGTCTGGAGAACAGTGTGTGGTATTTTCTTCAAATGTTCAGCATACCACATGATCCAATAACTGCACTTCTTCGTGTTTAGCCAAGGAAAATGGAAGCATATGTTCATACAAAAACCTGGACATGAAGGATTATAGCAGCTTTATTCATAATTGCCCCAAATTGGAAACAGCCCAAATTCCAAATGTCATCTGGCTGTTGAAAGAATAAACTCGGCAATCTATCCATGCATCTTAGCATGCCACTTGGCAAAAGGAATGAACTACTCATATGCACAACAAGGACACACTTCTCATCCTCATTTGTATTATGCTAAGTGAAAAAAGCCAGACTTCTGCACCAGATGATTCCATTATTCCCTCTAGAAAAAGAGAATGCTCTAGGAACAGAAAGCAGGTCAGTGGTTACTAGGGGTCCAAGGAGGTCTCATGGCTACCAAGGGACATGGGAACACTTTATCTATCTATCTGCAGGCTTCTATACAGAGATGTGCATATAGCAAAGAGCAAACTCATTGCACGGAAATTATATTGTATAGTTTATAAAATGTCAACAAGGGTCTTCAGATGGGAGAACTTGACATTACAAGTTTCACTACTTTCCTTCAAATGTGTCTCCCCATCAATTTAACAGGGATCGAGCGTATTATGTGTATCATTTTTCGTGTTAAACGTTTTGGAGATCATTTAAAAAAAAGTTTAAGACAATCTTGAGTTGTTTATGAATGTGAGGACAGATTTTCCCGTTGAGACTTTATCGGACAGGTTATCACAAGTTCCCCCTTGAGTAATGATTCCACATCTAAGGTCTAGCACAGTCTTGAGTTTTTTACATTACAGCTGGGGCGTATGAAGAAGGAGGTGAAGAAACTGGCGTATGAGCGATGATGCTGACAGCAGAGACAGGAGGGATGCAGGGTCTGGATCCTGCCTGGCAGATGAAGCACACACTCTAGGACAAATTCCGGATGACTGAAAACAAGATCTCCTCAGCTTACACAGAATTTTCAGACATCTGCTACTCAGAAAGAAGGGCAGTACATAGTTTTAGTCTTGGGGTCAGGTCTTAATCTTTCTCTGTGTCCTGACAGTGGAGATGGTGGGAGGGGAAGGGGCCAATTCTATAAATCCTAAAACACGAGAAAGGGTTGGGGCGTTCTTCCCAGTAGAGCTGTGTGGTATGTCCACACCCCCGACTTCTATATGTAAGCCCTTCCTTCTAAATGAGGTCTATCTAAGCACCCTAAAAAAATGAAAACCATTATCAGTCCTCTCAAGCCTAAACATTATCAGTCCTCCCAAGCCTCTGTATCCTGCTCCACTTCTTTCCCATAGTGCTTATCTTCTTGCTTCAAAGCATTCCTGACTGCTTAGAATGCCTGCTGTTCACTGTCACCTCCTTGCTAGAATGCAAGCCCACTGTGTCAAAAGCCCTTGACTATTTTGTGTATAGACAGATAGTAGGTACTCAGCAGATATAAAAATACACTAATTATGGTTACAATTAGCATTTACAGAGCAGACCTTGTACCCCGACACACCTCACGCCGGCAAATAGTTACCATCCCTTGATGACTTAAGACGATTCTTGTTCCCAATTCAGAGAGAAGGAAACAGGACCACAGTTAGGTTAGGAGGATCTGAACCAAGGTTGCCTATAAAACTAGCAATAAGTGGTACCATGGTTCAGACACAAAAACACTTCTCAACTCGGAAATACAGATCCCAGAAAGCAAGAATGAGCACACCACTAGGGACCGGCTGGCACTTGGAAGCCCGTTTGGGTTTTGGATAAGCAGGTATGAGTCCTTAGCTAAGAGTGTCAGAGGAAGCCATTTTATGGAGTACATTCTCCATGAAAAACCTGGCAAGACACGGAAAAATAGAGGGGTGAGGGAAGGGCTTTTACAGAGGAATACAAGTGGAATTAAACTCAAGTGTTTCATTTCTCAGTAATTAGATTCAGTTTAAATTCACATTTTTAAAAAAAGGTAAATGCAGGCTGAATTTCCCTTATCCCACATTTTGAGTAAAATATACCTAAAATAAATCTACCTAATACTAGCAAATTACTAAAATCGCTTCATGTAAGTAATTAATTTGGTTTCTGTTTTGCCCTGCAGATGGGACAATGTATTATTACTGCTAATAAATCTCTAAGAATTAATTGTTGAGATGGGATTAACAACCCCAAAATAGGTGGAAGAAAATCTTAATTTGGATCATGTTTTCCTAACTCTGTCAGCAGCTTCTGATTATAAAAATAGTCTCAACCCCCTTAGGCGGGACTTACTCTTCCGGTGTCTGCGGAGGGAGGGCAGGGTGACCTTTCACTCGCTTTTGATGACCGCCCTCTCGTGGTGGATCGTGAGGATGCACGTCTAGCTCCAGGGTTCTTTGTGAGATCCCAGCCCCGCGTGGTCTAGAATATTCTGGGATCTCCCTGGGGAAGAGTGTCTTGTTCTTCTTTTCTTCTCTAGGAGTCTGTAATGTTCTGCAAACACAAGGACAAATGTATTGCTGTTATTTCTATATTGTATTTTTGACTGTTTATTTTTGTGCCATTTGCTATTACTGTGGCCAATTTTAGTCGTAATTATTTACCTCTTCCTGCTTTACAGAGGGTTGTAAGTAAATGTGAATAGAAGAAAACCGAGAAGACTAAAAAGATTTCCTCTCATTAATGCTTTTAACTTCACTTTTTCTCCAAACGGCTGCAATTGGTTTTTTTTTTGTTTTGTTTTGTTTTGTTTTTTGTTTTGTTAAAAATACAAGGCAAAACCAAACAGAAACCAGGAGAGGGAGTGGTAGCACATGCCTGTATTTAATCTCAGCACTCGGGAGGATCACAAGATCGGCCCTAATCAGGGCTACATAATAAAAAAAAAATAAACGGACAAAGATGTAAACAAACAAAACGTCAAAGGATGATACATATTTATGCCTGAGAAATACCAGGTTTGAGATCGTAAGTTCTCTCATTTAGTAGTTGCTTTAAGGCAGTGGTTAGTGGGTCTTAACCTGAGGATCTTGACCCCTTTGGGGAGGTCAAATATCAGATATCCTGTATATCAGGTATTTACAGTATGATTTACAACAGTAGCATAATTACAGTTATGAAGTAGCAACAAATATAATTTCATGGTTGGGGGTCGCCACAACACGGGGAACTGTATTAAAAGGTCACAGCATTAGGAAGGTGGGGAACCACTGCCTTAATGTTAGTTTAAGGCTGATGGAAGAAAGGCGTTTGTATCAACTCTTCTACACGTCTCTTCTACACTGTGTATAGTGTTTCTTGGAAATGTAAACATATGGTTCTATCTATAGCTGAGTTTATTTAATGGCTGCCATTTAAATTTTAGTTAATCAAGGGACAATCTCTCTCTCTCTCTCTCTCTCTCTCTCTCTCTCTCTATATATATATATATATATATATATAGTGTTTTTATTACTTGAAAAGTTCATAATGCATATAATATATTCAACAACATCCACCTCCATTCCTCCACCTAGACCCCCAGACCCACTCCTACCTAATTTTGTGTCCCCCCTTTTTCTGACCCACTGATTCCAGTTTGTGCTGCCCATATGTGAGTGAGATATGTGAGTGAGTATGGGACCGCCCACTGGGGAATTGTTGTCTTTCTATGGACCACATCTGTCTCAGAATTAGGGTTTCTGTTGCTGTGATGAAATGCCATGGCCAAAAAGCAAGTTGGGGAGGAAATGGTTTATTCAGCTTGCATTTCTACATTGCTGGTCACCACTGAAGGAAGTCAGGACAAGAACTCAAGCAGGGCAGGAACCTGGAGGCAGGAGCTGATGCAGAGGCCATAGAGGGGGTGCTTATTACTAGCTTGCTCAGCCTGCTTTCTTATAGAACCCAGGACCACCAGTCTGGCATGTGGCACCACCCACATGGCTGGGCCTTCCCCCATTGATATTGATCACTAATTGAGAAAATGCTTTATAGTTTGATCTCATGGGGGCATTTCCTTAAGTGGAGCTCCTTCTTCTCTGAAGATTCTAGCTTGTGTCAAGTGACACAAAACCAGCCTCTAGAACACAAAACACCTCTAAAAAAAAAAAAAAAAAAAAAAAAAACACCTATCTCTACTTCCCAAGCAGCTATCAACTGTCAAAAACTCTCCAGCTAGATGTGAGGTCTTAGAAGCCCCTTCCTCCTTCATGTTGGAGTACTGACTGGCTCAATCTTGAGTAAGTATAGCTGTTGGGATTTTGTGAGCGCTGGATTCCTGGCACATCCAAAAGACACTGTTTCACCTTGTCCCAGTCCCAGGCTGGCACTTCAATGTTTCTATTCCCTCTTCCGCCATGCTCCCTGCAGCCTTATGGAGAGGGATGTGGTACAGCCGTCCATTTATAGTTGTGCACGAAAAGTCGGTGTCTTAGGCATACTTTATGATATATTGAAAGAGTCTTGGATCTCTAGGATCTGAGCAGAATTGGAATCTGAACTCTCATACTTAGCTGTTGTGATCATTTGAATAAAAATTGGCCCCCATAGACTCATAGGTTTGAAAGATGGTCACTAGAGGATGGTCATTAGGAGGTGTGGCCTTGTTGTAGGAAGTATGTCAAAGAGGGAGTGGGCTTTGAGATTTCAAAAGACCATGCCAAGCCCAGAGTCTCTCTCTCTCTTGGCCAGCAGATCAGGATGTAGTTACTTATCCAGCACCATGTCTGCCTGTGTGGTGCCATGCTTCCCACCATAATGGACTAAATCTCTGAAACTGTAAGCAAGCCCTTAATTAAATGCTTTCTTTTATAAGAGCTGCCTTGGTCACGGTATCTCTTCATGGCAATAGGACAGTGACTAAGACAGTAGTCTGATTCTGAGCACCTTGCTTCACCTTTCGTTGCAAACAGATGATATTCTCCATTTGCTCGAATCAGGAAACGCACAGGAGGTAATCAAAGAGCACGGTCCACAGCCTTCCATTTAAAACCTCGAATGAAAACCCCCTCAGCTCTGTTTCATCACCCACTCGTTGTCCATTCATCACAACGTGGCTAGGAAGATGAAATACTCAGAAACACCAAGCAGATGAGACAGAATGCATTGAAAATCATTTGTTCTGTGTACCAGACTTTCCCATCCCACTATCAACATATCTGTGTGGTTGGAAGCTATTTGAGTAGATCGCATAGATTTAGAATTGTGATGTTGTCCAGGTTAGTTGAAGTCCTTACAAATACCATTATTTATCAGCTTCTAGTAATGTTTGCTTGAGAGTCTGTTTTGTTTGCTAAGGTCTCAGGAGCCTCAACGGCCCTTGGCTAATATTAGTGGCCTGATTCAGGTTTGTAATTCTCCGTTTGCAATTCTAGAAACCAAAGTTCCAAAAACAAAAAGTGGCTTTTGCAATTCTCCTGGCAGCAAACCCCATCTGTGCCCACGAGGGACTATTTGTAATCTATTATTTTACTTAGTGTAAATTCTTACGTTATTTTTCTGGTGATCCTTCTCTGTTTGACCATGGTGTGCTGTCTTTAGTCCCAATGCAGCTCTACATGCGCCCTGTGTTAATTTTTAAATGGACCAATCTGCCTTAAAAAACATTTGGGTTCAGGGTTTCAACTAAGAGTTCATGGCTTTCTTTTATAAGAGCTGCCTTGGCTCTCGGGTAAAGGCGCTTGCTGAAATGCCTTCTGATTTGAATACAATACCAGGATCCTCCATGGTAGAAAGAGAAACGACTACACAAAGTTGCTCTTCTAAACTACCTCTAAAGTGTTCTAGATAGTTTGTATCAACTTGACACAAGCTAGAGTTATCTGAAAGGAGGAAAGAGGAAACCCCAATTGAGAAAATACCTTCATAAGATCCAGCTGTAGAGCATTTTTTTTTCTTTTTTCTTTTCTTTTGGTTTCTTGAGACAAGGTTTCTCTGTGTAGCCCTGGCTGTTCTGGAACTCACTCTGTAGACCAGGCTGGCCTCGAAATCAGAAATCAGAAATCTGTCTGCCTCTGCCTCCCAAGTGCTGGGACTAAAGGTGTGCGCCACCACTGCCCGGCTGTAGAGCATTTTCTATTAGGGAAGAACCAGTCCATTGTGGGTGGGACCATCCCTGTGCTGGTGGCCCTGGGTTCTATAAGATAAAGACTGGGGAAGTAATGATGAGCAAGCGAGTAAGCAGCATTCCTCCATAGCCTCTGTTATCAGCTTCTGCCTCCAGGTTCCAGGCCTGCTTGAGTTTCCGTCCTGACTTCCTCCAATGATGGACTGATGAGGAAGTGGAAGTAAAATAAACTCTTTCCTCTCCAAGTTGCTTTGGTCATTGCTACTGCTGTTGCTTCTTCTACCATTCCTTCTCCTTCCCCTCCCTCCTTCCCTCCCTCCCTCCCTCCCTGCCTTCTTCCCTCCTCCTCCTCCTCCTCCTCCTCCTCCTCCTCCTCCTCCTCTCCTCCTCCTCCTCTTTTTCTTCTTTGATGCAGGGTCTTGCTAACTTAGGACTTACTATGAAGACCAGGCTGTACTTCAACTTCAGCTTTCCAAGCTACTGGAGGTTACAAGTATGTGCCATCATGTCTGGCTTGTATTTCTTTTTTGTTAAAAGTTATCCTGTTTTATTCATGTTGATGTTATTTTACATGATTTTTTTTTTTTTGTTAATAACATTTTAAACTTTTTATTTCAAGAGCATTGGAACACACTGAATTTTGTATATTGAGCTTTTATTTTGTGACTTGCTGAGTTGATTTATCAGTTTTTCAGAAAAATTGTGATTGTTTTCTGTACACAAGATCATGTCACCCATGAAAAGATATGTTTTTGCTTCTTCCCAATGTGAGTCACTGTTGTGGAATTGGCTTATTGCTTGTATTATGTTAATTGGGCTCCCAAAATTGCACGAGAATCCTGCATGTAAGACACTGAAGGTCCCTGCCCCAAGTTGGGTTTGATTGATAAATTAAGTTGTTGGTGGCCAATGGTTGGACAGGGAGACAGAGGAGTGACTTTAGGATTAGAAGGCAAGGGGACCGAAAAAAAGCAGCAGAAGATGCAGGCTTGAGAGCTGCAGAAGACAGATTGTCAATCATGTCAGAGCCAGGGAAGAGCGGTCCCAGGGAACCCCCTCCCCCATTGGGTCTAGGGTAGTGAAGATGGAATATAGATTTTATATAGTAATACCTCAGGAGTATCGGAGGGGAGGAGTTAGCAATGTGGAGATTTGGAAGTGCCCAACCATAGAGCTGATTAAATATAATAGAGCATATTAAATATAAGGCTGTGTGTGTGTGTGTGTGTGTGTTTCATTTGAGAACTCAGAACACTGGGGTAGGTAGCTAGGAATGAGTGCTGCTGAAGCCAGGGAGATTAGAGTGGATTAATCACTTACCACTACAAATCACCTTTTTTCTTTTCTTGAATAACTCCTGCAACAATTTTCTGTTGAATAGAGTCGTAAAGACTGATACCCAGCCCTTCTTTGTCTTAGGAGGAAAGCACTCAGCCTTCCTCATCACGTGGGATTTTTCAGTGCGTTTTTAATCTGGCTTATTTCCATTCCTAGTTGATGGAGAATTTTCAATCATGAAATCCATTTTGCATTTGGCCATGCACCTTCTCAGCATCTGTTGACATGGTCTTGAGGGTTTTGCTTTTGATCTGTTGATACATTAATTACTAACTGTTGAATCTACTTTGCATTCCTGCGGGAAATTCCATTTGGCTGCTGTATTAGTTACTGTTCCTGCTGAAACAAAATACCTGGCAGAGATAACTTAAGGATGTGAAGGTTCATTTTGGCTCATCATAAAGACAGAAGAGTCCATCCTCGTCTCAGCAGGGAAGGAATGGTGACTAGAGCCCACCTCTCCTCAGCCACCCACTTCCTCTAACAAGGCCCCAACTCCTGAGGATCCCACAGTCTCTCTAGATAACATCACCACCTGATCCTTCGGGGACATTGTCTATTCAAACCCCAGCAGGCACAATATTTCATACCTTTCTTATATTTCTTTTTTTTTTTGGTTTTTCGAGACAGGGTTTCTCTGTATAGCCCTGGCTGTCCTGGAACTCACTCTGTAGACCAGGCTGGCCTCGAACTTAGAAATCCTCCTGCCTCTGCCTCCCAAGTGCTGGGATTAAAGGCGTGCGCCACCACTGCCCGGCACCTTTTTTATATTTCATTTGCTTGTATTTTATTGAGGATTTTTGCACCTATGTTCAGGACATGTCCCTTAGTTTTTCGTTTTGTTTCCCCCATGATGGTATTTTTTGATATCATGGTGGTATTAGGTTAATACTGAACTCAGAATGAATTTGGGAAGTAGTCTCTTCATTTCTGGAGAGGTGGGGAGCTTTATAAAAAAGATAACCATTCATTAATCAATCTTTTCAACATTGAAGCCAACTGGACTTGTGATTTTTTTTTTTTATAAAGGCTTTTGATATAACAAATTCAGAGTCTTCTTATATGTTACATGTCTACTCAAATTGTCTGTTTCGTCATGAGTCAGTTTTGGCAGTTTGTATCCTAGTAATCTATTTTTCTCATCTAAGTTGCATGATTTTCCCACATATTATCATACTTTATGATTCTTTTACTATCTCTGGGGATGGTAGTAGTTCTCTTTTTCAGCATCTAATTCTATTTATTTGATTCCTCACATTTTTTTTTTATCAGTTTAGCTTAAGATTTCTTGATACATTCAAGGAAATCAAGCTGTTGGTTTCATTTATTTCCTCAAATCTTTGTGTGTACACTGTATGCATATACACTGTGTGTGTGTATACACTGTGTCTGTCTGTGTGTGTGTAAGAGAGAGAGAGAGGAAAAGAGAGAGAGGAAAAGAGAGAGAGAGAAAGGGAGAGAGGAAGAGAGGGAGAGAGAAAGAGAGAGAGAAGAAGAGAGGGAAAGAAAGGGAGAGAGGAAGAGAGGAGGAGATAGAAAGAGAGAGAGGAAGAGAGAGAGAGAGAGAGAGAGAGAGAGAGAGAGAGAGAGAATCCTGTCTGTGAGCGCAGGTGCACAGGTGATGCTCAGACATCAATCCTTACCTTCTGTGTTGTTTGAGACAGTCTCTTGCTCACCCTGTGTACTCCGGGTGAGCTGGAATTCTCCTGTCCCTGCTACTCATCTCCCCTTCGGAGCATTGAGATCAGAGACCTGTTCTTCTGTGTCCAGCTTCATGTAGGTTCTGGGGATTTAAACTAAGTCCCCATGCAAGTACTTTACCCATGAAGCCATTGATCCAGGCCGATTTTCTCTGTTGTTTTTTATATCCACTATGTCATTAATTTCTTACCTAGTCTTTATCAGTTCCTTCCATCTGCTTGTTTTAGGTTTGGTTTGCTCTTCTTATTCTGGTATCTTAAATCAGAGGTTAAGATTCTTGATGCATAATCTTTTTCTCTTAATATACACAGTTCTAGAAACATCTTTTAATCTTAAGTTTCAATTTAGCAGCATTCCCAAGTTATAGCATAATGCATCTTCAATCTCATTCATTTAAAATCTAAAATACCATCTAATTCTTCTTTGTTTGAGCATGTTTTTTTCTCTCATGGAGCATCTTTTTGGCATCATGTTTACTAGACTGTTGGCAAACACCGAGTCACTGAGATTTTCTTTAGCGTGTCTTTCAGAAGTGTATGTACTCACATTTTCCAGTTAAGTCTGTGATCCATTTCCTGAAAAATATGAGGTCTGAGCTTAGTTGCATTCAAATTTTATAAATTTATTTTAAAAGTGTATTATTTATTATATGTGTGCAGTACCTGAGGAGACCAGGAGAGGGCATCAGATACCTAGGAGTTGGAGTTAAAGGAGGTTGCGAGCTGCCAGATGTAGGTGCTGGGAAGAGAATCCAGTCCTCTAGAAGAGCACTTCCTGCTCTTAACTGATGAACCATCTTCACAGCCTGTAGAGCAATGGTTCTCACCCACACAATGCTGCAACCCTTTAATACAGCTCCTCATGTTGGGGTAACCCAACCATAAAATTATTTTATCACTATTTTATAACTGTCATTTCAGTACCATTAGGAATCATAATGTAAATATCTAATATGCAGGATATCTGATATGTGGCCCCTGTAAAAATGTTATTGGGCCCCCCACCCCCCGCATGGGTTGAGAACCACTGATCTTGATACTTTTTCCTTTTACACATAACTACCTGGTCCACTGTTTGAGCAATGTTTCTTGGAAAGGTTATTCTTCCTCCATCAAATTGCCTTTGCTTTCTGCACTTGTTAAAATTTTTTGTTACCTTTTAGGAATTCTTCTGGAACTCATACACACTTTAACTTACTGCTCCAGCTCAAGGTTCTTGAGAACTTCATCCTAGGGATGTGTAGGAGCTCTGTTCTGTTCTGCTCTGCTCTGCTCTGCTCCGCCCCGCTCCGCTCCGCCCCGCCCGCTCCGCCCCGCCCCGCTCCGCTCCGCCCCGCCCCGCCCCGCTCCGCTCCGCCCCGCCCCGCCCTGCTCTGCTCTGCTCCGTTCCGCCCTGCTCTGCTCTGCTCCAGCCTACTCCTGCCTGCTCCTGTCTGCTCCTGTCTGCTCCTGCCTGCTCCTGCCTGCTCCGGCCTGCTCAGGCCTGCTCCTGCCTGCTCCTGCCTGCTCAGGCCTGCTCTGGCCTGCTCTGCTTTGCTCTGCCCTGCTCTGCACTGTTCTCTGTGTACCTCCATCTGTAGTTTCTTCCAATTTGCTATTTTTGTTTACACATTCTACTTACAAAGACTTCAAACAAAACAGCACATTCTTACTTTTTATACTACTGTATCTTTTAAGAAAGATGAGAAATGCCAGGCATGGAGGCATAAACCTTTAATCCCAGCACTTGGGAGGCAGGTCTCTGAATCCAAGGCTAGCCTGATCTACAAAGTAAGTTCTAGGACAGCCAGGGCTACTTAGAGAAACCCTGTCTCAAAAACAGTACCAAAAAACCAAAAATACCATCCAATCAACAATAACCACCAAAAAAGAAAAAAGAAAATAAAGAAAAAAGGAAGGAAAGAAAGTAAAGAAGGAGAAGAAAGAGCAAGCTGAGAAATTAGATGGATAGTTGGGGCTAGGAGGATCTCTGGTTTTCTTTGGTCCTTTAAGTATGTATGTTTTGGCATGACATTGAAGGCTTTGTATTTCAAGAAAGAACTTTGATTTAACCTGATCTGTGCACATGCTTTCTGTGGTTCACCTGTGTGTTCACCACAGTCTTTTACAGTTTTTTAAAAGTATGCGAATGTGTGAGTGTGTGCACAGAAGTACCGTTGATCAGGCAGCTGGTCCCTGGGGATGAAGCTATAGGTGGTTGTGAGCTGCCTGACTTGGGTCTTAGGCTCTGACCTTGGTCCCTCTGCAACAGCAGTAAGCCTTGAACCACTGAGCCATCTCCCCATCTGTCCCTACCAACACATTTTTTATGTGCCCCGCACAGAGCCATTTTCATGCTTGTTATTGTAAATAAATCATTCATGTATTCTTTTCCCCTCTTCCAGTCAGTCCCATTGGATCTATTTTCAAGACATATATTCTATATATGCAAGACGTAGTATATATCCCAGACTCATCTCTCAAGGCCTTTGAAAGTTCCTCCACCTTCCCACATATGCCCTCCCTGCTCCGCAGCCTGTCCACTCTGGATACAACAGTCAATGTGCTTCTCCTAAAATGTAAGCCAGCCTTACTACTCTTCTGCCCAAAGCTATACAGGGCAGGCTGGAGATTTGTTTAGCGGCAGGGCTCCTGCCTAGAGTACCCAGGTCCTGGGTTCAATCCCCACCGTTGTAACAAAGCAAAGAAGCTCCCCATCTCCAGGGATCATCCGGATATAGGAAGCTGAGCTCCTGGCTTTAGAACCTGGCTGGTCCTGCAGGCAACCAAACACCCAGATTTTCTAATTTCTACAACATTCCACACATTCTTCTGTCTTGAGATCTTAACATTTTAGTATCTCTGGTGGTAACCAGAAATACCATCACTGTTACCAGTGCTATAGAAAATGATCCTATATCCACATGCCTAGTTACACTCTCTTCCTTTGAGTCTTTGACCCCATATCATACTTTTAGTAAGGCCTTGGTTCGAATGTGGATCTGCTGAAATGTCTCTCAAAGGTCCACTTGTTAAAGGCTTGTCTTCACCTCATAGCTATTTTGGGATGGGATAGAAACCATAAAAAAATGGACCTAGTGTGAGCCTTCAGGTCATTAAATGAA
This sequence comes from Mastomys natalensis, assembly GCA_021653895.1. Lineage (NCBI taxonomy): Eukaryota > Metazoa > Chordata > Mammalia > Rodentia > Muridae > Mastomys > Mastomys natalensis. The sequence goes on along the minus strand of JAJTUV010000044.1, from coordinate 958,397 downwards.
TGCCTTTGTGAGACATGGGGCCTTCCTTTTCCTACCTTTTCTCTTAGCAGGGTCCTCCATCGAGTTTTTCATGTTTCCTCATTGGTGCAGGCCAAAAAAGCAACGTGGTCAACCAACCATGGACTGAAAACTCCAAAGCAGTGGCCATGTTTAGCCTTTTAGCCTTGTAAGTTGATGAAATTGGCTATTTGGTCACTGTGAATGAATATGACAGCTGTAGCTTTCCTGCCTCACCCTATTAAACAGCACACATTTATCTACTTTCCATCCGTCTCAGTTTGGGTCATTTTTCTTCACAGCAATTGTCAGCTCATAAGTAATCAGAGTTTATTCTACACTTCTTTCTCCTTGCATATATCCCCTAGGGCATAGTATCCTTGAACGTCTCTATGGCTGCTATTGATTCCATATCATAATGCCAGCCTATACCACAATGGACTCCCAATATTCATATATTCGAAAGAAGACATGTGTTCATGGAGAAATGCATGGTTGACGTTCTAGGGTCTAGCATGCAACAATACAGAAATGCTAGTCACATTAGAAGCACAGCTGTGGAGGGTACAAGGGGCCAACGGGAAAGGAAAAGAACAGATAATATTCTCCTGCTTGCATAGTTTTACTTGGAGCCTTTGTGTGCATCTGATGCCTTTGGTCCCATCTTCCTCGGTTCTCTTTTGTTTTGTTTTGTTTTTGAGACAGGGTTTCTCTGTGTAGCCCTGGCTGTCCTGGAATTCGCTCTGTAAACCAGGCTGGCCCCGAACTCAGAAATCCACCTGCCTCTGCCTCCTAAGTGCTGGGATTAAAGGCGTGTGCCACCAGTGCCTGGCCTTCCTCGGTTCTCTATGGCATATACTTTCTTCCTGATGGCCCTGAAAGAGACTCTCACCAAATACTTCTTAACTGGAAGCTTAATTGAGTTATTAGGAAGGAATTTCTTCTTCTTGACTCATAGGGAAAAAATGAAGCCATTACCAGATTATTTTTGTTGGGCAAGTTTGTTCATTGGGATCCCCAGAGAGGAGAGATCAGGACTTTCCTGTACTGTGAGGGGCCTGGATTTTGATCACAGGAGACACTGTGAGGAGGTGGCAATAGAGGTTGATCAGGTACAAGGCTATCTGAGACAAGGGCAGGACCAGTGAGATGGACCAGTGAGATTGCAAGGTGAGAAGCAACAGTACAGGTGAAGTTCAATGTCTTGGTGGCTACCTTAGCTCTGTGTCACCCACTCTATAATTGATAACTTCGAATGCTTCAGTTTGTATGTACATGTTAAGAGTCTGTCTAATATTCCAGAACATAAACTGAAGAAGAAGATCTGATTATTTTGTCAGCTCTACTTCAGGCAAAATATTTGGCCATGCTGTGGCTCCCATATGGCAGCAATTAAATATTTAAAACGTGAAATTCTAAAGAGGAAGGAAGTGGCTGACCTTTAACCCCAGTTGTCACAACCAAACACTATCTGTCAGCAAGGAGTGGGCTTCTAGGGAAAAGCTTTCCCTTCAGTCAGAATCTTGTCTGAAGTTACTCTTCCTTTTCTTCTTCTGACGAGAGACCGAGGTTTGTGTTTTTCATCAGAGGAAAGAAAAAGTGCCCGAATTCTGGAACATGCAGCAGCATTTAGAATTGCCATATCTGGAGATGACAGGATAGGAATCTATGTCCTCGAGAGGCTAAGCTTTGGGAATCACAGTTCTGAATGACTAGAGTCTCTCCTGCAGTGCATAGGGCAGGAGGCAGACAGTGTGGTCAGGGCTAGTACAGGTGGACACGGGGTGTGGATGATATGTGGTTTACAGAAACATCTGAGCAGAGGCTGAAACCAAGGAGGTGAGCAAAGAGCTTCTTGGGGAAGAGAACACTGCTCAGACAGGGCTGCAAATGACAGACAACAAACCAAACTTGGGGGGTAAAAGGAGTAATCTTCTTTCAATTTATCCATGTGTGCATGAGTCTGTCTGCACACACATGTGTGCAGTGCTTGTGGAGACCATAAGAGAGCACTGGGTCTCCCGGAGCTGAGTTACCTGGTGGTTATGAACTGCTTGGTGTGGACACTGGTTACTGAGTTCGGGCTCTTGGGAAGAGCAGCAAGTGCTCTTAGGTCCTGAGCCAAGTCTTCAGCATCCCTTCCCACCAGATCTTTAAAAGAAGAATGGGCAGGTGTGGTGTGTGTGTGTGTGTGTGTGTGTGTGTGTGTGTGTGTGTGTAGCCAGTAGCTACTGTGGAGTCCCAGGGCTACCAAGTCTCTCTTCCTTCTCTTCCCTTCCTTTCACTGTCCTTCTCTGTCCTCCTATCTGCCCTACCTCTGTGTGTATGTGGCTCTGTCTCTCCCTACTTCCCTCATTCCCTCCCCCCATCTCTCTATCCCTCTCTGGCTACACAGAACCTTCCTTTCTCTACTAATAGAGATAGCCATTCTCTGCCCATCAGGAGAAATGGCTTCTAGCAAATGTCAAAGACACATCCTGAAAGATCTATAGCTAGACATGAAGATGTCAAAGTGCCCAGATTGGATTATCTGTCCCTCCATGGCGGTGACAGCACCAGTGGCAGGCAGCCGTAGTCTGACTACTGCTCCCCACATCGATCTCTGTATGTGTATGTTTTGATGCAGATTGAACTTAACACCTTGCACAACATAGGCAATATTCTGCCACTGAGCAATCTTTCCAGCTCCCTTTGTACGTTTTTTATTTTGAGACAGGGTCTCATTAAGTTACCTAGGAAGGCCTTGAACTTATTCTTCTGCCATTACTTCCGGAGTAGCTGAGATAACAGGACTGTGCTATTAGGCCTAGCTCAGATTGGAGTCTTTGTTTATTTGTTTTTCAAGATGGGGCTTCTCTATGTAGCCCTGGCTGTCCTAGCCCTCACTCTGTGTAGGGCAAGTGGCCATGCCACCAGACAGAACTGGTAAGGTTGAGTGAGCTCAGACCCTAGGAATCTCAGAGATTTGGTATCAGCAGGAGTCAAGCCGCTCCCAGTCTGTTTCTGTATCCGCTCTGGAATGTGTAGCCACAACCACGACACCCCACTGAGAGGAACAATGGGTAATCTGTCACAAAATGCAACACCTAAGGGTCCTTCTCCATGCAAATAAAGCATCTCTAACATCTCAAACTGAGCCAATAGGAACCACCTACCCGTAAGCCCCACCCCACCCCTCAGTGTTTATATAGTCCCTGTCTACATGGAATGAAGCACACAAGTTACTTTATCGAGGACCATCTGAGAATGGCTGTCTTTACTTAGCTCTAACACTTGGGGAAGAGTTCTCTCTCAGAATTATTTATCACTGGACCTTGGACCTGCCTGGCTGGCCAGGTTCACACCACTGCAGCTGCCTGCTACTGGTGCTGTCACTGCCACAGTAGCTGATGAAAGACCCAGGAACCTCAGCTACTTGCCCCGTGCAGCCTGCCCAAACCTCTTTGCTTCTCTTCTATGAGCTGTAATATTCTTGGCATTCCTGGCTGGACCAGAGCCCAGTGGCCTTTATTTATTTATTTATTTATTTATTTATTTATTTATTTATTTTTTGAGACAGGGTTTCTCTGTGTAGCCCTGGCTGTCCTGGAACTCACTCTGTAGACCAGGCTGGCCTCGAACTTAGAAATCCGCCTGTCTCTGCCTCCCAAGTGCTGGGATTAAAGGCGTGCGCCACCACCGCCCGGCCAGTGGCCTTTATTTATCCCAGCTTGCTTTGTCCTCTGGGCAGACAATGGCTGACAACTTTGTAGACCAGGCTTGCCTTGAACTCAGATATTCACCTGCCTACCTTCTGAGTGCTGAGGTTAAAGGCATGTGCCACCACACATAGCTCAGATTGGAGTCTTAGTTCTACCTCTTAGACACTCACTGGGGCTGGGTAGTTAGCTCATATTCAAAATATTTATTGTGGCTCCACTAGCATAGGTGTCCCTAAAATAACAATATAAAGACAACTCGCTCAGTAAGGACAGGTTTCATGCTGCCTTACACTCACTCCATTTTCCTCTCATTGTCTGTTGCTCAAGATACATGGTCTCCACTCCCTGACAGGTGCTGTCACTTGGCTTCTGCCCAAGCCTGGGTGTCTTTCTCCTTTTATGATCTCAAGCAATTTTGTTCCTGAATTACTTTTCTCCTCACTGTGATACAGTGCCTGGAAGAAGCAACTTAAAGGAAAGATGGTTCTTTTTAGCTCACGTTTGAGGAGGGTACAGTCCATTATGGTGGAGTAGGCAGAGTGTGTTCAATGGTATTGGTGGCTGTGGTCTGGGAACACAAGGCTGCTTGCGTACATCCCAGGAAGCAGAGAGCCTATGAGGAAGATAGTCAGGTCTATAATATACCTTAGTGCTGGTTGCTGGGTGACTCATTTCCTCCAGCTGGACTCCACCTTCTAAAGGTTCCACAACCTTCCTAAGCCAGCACTGCCAACAGAAACCAAGTGTTCAATCACATGAGCCTACGAGCAGCATTTCCTATTAAACTGTAACATTCTCCAAAGTCAAGGTTCTTTCAGGACCTTAGAGGGACAGCCAAACTTACCACACGCAATTAATAAAGTGAGCAGGCTTGATTGGACAGGTCTGTCTGTCTGTCTGTCAGACACACACACACACACACACACACACACACACACCTTCTTACAGCAATGGATCCTCATCACTCTGGTGACTTTAGGTCCATCCTCCTTTATATATCACACAGTCCAGTCATCCCTAAGTTATAGAATTTTCCATTTCCAGTACCTGTGTTCCTTTACCTTTTTGTTAAGATTTTTTTCTCTTTGCTTTATTACACAAGATGCTTCCATTTTGATCCAGCTCAATTTAACAAATGCTACCTGAGGTTCTACTATATCCTGATATTATGCTTTGTATCATTCCTTCTCTCTCCATCCTTCTTCAGTCTCCTGGTCTTTCTCTTTTCTGAAGATTTCCTCCACAGAGAGAGTGACAGCCCTCAAGTACACTCATATACTTGAAACAGAATTCTCTTGCTGAAACACGTATTTCAAAATAAATCTTTTCATTTGATGTGAAGGGATGTCAGTTGGGGCCAGAGTATGCAGATCAGACTCTGTCTGCAGACAATATGCTCTACATTGTAATTCCATAGTATGGGCTCTTTATTCTCAGTTGAACTTTTTGTTCCTAACTTTTGAAGACATACCTTCAAATACCTTTTGTGAGAATAGCTAGGTCAGGTTGTTCTACCAACTTTTATGCTTCCTTTCATGGAGAAGAGCACAGAAAGACTGTAAGAGCCAGAGGTTGGGAAGGATGGAGTGTAACTGTCGGGACATTTCAGGAGCGCTGTACTCATGAACTCACAGCAGTGTGGCTGCCTGCACAAGTGCAAGCCAGTCAACGTTTCAGCAGGGAGCAGGAGGGGCTCCTGAGCTCCATCCCTAGCAGAGAAGCTATTATGGATGGTGACTGGATAGGGGGCTGTTTTCTTTAAGAGAAAGGCTCCTGGTAAGTTGACCATGCTCCGATGACTGGCCCCAAACTCTTGAATATATGGGCAGCATAAATTGAACGAGGTGGTTATTTAAAACAAATGGCTGGGCATAGTAGCACATACTTTTAATTCTAGTACCAGAAGACAGAAACAGTTAGATCTCTGAATTTGGAGGCAGAGAGGTCTACATTGAGAGACTTTATCTCAAAACAAAACGAAACAAAACAAAAAAACAAGACATAAAGTTGAGAGAAGAGGGAGTGGGAAATTGGGGTTATCTGGAGGGGCTAGGAGAATGAATGGGAGAGGAATACAGTAAACATACATTGAATGCATGTATCAAATTCTTGAAGAATTAATAAAGATATTTTAAAAACACTGCTAGGGGTCGTGGTGGTAGTGGCACGCTCCTTTAATCCCAGCACTGAGAAGCAGATCTCTGAGTTCAAGATCTACATAAGTGAGTGCCAGGTCTACATAAGTGAGTTCCAGGACAGCTAGGGCTATACAGAGGAAATCCTGTCTCTAAAAACCAAAACATAAACAAACACAAAACAAAACAAAAACCAAACAACTCCCTCCACCAAAAATCCCAAACATTTATAGTGTCTACTCGGTTTCCAATGGTGAGGAAATCCAGTAAGAACACGTGGATACCTCACAAGGAATCATTCCTGCCCAAACATGACATCTACACTTTAATGCCTCTTAAGTGGCAATGATAATCTCCAGTCTAGAAAGAAACAGGTCAATTAGATGCAGGTAAAACTATTCATGTTGCTAGGTAACTAAAGAAAGTCATGATTATTAAGTAACTTTTTATATAAACAGAATCATTGGGAAGACAAGGATCTACAAATCATACATTTGTAGAAATACTCTATTTTATTGTCTCCATATCTATATCACAAATATTATACACACACTCATTTTTCAATCTTTAGTCAACCATCTTTTATGCGACATGTACTATGCTCTGAGCTGAAGAATCAACAATACAGTGTTATCTCAATCTCACAGCACTACATAGACACACACACAAAACACGTTTTTGTCACTGATACAATTGTTTACCTTTTTATGAGGAGTAATCTTGTTTGTTAACTTGGCTATGTCTTGAATCAACTGAAAGCTAAGCAACTGGGTATACCAGTAAGAGATTTCTTGATTGGATCATTGAGGTATGAAGACCCACTCTAAATCTACTAGCAGCCCACATTTTAGGGCATGACAAAGGAGCATTTGCTTTGTTGCCTGTTTGTCCTGACTCTCAGTAACAAGGTCATAGATCCTGCTGATGAGCTATTTCTTGGCTGGTATTAGAACCTCTTTCTTTTGGGGCTCCAACATAGACAAAGACCAACTGAGACCTCCAACCTCACAGATGGAACAATTATGAGAGCCTTGGTCTTTCTTTTGAGAGAGGATATATTGTTGGACAAGTCAGACCATAGCCTGTAAGCCACCACTCTAATAAATCCCCTTTAATTATATAAATACTTATCCCATCAGTTCTTTTCCTGAAAACCTGACTAATATACCTTCCAGTCATAAGAATTAATGAATTTACTTTTACAATGTTTATCTTTTGAGAGTCTACTATGTCTTAGGTACTGCTGTAGGCATAATATTTTTATGCACCGTGTAAAGATTTTCCTTGTATTATTTAAATGCTAATTTCTCTGCTCCCATATCTTGTGGCAATCTGGACATGGCATGGTAATACTTATTCTAAGTATCTCTTGTTTTAAGTTTATGTAAATATTGTTCCCCGTTTATTCTCTGAATTGTCAATAAAAGGTGATCAGTCAGTGGCTTGGCAGAAAAGAGAATAGGGTTGGGCTTCCCATCCCAGCCAGGGAAGGAGTAGAGAGAGGAGGAAGAGAGGGCTCACCACAAGAAAGTCAAGAGGAGGCACCATGGAAAAACACCTGGAGCAGACAGAGCCAGATCATTATTGAAATGCAAACATCTTGGGGATTTTGGCTGGGAGGGAGCCAGATTATCTCAGAGGATTAGAATAGATCAAAGACTGCCAGATTATTGTGCCATAATGCTTGATTAAATAAGTCTTATAGTCTCTGTCTTTTATTTGGGAGCTAGCCTGGCTATAGAAAAATTATAACTTTGAATATTGTTTTTACACACTGCAGACAGAGAAACAAGCAAGGCCGGTGTCTGAGTCACTGTTCTATTGCTATGAAGACATGCCATGACCACAGCAACTCAAATAAGAATGGTGTCTCAGTCAGTATTCCAGCACTGTGAAGAGACACCATGACCATGGCAACTCTTATAAAAAAAAGTATTTAAATGGGACTAGCTTACAGTTTTACAGGTTTAGTCCATTATCTTCATGGTGGGTAGCATGATAGTGCAGAGGCAGACATGGTAGCTGAGAGTTCTATTATCTGGATTCACAAGCAACAAGAAGAGAGAACCATTGTGCCTGGCGTTTGAAACTCCAAAGCCAACCCCAGTGACACACTTCCCCAACAAGGCCACACCTCCTAATCCCTTTTAAGTAGCACCATTCCCTAATGACGAGGCATTCAAATATATGAGCATGGGATCATTCTTATTCAAACCACTACAGAGGGCAAGGTCTGTGCCCCTTGGAACTTCATTACTTCCAATATAAGAAACACATTCATCCAGAAATCTATGCATCCTTAAGTGGTGTGTAAGGAGGTGGTGAGACGGCTCAGCAAGTGATGGCACTTTCAACCAAACCTAACAACCTGAGGTCAATGCCTAGAACCCACATAATGGAAGGAGATAATTGAGTCTCTGCCATAAGGACACACACACACACACACACACACACACACACGCACGCACACACCAATCAATAACAAAAAGGTATATGAGTGGGCTCCGACTTATAGGCAGGCGTTTATCACACAGACATGAGAATCTGAGTTCAATCTCCACCTTTCACATAAAAACCTGAGTGTGTTAGCACATGCTTGGGAGTGCTAAAAGATGGAGATAAGTTGATCCTTGAATTTATCAGTGAGCCTCAGGTCTCTTCTCTCAAAAAAAAGAGGTAGATGGAACTGAGGAACAGACCCTGAGGTTGACCTCTGGCTTCCACATACATATACATATATGTGCACATACATACATACATACATACATACATACATACATACATACAAAGGTGTGTGAGATGGATAGCTTTAGGCTACACCCTTAATGGAATTTAGCTCCTCAGTTTTGTGTTCAGAATCCAGATGACTATGTGGTCTTTCCTTTCACCATTGCTCAGCTGCAGAGCCTGGGGCATACCAAGTTGACTCTTTGGATCTTAACATGCACAGAAGCCTCTTCCCAGAATGCCTCTGCTCACTTCCCCCTCAGTGCTGGCTAGCAAAGGTTGAGTTAAAGCATGAATTTTCAAAACCCTCCTAACACCTCCCACAGTCTGATTAGGTATAATTTTTTTTTTTTTATTCTAAACACTCCTCTGAGCCCTGAGTACAGTTCTATCATAAAACTTGTCAAGTAAAAAACACTGTAGTTATGAATTTAGTTGCCTTTTTCAGCCTTAGCTGCCTGAGTCTAGGTACTGCATCTTCTCACGGACTATGTCAAAGGCTCCTTGTGAAAATAAATTTATAAACAGTCATAACAATTATGCAAATACTGACTGTGGCCCCAAAGAACAAGTCCCATCTACTCAGAATAATAAAGTTGTTCAACTTGCCTTGGTCAGTCTGATTTTACTCAGACAAAAATTAATTCTGAGGGCTGGAGAGATGGCTCTGTGGTGAAATGGACTTGCTGTGCAATCTCACGGATCAGAGCACAGATTCCAGCACCCACATAACAATCTAGTAAATACAGGCACACACACACACACACACACACACACACACCTGAAACCCCAGCTCCAAGGCGGGTGGGGTAGGAGGACCAGGTGGGCTCGATAGCTTCTATCCTAGTCAGGAAAATGGGAACTCCAGAACCAAGGAGAGATTCTGCCTCAAGTGAATGGGCTGAGGATGACAGAGGATACCTGGAGCCTTCTTTCAGCCTCCACATGTACACAGGTATGTGTTTAACTATGCATACACATGTGAAGATTCTGTCTCTCACACACATAAATATATAAAACATTTTTTTTTTTAAAGAAAAGACATCCTGTGTAGAATCACCTATTAACCTAAATGCTGGAAAAAGGTAGAGTCAAGCCTTGTTAGAGGATAAAATTTGATCACAGCTTTATTGGAATAAGAATTAGAGGAGTCTGAGAAGCTCTGGTAGTTTTTTAAAAATAACAATGTTTTAAGTGTGTACACGCACATGCACATGTGTGTGTATGTATGTTGTGGTGCATATGTGAGGGTGTGTGTGAGGGTGCATGAGTGCATGTGTGTGTGTGTGTGTGTGTGTGTGTACACGTGTGTGTGCATGGCTGCATATATGTGTGTGTGTACGTGTGTTGGGGTGTTCGTGGTTTGTGCATGTGAGTGCAGGTGCCTATAAAAAGCTGGAAAAGGGTCCTCTGCAAGAACAGTATTCACTCGAAAAAACAAACAAACAAACAAAAAAACCAGTATTCACCCTAATGGCTGGACCATTTCTCCAGCCCCGTAAGCTTCCCTCTTCTGCACAGCATCCTTTCACTCTGTTTTATGTAGCCAGTTCTCTTGCTATCCTCTTCAGCCCCTGGCCAAGCTCAGAGAAGATGCAATGGGGTTACATACAGCTGTGGCCCTTAACCTGGGGGAGATGGCTTCCAGAGTAGAGAGCTTAGGCTGGCCCCCATGCTGTACCCAGGCAGAAGTGTTCCTCCCCCTCCTACCCTAGTTCTAGTTTGAGTAGGCACATTCAATGTAGAGCCAAGGCCTAACATGCAACCTACCCACTCAGAGCAGTTTGCCTGTGCCCTGGGAGCTTTGGGCCTCTGAGACTAGAGCCTGTTTCAAGTGGTGAGTGGGTTTCTCATTGACTATAATGAGATTGTGAGGCTGGGAAGACAAGAAAGCTCTTGAAAGGAAGATGACTTTACATAAAGAATTCGTGTACTGTTCTGAACTTCCTCTCCCTACCCCCAACCTCAATGCCAAGATAATTGAACCTGTGGCCCTGTACATGGTAGGCCAGTGCACTAACACTGAGCTACAGCCCAAGTCTAAACTTCTGAAGCTTTACTCAGTTAAGGAACTTCTACAGAACTCTCAGAATACTGTGGGGCTTAGTTCTAGAGATACACACATCTGCAAGGTAGCTATTTCTACTCTTACAGTGCTGTGAACAAAAAAAAATACAAGAAAAGAAGACAAGAGTGATTATGACCTTGTGGTCTTATGAATGAGTGTCTTGGACAAGATGATACTCCACCCTGGCAGTCAGAGGAAATGAATGGAAATGTGCAGCCCTTCCGACAGAACCATAAAATGTTGCCTTAAGTCCAAAGACAGCATGATACCTATCTACTGTCCAGCTAGACCTCTTTTCCAAGGTTCTCCAAGGAGCTAGTGCTTCAAAAACAAGGAGCTCCTGTGCTGGTGAAATCAATGATGGCAGGCAAGGGCCAGTGCAAGGAGTGTGATTGTCAGGAGTGCAGATGTGTTGATATCTGTGGATGGAGTCAAATCGGAGACGGCCTGTTTGCTGTTTGTACAGGCTACAAATTGGGCTGTGGGTATTTGTGGTAGTTAGAATAGGAATGGCCTCCATAGACTGATGTGTTTGAATGCTTGGCTCATAGGGAGTGGCACTATTAGGAGGTGTGGCCTGGTTGGAGGAAGTGTGTCACTGTAGAGGTGGACTTTGAGGTCTCATATATAAGCCCAAGTTATGCCCAGTGAGGAAGAGAGTCTCCTTCTGGCTGCCTACAGATCAAGGTGGAGAACTCTCAGCTCCTCCAACACCATGTCTGCCTGCATGCTGCCATGCTTCCTGCCTTGTTGATAATAGATTAAACCTCTGAAACCGTAAACCAGTCCCAGTTAAATGTTTGTCTTTATAAGATTTGTCTTGGTCATGGTGTCTCTTCACAACAGCAGAACACTCACGAAGACAGTATTTAACAGCAAAAGGAGAAATTTTGATTCCTTGTGTCTCATCTGGAAAGTGAATGGATTCATTCTCACCAGGACATTTTTAACCATCATGCCACACATGACCAACAGCAGAACATATTGTCCACCTCAGAATCACCAAGTGAACAGGGGAAGTTCAAGTAAATATATTTGATGAAGCTAAAAAGAGGAAAAGTTATTCTGCTCACATGCTTTGTTTCTGAATAGTTTCACATAGTCTAGGCTGGCCACCAACTCCTTAGGTGGCTGAGGATGCCCTTGAACTTCTGATCGTCTTGCCTATATCTCCTAAGTGCTGAGATCATAGACATTCTCCATCAAGCCTAGTTCATGCAGTGCTGGGGCTCCATCCCAGGGCTTCCTGCACGCTAGGTGGGCATTCTACCCACTCAGCTTCATTTCCAGCGCTCTCCTGTGTCATCTAAACAGACTTTTAAGACTTTTTTATTCACCATAACTGGCAGTTTGTGGTGATGCTCTTTCCATGTGATCATTGTGGGCTCCAGAGACAGGCCTTCGATAATGAGGCTCCTTGCCAACGAAACCCCTTCCACAGCGTTGGTGTCAGGCTGTGTAATGGATTTCTGTACTGTGTCATGGTGCATTTAAAAAGCCTTTGGTGTTGCTTTGCTATCCTGAGGATTTGTAGAGCAGTAAAGAAAGATACCTTAGCATCCCTGGGTGTTGCTATAGTAATAACTAGTGTAAAATTTGAGCTCCAATAGAATATTTATAGAATTAAAGTTGTTTAAATATTTTGATAGTGCTTTCTCTAAAATAAACCAAAACACAGGAAACTCATTAATTTGCTAAAGGTTGAATTTTACAGAGTCCTTTGTTAAAGAAACCTGGAAAAGGTAGCTAGAAATTTAAAGCAGATGAGGTTAGAGACATTGGAAAGCCGTCATCCAACCTGACACCTCCATTTTCTTTTCTATCAAAGACTACAGCCCCTTTTCTGCTATTGTCATGAATTATTGACACCAGGTTAGATATTTCTTTGCTAGGGAAAGCATAATAATCTCCTTGACAGACTGAGAAACTGCTATGTGTCAAAGAAGCAATTCCCCAGTGTTGTCCAAATCTGAATTACTGGGAAAGCCATAAACAGTCAATGTTGGATGGAAACACATAGTGTGTCCATCCACTTCCACCGTCTTCAGTGCTCAAGCAAGAGTACAAACATGATAGGTCTAAAAGTTGCAAACCAACTTAACAAATTGTTAAATAAGATAAAGGCTTCTCTCCTTCCTTCCTTCCTTCCTTCCTTCCTTCCTTCCTTCCTTCCTTCCTTCCTTCCTTCTTTCTTTCCTTCTTTCCTTCCTCCTCCTCTTCCTCTTCCTCCTCCTTCTCCCCATGTCTTCCTTCTGCTCCGTGGTAATTTGAATAAGAATGCTCCACCCTTCCATAGACTCATATATTTGAATTTTCAGTCAGCAGGAAGTGGCACTTCTTGAGAGGATTACAATGATTAATAGTCTTAAGGTTTTATTGCTATGAAGAGACACCATGATAACAGCAACTATTATAAAGGAAAACATTTAATTGGGACTGGCTTACAGTTTCCATTATCACTGTGGCAGGGAGCATAGCAGCATGTAGGCATGTATGGTGCTGGAGAAGGAGCTGAGAGTTCTTCTTCTAGACTCTAAGGCAGCAGGAGGCTGAGCTTCCAACAAGGCTACACCTCCAAATACTGCCACTCCTTATGGGCAAAGTGTTCAAACACATAAGTCTGTGGGGACTATTCTTATTCAAACCACCACAAGGTGTGTCCCTAGGGGTGTATTTGAGGTTTCCAAAGCCCACACTCACCAGTACCAGCCTCTTAGGATGAGACTCCCAGCTACTGCTCCAGTATCACATGTGCCATCAGGGTGATAATGGACTAAACTTTCAAAACTGTAAGCAATCCCCCAATTAAATTCTTCCTTTTATAAGAGTTGCCTTGATTGTGGTGTCTCTTCGTAGCAATGGAACAGTGACTAAGACCTCCTACCGCCTTTTCTTTTTCTGTGGTGAGACAGGACCTCATGTTGCTTAGGCTGTCCTCAAACTTGCTGTGTAGTTAAGGATAACCTTGAACTCTTGATTCTTCTCTGTCAGCTTCCTGAGGGTTGGGAGTGTAGTTTTGAGTCATGATGCCTAGTTTATGGGGCACAGGCAATGGGATCCAAGGTTTTATGCTTAGTAGGCAAACACTCCACCAAGTACTCAAATCTGGTTTACCTTCTATTGATAAGAATGCTTTCTTGACAACTGAAAGGCAAAGTAGGATTTCACATTTTAAAATTACTTAATATGGCTGCCCATGGGTTTGTGGTCATCTGGGGATACGTGATCCAGTTCCCTGCTACTCCTGTACTCAAGAGGCTCTGTGGCACCTAGGATCTATAGGGATCTATAGGAACACCCCAGCCTTGCATATAAAGCTTTATTCACCTGATAACAGGTGCTCAGAGACGCCTATACCTTACAGGCTGGGGTGGATACTCCAGTTAGATACAGAGAAGACACTAGTGTAAAGCTGAACCAGAAGAGGGCTCAGGGCTATTTGAGAAGAATCTTGAGTAGCTGGAGTAAGATTTAGAAGTAAGAGTACTTGGTGTGTGTGTGCACAGGGGAGGTAGAGTTAATTCTCTAAAGCATGTGGTCATGGGTCGGACATCTTACCCACACCATAGGTCAGGGACCAGAAGCCTCCATGAGCTAGCACTAAGGACTGAAACCATCCTCCCCCGTGTTGAACTGTTATCTTTTCCCAGAGTGAACTGTTCGATTTTCTAGCTTGACTACTTTTATGGGCTTCTGCATGTGCAATCAACCATGGTGAAATAGGCAGCAAAAGTCGAAAGGCTTCCTAGGAAGGTGCCAGATGTTACCAGAAGCTTGGGTTGCAGAGAAAATACTAAAAGCAGGGCCCTGAGACCACACTTTTCTTCTAGGATGTCTTCAAATCCACTATTACTTCCTTACTTGACTCTGAACACTTTCCAAGGATGCCCATGACTTCTGTTCCTCTGCCTCCTCTCCACATTTAAAGGATTCCAGCAGGGCCAGCCGAGATAGATTCATCTACCCATGCATCCATCCACCCATCCATCCATTCATCTACTCACCTACCCATCCATCCACTCATCTTTCTACTCACCCATCCATCCACCCACCATCCATCTACCCATCCACCTTTCCATCCACCCACCCACCCACCCACTCATCTATTCATCCATCCATCTCTCCCCATCTGATGTTAATGGTTTTGTGTATTAGTGTGGGTGGGCTCGAGGACAGATCCCTCTCTGCTAACCTCTGTATAGTGACTCATCTGGGGGTGGAGTGGGAGGTGAGCCACACCTGAGAAATGTGCTGTTGGAATACTGGAGATTGAATTACTCTGTACTTTGCACTTGATTTAACTATTTCAAACAAGGTAACTGGGGTAATGAGAGTGAAACTGCTGTTGACATTTCCTCAGATCACACTAGGAACTTAGAGGAGGTTCCTCCCCCCTCCTCTCCCAAGCCTCTCCCTTTCACTCAATCTATGTTCCTTAGCTCATTTCCTGCAGGGTGATTTCAGGTTCAACCTGTTTTTAAGTTTATGAATCATATCAGTGACTCAAAGCCAATTTGGGTGAAAAAAAAAGTTAGCTTCTATAAGAAACCAAACTAGAAAGGAATGTGGGCTATTATTCTCAGAACCTTTGGCAAACACCCACTAAAGCATTATTCATTTATTGATTCAGCAAAAATATGCTGTGGGCACACTCAATGGCACTATATAGAAAGGCAATTAAAAGCTTTTATCTGAATGGCACTAGGTTGTCTTTAAAGATATATATTAAATAAATATAAATAATATATAGTAAATACATATGTATATATAAATTATATATGTGCAGAGCGGAACCATGCTCAAAAGTACTGTATATTATAAACCAGTCAAGAGAGGGCCAGGCATGATGATGCATGCCTTTAATCCCAGCACCTAGGAGGCTGAGGCAGAGGCAGAGGCAGAGGCAGAGGCAGAGGCAAGAAGGCAGAGGCAGAGGCAGAGGCAGAGGCAGAGGCAGAGGCAGAGGCAGAGGCAGAGGCAGAGGCAGAGGCAGAGGCAGGAGGCAGAAGCAGAGAGGCAGACAGGTCTCTGTGAGTTTGAGGCTAGTCTGGTCTCACCCGAAGTTCCAGGCCAGACAACCTACTTCATAGAGCCTTGCTCAGCCATGTTCATTGCTGCTCTAGTCACAATAGATAGGAAATGAAAATAACCCAAATATAAATATATTTCAAGTGGTGAATGGATAATGATAACGTGGCTCATATACCCTGTGGAATGCTGTTCAGTTGTAAAGAAAAATGAAATCATGGATGGATTTAGAAAAAATCATCCCAAGTGAGGTAAGCCAGACTTGGAAAGACAAATATGGTATCAAATATGGTATGCTCTCCCCTATCTAGAACTGGAGGATCAGGCAGAGAAGAGGTTGGAACTGGGGATCAAATGGAAAGGAGGGACCTGGGAAGAAATATGGGAGAGACAAGTTAAAATTAAGGGCTATTTGAGCAGTTGTGTGGAAATGTAATACAGTAAAAGCTTCACAAAATAAATGCACATGTGAAGGCAATGTAAGTGAAATTGCCAAATAAAGGAGGGGACACAGCCCAGCTGGACATCTCTTGTCACCAAATGAAGCTTCCAGTGCTAGGAATTGGTTACATCTAATTGAATTGTTGGCCAAAGAGGTCCCGTGGGAACCTCCAAACAGCCAGACTGTTGCCAAGGCTATAGGTTGTTTTCTACAGACTGATGGCAAGGCGGTGTTGCTGAAGACAGCACTTATACAATTTACTGAACCCAGAGAAATCAAGCTGGTGCCTACCTAGAACCTTCGTCCCTACGGTTAGGTGTTCTTGGCACTGGAAGACACTCTGTACACTACCAAAGGAGAAAAGCAAACATCAACCGCAAACCCTTCCATCTAAAAGGGCATTCTGACTACCAGACATGCTTTGTACCATGGTGGCACAAAGCCCGCAGGAGTGACCAACCAACATCTGATTTGACTTAAGGCCTACTGCACAAATTGGGATAGATACCCAATGCTTGCTTAGATAACCAAGAACCTGAGAACAGCTAGATATCCCAGGGACCTAGAGTAAAACCAAATCTACTGTTCCACTAAAGAACCTAACAATAGAACGACTCCTCATGAC
Source organism: Mastomys natalensis (assembly GCA_021653895.1). NCBI lineage: Eukaryota > Metazoa > Chordata > Mammalia > Rodentia > Muridae > Mastomys > Mastomys natalensis. Next base: position 941,674 of record JAJTUV010000044.1, on the reverse strand, counting down.
TCTTTGCTGTACTCAGAGGGTCGTGCCTTAAGCTCAGCCATCACCAGAGAAGCTTCCTCCTGCAGCAGATGGGAGCAAATATCCACAGCCAGACAATATGCTAAGAAAGGCCTTGGAACACTGACCTAAACAGGATGTCTCCATCAAATACCCCCACTCAGGGCTCGGTGAACCCTGCAGAAAGGAGGCCAGAGGGAATGGAGCCCCCCCCCAAACAAGACCTTACAAACCCAGCAGGACTAACACACCCATAGCTCCCAGAGACTGAGGCTGCATGCACAGGGCCTGCAGTTATCTGCTCCAGATGGGGTCCTAGAGCTGAAACGAGAAGCAGACACAACACACACAACACTTATCCTTTACCCAGAATGTCCAATTGATAGCCACTTGCAAATGAAAAGTTACTATTCTCCAAGGGACACTCACTGGGGAAACAAACTACTCTCAAGGGTAGGCCACATGTCCAGCAGTAGATACTAGCAAAAAATGAACTCAGTGGCTCCTTTGGTGGTTCCTTGTCTTATGATGTCATGTCAGAGCTTTTAAAAAAATTTATATTTCTAAATTTTTATACCAGTCCTTTGCATGTATATTTTGGCTTCCAGTTTGGGGGTTGATAGTGCAAATGAGTGAGTCTCTGTTGTATCTGTGTCTTGGACCTTTTCTTGAGCTGTTTTCCTCCTGCTTGTTTTGCCCTATTCCAATGTCTATTTTTTTTTTTTGCTTTATCCTATTTATTTATTTATTATTTTTATTTATAGACAGGGTTTGTCTGTATAACCCTGGCTGTCCTTGAATTTTCTCTGTAGACAGGCTGGCCTCGAACTCACAGAGCTCCATCTACGTCTGCTTCCCATGTGCTGGGATTAAAGGCTGCGCCACCACTGTCCAGCTTATTTGATTTTATTATTATCCCTTAAAAGTGTGTTTGTTTTCGAATGAGAGATAGAAAGCGGGTGGCTCTGGATGGGGGAGGAGAGGAAGGGGGCTCGGGAAGGAGGAAAAAACATAAACAGGATATATTCTTTTAAAAAGAAATATTTTCAATAAAGGAAAAAAGAAAAATGAAATCATAAAATTTGCTGGGAAATAGATGGAACTAGAAGAGATCAAACTGCGTGATATAAACCAGAGCCAGAAAGACAAATGTCACCTGGTTCCAAATCTTCAGATGTGAGTACATATCCTGTAGTAATTGTAGAAACCAGGGAGTAAAAAGAGACCATTGCTAGATTTGGGGGTGGGGCAACAGAGAGGGAAAAAGAAAAAAACACTATAGGGTGTCTAATTAGGGAGGGTCCAGGAAGAAGACAAATGCAGAAGAAGGAAAAAGGGTAAAATAACAGTGAGAATGTCTAGAAAAGTTATAAAAGCATACTATTTTAATATCTACCTAAAAATACCTATAATACATGTAAATCAGTATATAAATATATAAGTATAGTTTAAATGAAAATTTCGCATCTGGGCTGACAATGTTGCCTCCAAGAGCTAAAGACTAACAAAAATTCCAATACCAGACATGAGAAGCCCTCTTTTGAGCTGTTGGTCAGGGATGTCCAGAAGACCCCCAAATCATTACAGGGATATTGTTGCTGCCCTTGGTTGTCCCCCAGAGGTGGAAGGTAAGTCCCTATTGATAAAGACACCATGCACTTCAGACACAGGGCACTAGAGGCTCCTGAGCTGGAACTGACCTTAAAGCCAGTCCTTAAGGTCTAGCTTTCATGGCACCAGAAGGGCCATACAAAACTCCAAAGGAGGGAAGCATCCAGTAGTCCTACCCAGCCATGATGCCTATGAACCACAGCAATGACCAGCATGGCACAGTAACCGTACAGGTGCAATAGTGGTATAGTGGCTCGCATACCTTAGTGTTAACCAACAACTCTCTTATTGGACTTAAAACCAGCTGAAAAAGAGGGAAATCTACTCAACTACCCAGGGCTAGTGAATCACGGATCATGGAGGAGAGCCTACAACTTCTGTTTTACAAAACCAGCATAGCCTCTAACTAGATTCTAAATATTCGTCCTTATACTCCCCCGGTAAGCGTACTTCTCATCCCACATGAAGGAAACTGTTCTTTGCAACAGATGGAGACCGCTACCGAAAACCACAACCAATAAAAATGCAGAGTTGTGGAACCTGTCCAAACCAGTTTGTCTACAATACGACTGTTGCATGTAAGGCTGAGAGGTCACTGTGGAAGAGGGAGGCAGAAAGATTGTAAGTGCCAAAGGAACAGCAAGGTGGCTGTCAGATTGTGTCTGACAGGCACGCCAGAAGTTACACTTAGAAGTCGCACCAAAATGAACCTGAGCCGATAATAGGCACGCCAATGTGGAGCTCACAAGGACCTCACCCTTCTGTAAGAATTGCAGTCGACTAAGGATTGCTGAGATAGGAAAAAACAGGCTTACCCAAGGGAAGAGCACTTCAGTTGGTTATCAAATATCAAATACCAAATGCCCAGGCCTCACCTCAAAACATTTATATACAAGTAATTAAGCAGATTGTATTTAGGAGTGTGTGTGTGTGTGTGTGTGTGTGTACACGAATATATTAACCATTAATGGAAAGGAGGCCATGAGCTGGAAAGAGAGCAGGGGAGGGTATGTAGGAAAGAGGAGAACTGTCGTGTTTAGAGTTTATAGACAAAAGCAAGAGAAACAACACAGCTTTCCAACCCAAATATGGTTCAGCGGTGAATTGATTGGTAAACTTCATTTTCTAAGCCACAGATCAGGCAGAAATCGTAGAGATAATAGCCCAGTCCTTCAATCTCATTATCGAGGAGAGGGAGACGTAGACCTGGGAAGGACTGGCACTGGGTTGCACAACGGCTCAGTGGAGGGCAGAGCTAAGCCTGGAGTCACATCTTTGATCTTTCTGTGAGCAAGTGCCTGCTCCAGGTGCAATCGTGATAGCTGTGAAAAATGTCATTTTTACATATTATGAAGGCAAAGCATCACAAATACTTTTAAATTTATTCTTTGAGAATTTCTACAGATGCACAATGTATTTTGAGCATAACCCGCCTGTTGCCCCCTCCAACTCCTTCCAGACCCCACTCCCTCACCATATCCTCCTTCCAACTTATGTCTTTTTTATTTTAACAAATGAATCCAGTTAGCACTGTTCTATGTGCATGGACATTTTTTTAAATGCCACACTACTTAATCTCTGTCTCTCTGTCTCTCTCTGTCTCTCTTTGTCTGTCTCTCTACACACACACACACACACACACACACACACACACACATATATATATATATCTCAAAGCTGTGAGACAAGCCTTTAAAACAAAACTTTCCTGATCGTCTCTCTCCCAAGGATGATTGCACAAGGCAAGAATCTGATCCCTGGGGACTGGGGAGATGGCTCTGCTGGTGAAGTCCTACTACTCAAGCATGAGGCCTGATCCCAAGGCACCATCATAAAAGTCAGGCATAGTGGAGGCATCTGGGACCTTAGTGCTGGGAGGACAGGGGCAGATCTTTGCATTTCAGTGGACAGCTAACCAGCTGGTGAGGTTTGCATGTAGTAAGAAACACTGTTTCAAAAAAACAAGGCAGAAAGTGATAGAAAATACTTCTGGCTTTCACATGTACACACACACACACACACACACACACACACACACACACACACAGGCATACATGCATACACGCATGCATCCTCACACCCTGCACACGATTTGATCCCAAGATCAAAACATGTACCACCCACCCCCACCCTTTTACCTCACTCTATGAGTACACTGATGTGCTTGCTGTCAAGGGCACTTGGGGCTGGATAAGAGTCTGCCCCCAGGTTAATGTTTGCCATTCTAACTTTCTTTTATTCATTTTCCTCTGTGCAAAATATTGAATTATGCCTTGAAGAATTTGGGGTTGCCATCCCAGTCTGACCTATAAATGTTCCTGTCTGAAAGAACTGCAGGGATGGAAATGGAGAGGAGCCTTTGGAAAAAAGGTCCAGCGACAGGCCCAAAGTGGGATCGAGCTCAAGGGGAAGCCTCAAGGCCTGACTCTATTACTGAGGCTTTAGAGCGCTCACAAAAAGGGACCTATCATGACTGCCCTCCGAAAGACCCAACAAGCAGCTGAAAGAGTCAGATACAGATATTTGCACCCAATCAATGGACAGAAACTGCTGACCCCTGTAGTTGAATTAGGGAAAAGCTGGAAGAAGCTGAGGAGGAGGGTGACCCTGAAGGAGGACCAGCAGTCTCAATTAACCTGGACCCCCGAGATCTCTCAAACACTGGAACACCAAAAAGCCAGCACACACCAGCTGATATGAGTCTCCTAACACGTATACAGGAGAGGACTGCTGGGTCGGGGTTCAGTCAGAGAAGATGCACCTAACCCTCAGGAAACTGGAGGCTCCAGGGAGTTTAGAGGTCTGGTGGTGTGGGCGTGGGAGGGATGGAAACATCCTCGTGGAGACAGGGGTGAGGAGAGGAGGTATGGGATGTGGAACAGTCAGAGAGTGGACCGGGGAGGGAATCAAACCTGGAGTGTAAAATAAATAAATTAATAAAAGATTTTAAAAAGATAAAGAAATAGGCAGTCCTCCTGGAACTCAGTATCCAAGGGTGACTTAGGACTTGCTCACTTACAGGAGACAGACTGTGGCAACAGAAGTAGTAGGAAGTGCTGCGGGGTGCAGTGTTAGCAAAGTAGAAACACTTTGTATAATTCAGAAGCTTTCAGAGCTCTAGGGAGGATACATATTAGAAAGATTATGGGCTATTGTTTCCTTTGGCATTTGTGTGATTTTTCTTTGTAGAGAAAGGCTGTAATGGTTTGTCAAATAATAATTTGTTATAAAATTTATATGTATAATGTGAAACGACTAAATCAAGCTAAATAGCGTATGTGTCACCAAAAGTATCATTTTCTGTGGTTAGGATGTCTGAATTTTACTCAACCCTTTTGAATATAAACTACAGTACTGTTAACTAGTGTCACCCCTTATATAATTAATCTTGAAACTTATTCTGTTTCTTTAGGCTAACTGACATTCTGTCCCCTTTGATCAGCACCCTCCCATCCTTCTTGTCTGCACTCTCCTGTGAGCTTGCTTTTTAAGATTCCATGCGTACGTGAGGAAGTCCGGTTCTTATACATGATACCTGGTAGTCTGGATATTGGTGTTTTCTCCACAGCTCACCTGTGTTGCAAATAACAAAACCACTGGAAGAAACAAATTTACCCTTCCCCGGAAACCATTAACTGCCAGCATTCCTCAGGGAGAGGTGGGGATCTTATGAGTGGGTCCCCCATCTCTAATGAAGATTGATGGGTCCCATCTTGTGCAGGTTATTTCAAATGCTGAGTTCATAAGGGCAAGAGCCGTATTGTGTCCTGAAGACAACATTTCACAGCAGCCTTCCCAAACTCTAATTCTTTCCTCCTGCTTCTGTGATGTTCCTGGGTCTTGGAGGGCATGAGAAAGAGAGAGAGAGAGGCTCCATTTAGTGCCCAGGTGCTTGGGAGTTACTCATTCTTAGCCCTCGTTTTGGTTTGGTTTGCTCTCCCTGCTTCTCTCAATCCCTGTCTCTTCTATCTATCTATCTATCTATCTATCTATCTAATCTATCTACTCACACTAAATTCTACCTTGCTACAGGTCTAACTTTCATTTCCATACTAATATGTGATTTTGAGAAGTTTTTCATAAAAACCAACTATTCATTGTATTCTTTTAAGCAATATCTATTTAGTATCATTTTAAGCAATATCTATTTAGTATTTAATAAAATATATCAGTTTATTTATTTGTCTTACTATTGAGAAATTTCAGTTCTGCATCCATTTTCGACATTGACCCTTTACCAGCCATGTGACTCAGAGAGATCTCCTATCTGCCTGTTTCCTTTTGCCTGTCCTGTCCTTTGTTACACAGGAGCTTTCCATCGTGTTGCAAATGTGTGTCTGTTTTTCTTCTGTTGCCTAAGCTTTGAGGTCAAATTAAAAACTCTTTGCTTGAATCAATGTTGGATCCTGTTTCCTTCTAGTAATGTTATACTTTCATATCTCATGTTTAAACTTAAAATCAATTTTGTACTAATCTATTAACACTGTTGGCTTTGTTTTGAGGAAGTGTCTCTATGTGATACTGGCTGTCCTGGAACCAATGTGTGGACCAGACTGGCCTTGAATTCACAGATCTGCCTGCCTCTGTGTCCCAAATGCTAGGGTCCAAGGCATGCACCACTATACCCAGCTTTAACTTTGTATTATTTTTCATATGGTATAAGATTGAGGTTCGATATCATTCTTACATGTATATCTGGTTTTCCTCATTCTCTCATAAAAACCATCTATTTCCCATTATGCTAATAGACCATGAACGTGAGGGTTCATTTCTTAGCAATTTGTTGTGTTCCGCTGGCTGTAGTACACAGTTTCTGTCAGCACTGTGCTATTTTAATTGTTATAGCTTTGTAGTTAGTTTGAAGCGAGAAAGTAAGATATCTTTAATTTTGTTCTTTTTGCTTAAGATTTCCTTGAGCTAAGTATTGCTCATAGCAAAGTATTAACTATGTTTTATGTTTTCCAGATAAATTTTGGGATCACTTTTTCTATTTCTGTAAAAAAAATTATTGGAATTCTGCACTGTATCTGTAGATTGCCTTGGTTAGCATAAATTTCTTAATATTAACTGTTAGATAAGTTAATATATAGGTTATTTTTCTATTTATTTGCATTTTCATCTATTTCTAGCACTAAAATTTTATTGTTTTGAGTGGATAAGTCTTTTAGCTTTTTAGTTAAACTTATTTCTAAATATTTTTAATAGTGTGGTAAATGAGATTACTTTCTCGACTTTTAAAAATTCTTTGGTAATTGTACACATGTATATGTGGGATTTTGGTTCATTTTAATTGCCTACTACCCCTTCCCAGTACCTTTCATGATGTTTCATGTGTCTCAGGGGGTTGCTTTGTGTGCATTATCTTGTTTACTTTCAAACTACACTTAAATACAGCTTCTTCCTTATTTAAATAACAATAAAATAACATTCACTATAGCTCTTGTTTTGAGTCCCTAGTACACACACACACACACACACACACACACACACACACAACACACACTTCAAATTGTCTGATACGGTTACATAGAAAATAATTTGAGTAAAGATTTGAAGGTTGTAAGTCTGATGGCATAGGTCCTGCTGTTTGAAGGCAGCCTATACCATGCTTTCCTATAGTTTGCAGGGTCATTTTCCCTCACAGGTCCGTGTCCCTGGTGTAGTCCAACTGGGAGGTGATAGAACCTCTCTTCTCCATCTCTGCTTTCTATATTTCTACTTCTCTCCTCTTCCTCCCCTTTCCTCCCTGCTTTCTAATTCCTTATTTTCTATTCTTCTTCACCCTTCTCATCCTCTTCCTTCTTCCTCTCCTTTTCTCTTCATTCTTCCTATTTCCTTTCTCGTCTCCTTCCTCATTCCACTTTATTTTTTTCCTCTTTCTCCTCCTCTTCCTCTTCCTAGACAACGAAGTGTACAGTTTGCTCTGCTATGTAACTTTTCAACTCTTTACAGTGGTGGGCTGCTGTATCAGCAGACATCCCTCATGAAATCAGTGGGTCACTCAAGTCCCTTATAGAACTTAGCCCTATGTGTCCTTTCTCTTAGTTGGTAAATATAGTAAAAATATATACTTCTATATATTATTATAATTATATAATTGTATATAAATAGAAATTATATGTGAAAGCATATATATATATATATATACATATATATACACACACACACATATATCCTTATATCCTTTTATATAAACTGGTAATGGTTGCTGTAGCATTACCATACATTTTATGGGCATTCTAGGAACCATCCAGTATGAGGATGGGGCCAGGGAGACTCAGACTGACAGCCAGTGACTCTCAAGTTCAGTTTCCAGCACCCACACAGGGGAGCTCAAAACTGCCCATAGCTCCAGCTCCAGTGGGTCTCTCGCCCTCTTCTGGCCTTTGGGAGCACTGCATTCATGTGTGCATACCTCCCCACAGACACACATAATTAAAAATAAACTAAAATCCTTTCAAGAAAGAAAATTGAAAGAGCAGGTGTATCTAAGAAAATGGACCACATAATGAAACTAGTTAATTAACTAATTTGCAAATGTCTATATGCTTTGATGTATGTGCAGAGGTTAGAGGACAACTTGTAAGAATTATTTCTTTCTTTCTACCATGTGTGGCTTGGGGATCAAATACAGGTCTTCGGGCTTGGCAGCAAGCACATTTCCCTGTGAGCAGTCTCACCCACCCTGTGCCATTATATCTTGGCACTGTGATGCGGGATATAAACATTGGGAAGGTTGGGATGCAGGAAGGAAAAGGTGCCCCTCACCCGAAGTCTGAGTGAGACTTTCATCATCTCAGAGGTAAGAACTGCAGCACAGCAAACACTTGCTGTGAAGGCTGGCTACGTGTGGATAATCTCCTTTTATATGGATTGTCAAGTAAGACTGTTTAAATAGCAATGAGTCATGCTTAAGACCTGGGCATGCATGGCTCTTTCCCTTCTCCAGCAGTAAAGCTGATAATTTCTAGGAATTTTCTAAGGACCCCCATTTATGGTAAAAGACACATTTCATCTCCTTGTCCAATCTTTGTATCTCATGATTTCACAGTGTCGTATTGTAAGTCCATCTAAGGCAGAGCTATTCTATAATCCCATTCATCAAAAACTGGAACAAAAGGAGGTAAAAGAGAAGGAGTTTTTTTTTTTTTGAAAGTCTTTTAAAATATAGATTCAAAATTCCTATTCCTACTAAGGCACTAAGAGCAACCCTCTCTTGAGAAGCCACACCCACAAACTTGGGTTGTATTTTGTTGTTTCTTTGAGCATCTCTTTCTTAACCTACTTGCATGGATCCATATTAAATTCTCTTCTTAAGAAACCGCAACTCCTTGTTTTGTACAGTTCCCCAAATCCTTTTTGGTGGTGCAGTCAAGAATCCAGTCTTCACCTGGGGAGGGGCCTGTGAAAAGCAAGTCTCAGAGTCAGCAGCACAAAGCTGTGTTTGTGGCCCATGCTACCATCTTGTGATACTGAATGTCTCATTTCAGACAAGCCACTAATGAGAATGTTGATCAGATCAGATCTGTTGGTGGAAGACGGGAATCTTCTGAAGGTTAAGGACTATTTGTATTGTCCCATTCTTCTGAGATAAGAATGTGCTTTCTGTGAGTGAGTAAAGAGATGGAGTGGGTTGGGGGCTTCCTTCAGTTCTGCAGCCTGCAAAGCTGAGTGGAGGATGTCCATCACATGGTCCAAGGTCTTGTTTTCCTTTTATACACATCATGCCGTGTTTTACGATGTGGACTCAGGTAATAGAGTTGTGGATTCCCTGCTACATTATATACACTGTGTTCGCTACTTTTCCCATTACTGTCACGAGCTCACTGTCATAAGGTCATTTTGTCAGATATGACAAAATATCCAACAGAAGCAGCTTAAGAGAGGAAGGTTCATTTTAGCTTATGGTAGGGAAGGCATGGTGGCTGCAGCAACTCTCTTCATGGCAGTGGGGACATGATGCAGTTAGTCATGTGGTGGTAGACAGGAAGCAGAGAAAGCTTGAACTAAAAGCAGGCTCAGCTGTGACCTTCATGACCTCTGTCGGCTACGCTTCCTACTCCAAGGGTTCCCCAACCACTCCAAATAGCTGGAGATGAAGTGTTTCAGTCCATGAACCTGGGGAGTACATTTCACATTTCAAATTAACACACACACACACACACACACACACACACACACACACATACACACACACGCACACACACATATGTACACATACATATGCATTTGATTTTACAGGTCTTATTTGATTAATGAATATTTCTTTAAAAAATCTGAATTATGGGCCAGTGAGATGGCTCAGCGGTTAAAGGCTCTTTCCCTGCAAACTAGATGACCTGGCTTCCACCAGAACCCAGATGGTTGACAAGGGCCCTAACCACCACAACTACTTTCCTTCCTCTACATGTCCACTACGGCAAGTGTGTGCCCACGTACATAGACACAAAAAATAAATGTAATAAAAACATTTGATAGCGGAATCACAAAAAGCCTGTAATTTAAATCTATTTCTCTCTTTAGTCATCATCTTCTTTCACCCTTGTGGGGTCATGTATAATTATTAAATCAGATTTTTTTCCTCCTGAGTACTTTCCGAGAGTCCTTCGCATCTGTAAGAGCTTGCTCAGTAATTGATCTGAGGTATTTATTGCTAGAATTTAATTTAGATGTTCTTGGGGAGCTGGTATAAACTTTACAGCCGTAGGAATGTTAATTTTATCACTGCTTTATGTTGGACTACATTTCAAAGTCTCCCTCTCTTCACTCACTTAACATGTATATCGAAAAATGAGTGAATTAAGAATGGAAATAGCCTTGGTAATTATTTTACCTTCTTCTTCATGCTACAGTGAGTAAATGCATTCAAAGAGGGTAACTAATTTAGCCAAAACCAGGAGAGAGCTCTTGAAGATACTAACAGAATCAGAAGAGGAATTAATACATATAAAATTCAGAGCTGAAGTAGATATCTGTTTTTATCAAAAGCTTGTTTATTTCCTGTGTATTGATTGGAGAGCCCTATTTACTGCCCATTCTCTACTTTCACTCCAAAAGGATTCAGTTCCATCTTCAGTCCCACAGAAGGATATATGGTACAAATTATAGTGGGAAGCCATTCCTTGGTTCAGAGGTCATCACATGACCCACCCAGGGCCAATGAGAGTCCATCCTGGGATTTCACCTGGTAAGCCAGAACAAATCTGATTCCTGAGCATCCTGGTTAGTTTAACTGTCAACTTGACAGTCTAGAGTCATCTGAGAGGAACTGTCTAAGCCAGCTTAGCTTGTGGGCATGTCTGTGGGGAGGACAGGGAGTGTCTTGATTGTTAATTCATGTAGGAGGATCCAGCCCAATGTGGGTAGTACTATTCCCTGGGCAAGTGGCCCTGGACTATGCCAGGAAGTAAGTTAAGTGTAAGCCAGTCTGTGATCCAGTTAGCAACCAGCACCTATGTTCCCAAGGTATTTGACTGTGAAGTGAGTTTTTGTGGTTCATTACAGAGTAATCCTGTGTGGAATATCGAAACAGTCTGCCTTTAACTTCCTGCTCAGATTCCTGTCTTGACTTTCTTCATTGGCAGACTGTAACATGTAGGATGAAGTAAATGTTTTTATCTCCTAAGTTGATATGGATCAGAATGTTTTATCCCCAGAAATCAAACTATGAAAGAATGTTAGGCAATCTTGTCAGCTGAAAGGGGAAAGATAGGAGACTGTGTGAGAAAGAAACATTCACAGAAGACCTCAGTATTAAAGATGGCTGATGACCAGTCCTTAAAACACGAGACTGTGGGTGGAGCTTTGTCTTTTATGGAACTTCTGGGGACTGAACTCAAGGATACCAGGCTTACATAGCAATCTCTTTACTCACTGAGAGGCCTTGCTACCTCTGAAATTAGTTATTTTTTCGGATTTCTGTGACAAAATACTTAACAAGAGACGCTTGAGAGAAGGAAGTGTTTGTTGTGGCTCCAGCTTTACATTAGAGTCCATTATGGTGGAGAAAGATGGAGCTGCAGGAGATGGTCATATCATACCTAGCACTGGGAACCGGAGAGACAAATGCTGGTGGGTAACTCACTCTCTTTTTTTACTTCAGTCCTGAACCCATGGGATAAGTGCCGCCCACAGTCAGGATGGATCTCTCTCCTCAGACTCTCTGAGAATTACAGGTACACCCAGGGTGTGTTTCCTCGGTGATTCAAATCCAGCCCAGTCGGACAGTGAAGACGAACCATTACGACCACATTTTTTTACTTAAGGAAAAAGTGTTCAAAGAGGACCCAGTCGTGGGTATGAGAACCTGCCACCAAAGGCAGAGAATATCAAAGGGCCAAAGACAGAGGTGGTAGATCCAGGATCACGCAAGTCAATTTTATGAGAGACTTATGTACAGAATCAAAGATATGAGTCCCAGAACTCCAAGGCAGGAGGAAGTGGTCTATATGCTGAGTTAGACAGATGGTCAAAACTAGATGGAATGTGCCTGACCTTTCTAAAATACTGTGAGCACTTCCAAGGTCCATTAAAAAACCGTTCAGACATCAATGGCCAGCACACTACACCAGGCTAACTGCTTATCAGTGTTGACTAAAGGGTTTGTGACACACACCAAGGTCATGTGACATGCAAAATGAAGGTTATAGCCAAGATGGCAACAGTCATACCAAGTTAGACAGTTCCAGGCACACAGCTTATAGCCTCTGTTTTTGTTTTCTATAGTTTTTCTCTTTAACTTAGTAGCTGAAATGGTTAATATTGTTGTCAAACTGACAGGATCTAGAGCCACCGAGGAGACAAACCTCTGAGCATGTCTGTGAGAGAATTTCTAGACTGGTTTACTAAGGTGGAAAAGTAACAATGAACTGTGGAAAATCCAGGGACTGGGGCCCAAGATTAATAAGTAGAAGAACGTGAGTTGAGCCCCAGTGCTCTTTTCTCTCAGACTGTAGATACAGTGTAACCAGCTGTCCTGAGCTCCTGCCACCAGGCCTTCCCCACCGTCATGGACTGTAACTTCAAACTATAAACTAAAAGAAACCCTTCCTTCTTTGAGCTGCTTTTGGCCAGCAGTTTGTCACAGCAGTCAGAAAGGGTAAAGGAAAAAGCCAACTGAGCAACAGTGTCCCCTTTCTCGGCCTCCTGATCATGGACCAATGTGACTACATCACCAGCTGTTCATATACTGAGCAAAAGAAGAGAAATCTGCCTGGTCAGTCATTTCCTTCCTACAGGTCTTGTTCATTTGGACCAGTGGTAACTACTCTGCTAAACACTGCCATGTATGTGTGATTTGAAGTTCACAGGGGAAAAAGCCCCACCTATGTTAGAGATGCTCCAAGGCTGACTAAGAATGACATTGCTGTGAAGAGTTGGAATGCTGCAATCAAAGTTGTCTTGAAGTTGAACCAAGTTGTCCTGGGCCATCTGTATCCCCATCATAGCCACTCATTGTCTACCTCTATGACAGATCTAATACCTTCATGACTGCTATGTGACACCTTTTGGGACATATGAACTAAATAGACCCCGGGTTCCATCAGAACGACATCTGATAGCATCAGAGGCCTGAGCAGAGTTTGACTCTTAGCTATTGGCTCTTGGCCTGATGGTTCTACCACCATTTTGAGGAAGAGCTTTGATTCATGACTTTCTCTTGTAGTACAATTGTAAAAACTGTAAAACCTTCATGAAACGTAGCACATTAGGGCAGGGTACATGGGCTGACTGGAATCTGTTTTTGTAGGCTGTGATCACTCAGACTCGCTCTAGAATGAGCTCTCCCTTATCATTTGGTGGTTAGGGCAGTTTCTGCATTGACCCGTGTAACCCACCAACCCCTCTTCCATGCTATAATTTCTCTTTTTTTCTATGTATTTATCACTGTCTAGTAAGTAGCACTGGTTTTCAGTGGTTTATTGGATGTTTGGAGATGGCATTATGGGATGGATTTTGTGGGGTAGGGGCTGCTTCCTGTGTATCTGTGGCCCAGAGAACAGAGCTCTACAAATCATAGCCCTGCCTGGATTAGTGGCACAAGCCTTTAATCCCAGTCCTCAGCATATGGAGGAAGGCCACTATGTGAGTTGGAGCCTGGCCTGTTTTATACAGTAGGTTCCAGGCCGAATAGGGCTATACTGTAAGACCTTGCCTCAAAAACAAACAAACAAAACCATCAAAACCACCAACTAAGCAACAACAAAACCAAACCATAGCCTCTTAAAATAAGTATTTGCTGAATATAGACTCAGTGTTCATAAAAGGAGGCACAACTCTCCAAGTGTGGTATGTGGAATGTGCTTCAGGAGCAAGTCATGCAGACAAAGCTGTGGTTGGATCATTTTGAAGGCTCTTCTTGAAAACAGACACAAGAAGTGTTCCCTGGTATCTCCCATGATGTATGCCTATACTCCCAACACTTGGGAAGAGGAGGCAGGCGGATGGTGATCTAAAGGTCAGCTGGGTCACATAGTGAAACCCTGTTACAAACAGAACCAAATATAACAGCCACTAAAACCTACAATAACAGACAAAGCTAGATACTTAGAATATCGATTGATGTTTGAATGATTGAAAACATCTGAAATAAAACGCAAGGTTAAGATATGGTACATTAGGTGTACATGAAAAGAGCCAGTGGTTGGGGTATATGAATGCCAGTCCTATAGACATGCAGTGTCTGTGCTGGCCAGTCTAATGTGCTGACACAGTCGTAGAACAATGAGTTAGGTCAGGAGGATTATAGAGAACAAAAGAAGAGACAGTCATGAGTCTGGTTGGCTGTGTTGATTGCCAGGAAGCATCCATTGATTTGTACCACCACACTGCCATGCTTGGTTCTAACACTGGCTCTGGGTAGTGAGGTTGCTGAGCAGAGAATGAAGAATAGGGTAAAATCTAAGAGTCAAAGGCGATTCTGAATACTCCCTAAGAACCTAGTCTGGGTTTGAAGGGCTTATTCTACAGAGCTCTGTGAAGCTGAAGACAACAGTGGTTTCACCACCAACACCCCTGGGGGGTGGGAAGGCAGTAAGGATGAGACATGTCAAGCATCTTAGGATATCCCAAAGCTTCAGGGATGTTAGTGAGATCTAGATGCTTTGTGAAGATGAACCTAAGCCATGAGGAGTGGCTCATGTTTGTAATCCTTACACCTTGGAAGTCTGATGCAGGGGGATTATAAATAGTTCATTGTCAGCCTGGGGGATATAGCAAGACCTGTGTGAATCCTTCCTTTAAACGACAACAACAACAACAACAACAACCCAGACAAGAATGCCCCCTCAAAAACTGTAAAACAAAAACAAAACCCAACCATTCCCCATAGCCTACCTCAGATTTTGGCTGTATCAGTTTCTATCTCTAGATTCTGAAGCATTACCTAAAATAACATTTTATTATTCACAGGATTTTTTTTTATATATATAACAAAAATTATCTGGGACCCTGTCAAAGCATCAACGTATGTGACACAGGACAGGGTGGAGTTAATCTTGAGATGGAATACTTCTCCAATAACCCACTGGGTACTCTGCCAATGCTTGCAACTCTGTGGTGATCTGTAGAATTCTCCAGACCCAAAAGAGCAGGCAAGTAGTGACAACTGAAGATTGAGGGATTGATGAGTCTCCGATGAAGACAACAGAGAGCAGAGGTGTTGTTGAAAGTACTGACCTCTCGTGGGACAGTTAGTGCAAAAACAAACTTAACAAGTCACCGGTTGCCTAGTCTCCCTGGACTGAAGGCTGAGTTTTTTTCACAGCAATAACCAGCTTGATAATGATAATTCAGTTATGGTCACTAGCTCTATTTAAGTATGAGAAAACATGAGAAACAACTCTTTCCTCAAAGACTAAAAATGACAGAAGTTAGTTTGAGGGCTGGTGAGAAGGTTCATGGTTAAGAGCACTGACTGTTCTTCCAGACCGGGGTTTGATTCCCAGCACCCACCTGGTGACTCACAACCACCTGTAACTCCAGTTTCAGGAAACAGTGCCCTCTTATGACCTTGCAAACATTAGGTATGCATGTGGTACACATGTGGGAAAGACATCCATACACATTAATTACATTTTTAAAAAAAGTTCACCAAGGGCACCAACTAAGCAGGTTAATATTGAACAATCATCACTTGCCATGTTATTTTACATAAACTTTTCACTTCTCATACCAGACATGATAGGTCTTCATCTTAGGGGTGTGTGTGTATCTTGTGTGTATGTGTGTGTGTGTGTGTGTGTGTGTAAGTTGTGTACATGCATATGGAAACCAGAGAACACCCTCAAGTGTTGTTTCTCAGGTGCTGTTTCCTTTACTCTTTTCGAGACAAGGTGTCTCATTAGCCTGGAACTCACAGAATGGGCTTGGCTGACTGGCCAGTGAGCTTCAGGGGTCTACCTGTCTCTGCTTCCCCGGTGGTGACATTGTAAGCATGCCCAGCTTAGTTTATGTGGGTTCTGGGAACTCAGCTTCTTGGGTTTGCAAGGCAGCACTTTATCAACATACACCTTCCCAGCTCTCTTTCCCTTTTTCTCTCCCCTCCTTTCCCTTTTCCTCCCTTCCCCTCCCCTTCCCTTTTCTTCCCCACCCCTCCTCCTTTTTCAGATAACATCTCTTTATGTAGCTCAGGCTGGCCTTGTACTTACAATTCTCCTGCTCTACCTTCCCTAGCTCTGGCACTGCAGGTCTATGCCACCGCACTGGGCAAAAACATTATTCTAATGCAGACTTTGTAATGAAGGAAGCTGACACTTGAGATATAAATGGCTCAAAGTCACCAAATCAGAGAGGAAAAAGGCGAGTAGCCTTTCCTAGCCCTTCAGGTTGGAGGGATTTCACTATCTGTCTTCTACAGTATATTTGGGCTCAAATGATGACCATTCAGATACACAAAATCATATCTTAAAACCGAATTTTACATATTCTAATTAAGAGTGTTTTTTTTTTTTTGTCAGGCTTGCTCTCTGCATTTGTCTTTTGCTTTGAATTTCTCATGACTGAGTTTCTTGACCTTATTATAGATTCTGCTGTCTTTGGATTTATCAGTATCTCCTGGGTGTCAGAGGCTAGCTCACTGAGCTAACTGGATGCTATATCTCAAATGCCGACATGTACAATATTCTATTTGTTTTTTTTTTTGGTTTTCAGACAGGTTCTCTTTACCGCGTCCTGAACCACTCTGTAGACAGCTGGCCAATCGAAACGCCTGCTTCTCAAGTGCTGGATAAGGCTGACCACGCCCGTAATGTCAGTATCTAGGAGAAAAAAATGGTAAGTGGGTAACTTGGATAGCATTTTAGTTTTATTAGTTTCTTCCATTTTTGAACATGTGAAACAGAAAAAGGGTATTATCTTTGATCTCCAGCCTGGAAAACCACGCTTGGCCAGTAGACAATAATATAAGTCCAAACACACACCTATCAGTTGAGCTAAAACATGAAGAAACTGGAGCACGGATTGCAAAATTTAAGTTCCTTGCAGCTTTGTAGGTAATGTTGAAACCACTCGAAGTCCAAAGACAATGCTTATGTGGGGGAGTCTCCGCCCTCTCCGGATCATTTCTCTCAGGTTGAGCCTCCGGTTTAACATCATAGGCAAACAGTATCTGCTTTTCCCTGAAGGTGGACTCCTAGCATAATAAAAAGATCTCTAGATAATTAAAAGTAGAAATGAGATCATGGATTTTATTTGCAGCTTTGCCATGTACTAGCTGAACAACCCTGGAGACATCTGCAAGTCACCAGTAACTTGGTATTCTTAAGAATAAAAACAGAGATGACATAGTAATAGAGACCATCTTAGAGTTGTTGGGAAGACAAAAAAAAAAAAAAAATAACAAAAAAACCAAAACCAAAAAGCTAAAAAACATACAAATGCTAGTGCTCTGTAACTCTGTTACAGATAAGCTAGTTTTATAGACACATTAAGAGGGAAGTTTAGCTTGATACAGGATGTGAAAATAGCTTTCATTGAAGACATTCTTTATCTTTGAAGACATTGAAGATGGCCTTAAACTCTGTTGTGCTTTGATTACTTTAGGATAGGTAGGACAAGTGTGAAACTGGTGTTATTTCTATATGTGTGTGGGGGAGGGTGGGGGAGAGAGTGGATAGGAGGGAAGACAGTGGGACTTGCTCTGTAGCCCTATGTGGCCTAGAACTCATGATCTTCTTCTGTCTTAGCCCACTGGATGTTGGGATTATAGTCCAGTGCCACGATGTGGTCCCTCCAGCAACAGTAGCATGTACCTTTCCTGAACAGGCTACAAGCTTTATCAGAGCTTTTTGTACCTGACCTTTAGTTTTTATCTTGATGTGCTGCGGTAGATTCATGGAGCTCTCCCCCCACCTTCTCCTCTTCCTCCTCCTTTTTCCCCTTGTTTGTTTGTTTATGATTTTGAGCACATGTGCCCTTGGAGGCCAGAAAAGTTAGATTCCCTGGAGCTGGAGCGAAAGGCAGCTGTGAACTGTTGACTGGGTGTTGGGAAACAAACTCAGGTCTTCAGGTCCTCTGGAAGTACAGCAAGTGCTCTGAATGACTGAACCACCTTTCTTGCTAGAGAACAATGTCTACAAGTCCAAGGAACCTACCTAATCTTATTTATGGAAAATATTTGCTTGAGAACACTAAGCCAAGGTCTACTTCTCTATATTCCTATCTAAGGGTTTCTTCCCCTTTCTTTAGACAAGGTCTAGATATATCCTAGGCTGTTTCCAGACTCCTGGGCTCGAGGATGATCCTGCCATCCTTCCCAGTAGCTAGGACTGCAGGTACACTACCGTGCCTCCTTTTTCATTTTTAAATAAATGCTTGTAGCCCCGATCTGATGTCAGTATCCCACTTAAGTGCTCACCTCATGTAAGGTGAGTGTTATTTCAGTTGGTTATCTTCCAGGGTTGCTGCTTGGTGACTCTGACTAGCGTCGTTAGCTTCAAGCATATTCTGTGTGTGTCTCCCTCTGTGTATGTATGTGTGTTTATGTGTATGCATGTGCACTTATGTGTGTACATGTATGTGTGTGTATGTGCTGTGCTATGAGTCTGCTTGGGAGTAGCATAGTGTAAACTTTCCCCCTTGTTCCTTGGCAGAGGACATGGGTCTAAAACCTGTGGGCTACCAGTTTAGTGTTGGCTGTGGTTTTCTAGGAATGGCATTTCTAAACATCAACAGTAAAGCCTAACGTCTCTGGGAGGAAGTTGTTGACAGTGTTTAACGGGGCATCCATTTAATTTGAAACCTGAGTCCACACTCATAGAATCTACTAGAGTCACTGACTACATCTCTGGTTGGATATTTCTGCTAGCCAATCCTTGACTGTCAGCTTCCAGATGCTTCGCTTGGACCCACAAATCTCATTTTTCCTTTGGCTTTCTATACATCAGCCCAGTGCTCTGTGGTCCTAAAAGTCTCTTTTAACATTTAGTGTTTCCTGGGAACACTAAATTTATTATTATTATTTTTTAATGAAGTCTCAGGATATTGCTCAAGCTGGTCACCAACTTCAGGCTCAAATGATCCTGTGGCCTCAGCCTTCCACATAGCAAGGACTACAGGTATGTGGCAGCATGCCAGACTTATAGTGTTCACATTTCTCTATTTTCACATTTTACTCTCATATTAGGTGGAGAAAGGAGCCATCAGCAATGAAAGCACACAATTCTGCAGTTCTTTAGAAAACAACAGGTTTCTGTTGTCTTCATTGCAGATCTGGATGGGCAGGAGCACTGCTTGGGCTTTCCTGGGCCAAAGGCAGGAAACAGGCGTGGAACCGCCCATGGAGGACTCATGTTTCATGGCTCACTCCAGGGTGCTAGATGACCCCCTTATGATGATGGATCATGGGTGATGGGGGTCACTGAAACTTCCTAATGGAGCAGAGATGTCATAGTCCTGAAGCTGGTACATGGAGGCTGGAGGGACACAGGCTGCAGGGACACAGATGTGGCAGGAACACTGGAGGGAGGTCATATGGGAGGTTGAGGTCAGCAGTGCCATCACACACAGGGCTGTCCGAGTCCCAGGATTCAGCTCACATCTCTCCAGAGGACAAAGCACTGGTTTACTCCATAGTCTTTCACTGGCTGCATGAACAGTACAGTAGAGCTGTTGTAAGCTCACAGGCACATGGCAACATCTCCAGTTCATCATCATCATCTTGTAAGGATGCTGAGAAATAGCTTCAGCCTCCGTGTGGATCTTCTCCTCTCTGAGGCAGACTTCATGTTCAACTCCTTCCCACTCCTACAGAAAGGCTCCAATTTCCAGTCACTCCACGGCCTAAGCAAAGGGCTGCAGGGGCTGGTAAGATGGCTCAGTGATTAAGGGTGGTTAAGAATGTTTCCAGCCCTCCCAGAGGACTGGACTTCAGATGCCAGCACCTATGACGAACTGCTCACTATGAAACTTCAGCTCTGACTGTCTCTTCCAGCCTCCACAGGCATGCATGAGTTACGTGTGTGTGTGTGTGTGTGCGCGACCACACGCACACACACACAATCTTTAAAAGGTGTGCGTGTACAGAGGGATCTCTTGATTTCTGACTTCCTTTCCCTGGGTGTTTCTCAAACTTCCAATGTGAATAGCTACTTTGACATCGGGGCTAGATGCAGCAGAGACCTGTGGGGTGCTGGAAGGGTCTCTCTGATGTCTTAAAATGTCTATCAGTGAGTTGAAAAGGATTTCCTATTAATGAGTTGAAAAGGATTTCCCAAGACATAGTGATACAGAGCTGTTGCAGCAAGTGAAAGACCTGTCACCACGTGCATAGTAAACAGTAAACAGAGCTTACCGGAGGGAAACAGTCCAGATCAAAATGAGACAAGTCACAGAAGCTAGCTGTCTGCAGTATCTGCTTGCAGGAAGCAGGGATAGTGAGTCAGAGTGCTTGAAACTGAGGCTTGACCAGAGAAGGTAAAGAAAGAGAACTTTGGGTGCTGGAGAGATAGCTCAGGACCTGAGAGCCAATTCCCTTGCTGCAGAGGACCTGAGTTCTAATTCCAGCACCCACATGGTGGGTCAATCATCTGTAACTCCATGGTCTCTTCCAGTCTCCAGTGGCATCCACTCACAAGTACATACATACATAATAATGTAAAGTAAAATAAACAGAGAGAGAAAGGAGAGAGAGAGAGAGAGAGAGAGAGAGAGAGAGAGAGAGAGAGAGAGCACAGACAGGAGGATCAGGAATGCAGAATATAATCAAACAACAACACACAGAGAGAAATAGATAGGGAAGGAGGGAGAAAGAGGAGGAGAAAGAGAAGGGGAGGAGAAGGAGAAGAATAATCTGTAGTGGAGTTTTATGGTTGCTGCACACCTGTAATTCCAATATTTGGGAGTTTAGGGACAGTCTGGGCTACAGGAGATCCTGCTCTAAATAAATCTGTAAAATGTGAGCAGAATGGCGGTGTTGCCTAGCTCAAAGGTCTCTTCTGGCTTCCGGAGTAGCATCAGGAGCAGGGTTTGAGAAAAGAGCACAGGACACCCCGGGCCGCCTGGAAGAAGGGTGAGACGCTTCGGAGGAACCCAGATCGGCCCGCTGCGCTCCGGGGAAGGCAGCGAGCTGTGGAGCGGGCAGGGCGTCTCCCGGCCGCCCGGGGCTGGGCTCCTGGGGATCCGCGCCCCTCTCTGCCCGGCTCCTCCTCCGGGGCGTCCCCGGCCGCTGGCCAATGGGCGGCGGGCGGCGCGGAGCGGGAAGCAGAACGCGGGGGCCCTGCCTTCCCAGGCGCGGGGTCCCGCAGCGCCAGGTCCGCGCCCTGGAGTCAGCGCCAGGTTCCCGCGAGGTCCTCAGAAGCCCTCAAGGTGGCCAGTGTGCAGCTCCCGGGCGACAGAGCACCCTGAAGATGCAGAATGGCAGCGCGGCCGCCCGCCAGCCTCTCCTACCGCACCACGGGCTCCACCTGCCTGCACCCGCTCAGCCAGCTTCTGGGCATCCCGCTAGATCAGGTAACAGCGTCCCACCCGCTACCCAGACCCTCTGTCTGGGGACAGGATTGAGACCAGGTCTTCGCTCACAGCTTAGTTTATGGTTATGGACCCTACACGCGCGAGGGCTTTTTCTTTCATTTTTCTTTTTTTTCTCTGAGTTGATTGCTTTTTCTGTGTGAAAACTATCCGTCCACCTAAGCTAGCAAGTTGGACTGAACTTAAGTTTTGTCTATGATTGGATTCTTTAGTGGCGTGATTCATGAATCCAGCATTTCCCCCACCAGTGTAGTTGAGTCTTTGTGGTTTTTAAATTTAGGCGATCCTACTTTAAGAATAAATCTGATCAAGCTGGGTGTGGTGAATCACGCCTTTAATTCCAGTTCTTCAGAGCCCGGGGCAGGAAAATTGCAGCGAGTTCCAATCTTCTCTAAGATGCTGAGTTAGACGCCTCAATCCCCAAACAGAAAGAACCAAACAAAAAGTAAAAAGCCCAACTAACCAGATGTTTAGGTATATAGTATAGCATAAGGAGATGACGTTTTTTGTTTCGTTTGTTGAGATGGCATCTGGCCTTGTAGCCCAGATTTGCCTTGGCACTCACTCTGAAGTTCAGGCTGGGACTGAAGTCTCTATTTTGTCTAGGCTGGGTTAGAACTTGTGGCGATCCTCTTGCCCCAGTGTTGAGATGCTTCTCAGAGGGCCTTTGTTACTCAGTCCTCAGTCGTCCCTGCTGTGCGAAGCTGATATGTAGGAGTGGTCCTGGGAGGCTGTAGGGAAGTCTTTGTAACTGCTCAGGAATTGCCTGAGGTAAAACTGGCCATAGTAACCTGGTAAAGAATCTTGTCAAAGACAGCGGGAGTGCAGTTCCATAGTAGAGTTTGAAGTATCCTGGAGGGTCTGGTCTGACCACTGGCCTCAGTATTGAGGGGGGAAGAAAACTCTTCCTGAGGAGTTTGCAGTCTTGCTTCATTTCTTTCAGTGCCTCAGGCTATGTCCCCTGTGTAGGATGCCTAATGGTTTAAATGGAATCAGGCCGGACAGGTTGGAGCAAGACCCACTGTTCTCCTCACTAATCTGTTTCCGATGAGTTTCCCCAGGTTGGTTTCTCTTCCTTTGCTGGGTATAGAGGTGCATACTTGTATTTCCAGGACTAGTGAGACAGGCAGGAAGATTGCTTCAAGTTGGAGACCTGCCTAAGCCATGTGGAGAGCACCAAGCCAGCCTGGGCTACATAGTAAAACCCTGGCTCAAAAAATGCAAAGCAAAACAAAATTTTCTTGTCTTCTTAGAGCTGTTTCTGTCTTTCTTTCTGTCCATCTGTCCTTCCTTCCTTCCTTCCTTCCTTCCTTCCTTCCTTCCTTCCTTCCTTCCTTTTTTCCATACTAGAGCTACCTGTATCTGCCACCTCTTCTATTTGCATTCCTTTGACAATGAGGAAGTTGACCCTGGCTGTTTGTATTACTCACAGGGTCACCCTCATCCTAACTCTTAGGTTCTGACTACTGCCTTCATATCAGTTGCAAAATCTCAAGAATCAGGAACTTGGTAGAAGTGTCAGATATTAAGTCAATTACTCTTCACTCTGTAGTCAAGGTCAGGAGTCCTAGGGACCCCGGTGGGGGCTGGCACAAGAGCAAATTCTTTCATTCAGAAACTAAATGTATTTGTTGCTAAATTTCTTGCTTTTTTTGTTTTTCGAGACAGGGTTTCTCTGTGTAGCCCTGGCTGTTCTGGAACTCACTCTGTAGACCAGGCTGGCCTCGAACTCAGAAATCCACCTGCCTCTGCCTCCCAAGTGCTGGGATTAAAGGCGTGCGCCACCACTGCCTGGCATGTTGCTGAATTTCCATAGGATGAGTTCATTTTGCATTGACCTTTCTAATCACTATGAGAACATATTGTAATTGCGTTTTTTTTTGCACAATAATCTATTTTGCAAAAATAGAAAATATTATAACAATCTATTTTACAGAGTGGGCTTTCCCACCCCTCCCCTCCCCCGTACGATAATAAATGTATTGGTGAAGGACTGGGTAAGTTGAGTGGGGAGGTCCTGGTGTGTCATTAAGCTTCTGGCTACATCTATCTCCTTCCCCAATCTCCAGAGTTTTTGTAAAAGTTACCTTGGTTTTTAGAAGAGACTTACTACTTTACATTGTGTATGTGTGTGTGTGTGTGTGTGTGTGTGTGTCCATGTGTGGGCATGTGAACTTGAGTGCACATGCCCACCAAGGTCAGAAAAGGGTTTTGGATCCCCTTAAGCTGGAGATACAAGCATTTGTGAGCTGCTGGATGTGGATGCTGGGAACTGAACTGGGACTCCTGAAAGAGCGGTCTTTGCTTTTAACCTCTGAGCCCTCGAAGTAGCCCTGGTTTTAATTTATGAAAATGAAGAAAAGAATACTCCAGACATGATGGATTTTAGTTCATTCCATAAATGAACTCGGATTATCATGGGATGGATGGAAAATCATAAGGAACACTTGGCATCTTTGAGATCCTGGGTCAGCCTGACCAGCTGGGTCAGTCTGAGCAATTTGGTAGAAGAAGTGTTAATCACATGACACCCCAAATCACTTGTTTTCAGCCTGGGGGAAAATCCCAAGCCATAAATAGTATGATTTGGGGGCAAACTGTAGCAGTAGGTTTGACTTTGAAGCCTTTTCCCAGTGTCTTAAGATGTCATGCTCCAACTGGAACAGGGCCTATCCCAAAAGCTGTTGTCTGCGTGGGATGTGTTCTTCTAGCTGGGTTGCCTTGTCTGGCCTCAGTGGGAGAGGAAGTACCTAGCCTCGTAGAGACTTGAAATGCCAGGGTTGGGGTATACCCAGGAGGAACCTCACTTAGAGGAGGAGAGTGGGGAGGGGAAGGAGGAAGGGGTATGGAGGGAGGAGGCAGTGAGCAGGGTGTAAAGAGAATAAGTAAAAAATTAAATAAAAAAAAATTTCATGTTCCTGTTTGTAACTTCTAGGAAATTGCATTTCTGCAATTGCCTTCAGTCTCTGGGATTCTCTGCATCAAGAACTTTATTACTGGGGTTGAAGAGAAGGCTGAGCAGTTGCCAGTGCTTCTGCTCTTCCAGAGAACCAGACTTTGGTTTCCTTCACCTGTACCAGACAGCTCACTAACTCCAGCAATAGAGGATCCCATGCCCTCTTCTCCATGGTCACCCACATGCATGAGTCTGCACGCATCCACACACAGATCCACATACCTCCATCTACAGGCGCGCGCGCGCGCGCGACACACACACACACACACACCACACACACACACACACAAATCAAAAGAAAAGAAATCTTTAAAATAAGTTTCTTATTTGCACCCTCCTGGACTATGCTCTGTGTTCTGGCTTTCGAGAGAATCTCTTTGTTGCTGCTCACCAGTGTGACTGTGCACCTGTTCCTCTGGGCACTGTGAATTAGGAATGCTATGTGCAGTTATGTCTGTGATGGAGGTCTATAGCTTTTTCCTCTGGGGACTTGGCTAGCCTGACAAGATCCCGAGGCTGATACATGTAAAACTCTTATTTAAGGAGAGACACTGCAATTCAAATGAAGTACAGGAACTGGGGGTGTCTCAGGGTTTCCCGAGTGTGCATATGCTGGCTGAAAACGGTATCATAGGGTCCGGAGAGATGGCTCAGTGTGGGTAAAGGCACTTGAGGCTAGTCTGATGACTTGAGTTCCATCTCAGGAACTCATCTGATGAGAGGAGAAAACTGACTCCTCGAAATATCCTCTCATGTATGCACACTTGTATTTACTATAAATGAAGACAATACGAAAACTGTAATTTTAAGTGAGCCTTTGTGTGAACATAGGATTATCTAGACACTGAGCTTCCCTGACTCAGGAAATGATTCTGAGACTAACGTAGCCAGGGCTTAAGGGTTTAAGTTAGGCCTGTAAACGAGGACTCATGAGGCTGGAGAGATGACCCAGTGGTTAAGAGTGCTTGCTACTCTAGTGCTTGCTACTCTAGCAGAGGACCTGGGTTCTGTTCCACCACCCATGCAGTGGCTCACAACTACCTTGTAGCTCTAGTTACGGGGAATCTGACCTTCTCTTCTGACCTCTGAGGGTACAGGGAGGGCAAGCTTGTGCTGTATGTACATACATGCAGGCAAAACACTCATACACATGAGCATAATATTGTTGTCATTATTATTTTGTAAGTGCACTCATGAAGACCCGCCTTGGAGACCTGGCACTAGGTTAATGGTGACACAGCAGAAAGTTATTACCCTGAGATCTATGACTTTATGTTTCCTGCAGCTTTCGGTCACCTGGATGAAGTCCTTGGGTATGCTTGGAAAATGCAGCCTTCGGTTCTGTTCTTATCTAAGTCTTGCCCTACGTTAAAATCTTGGCTCACATTCCACAGTCATTGTTAAATCCATTAAATATTTATTTAATCCTGTTAGTACCAGGTACTTGGCTGTGTGTGGAAATCACACTGAGGTCCCCGTTCCAGAAGAGTATACCCCAGCAGAGGAGAGGCCCACAGGACTAAACAGGCAGAGTGGATTACAAAGATTGCAGTTGGCACCTCAGGGGAGCAGGAAGGGAAGTGCCCAGGACACATATGACTCCTGTAAGATTTACTGTGTACAGTCAGGGCACCGAGTGGTAGTCACCTTATATTGTGACCTTGCTGAGAGTTTGTAGTCATGATTTCAAAGTCTAGTCTTTTTATGAGTTTGTATTTTGCCCCTCCTCCAAGGGACTTTAGATGTCCAACAAGCGTCTGTTGTTCATAACAGTAGATGCCAATGTTGTCAGTTATTAAAGTCCCATGCAGAACACAGTATTTTGATTTTGTGATTTTTGGTCCGGGAGACTAAACCCAGGGCTTAGAAAACACTAGGGCCCAGTCTCCACCGAAGAGACATTCCCAGACCAGGGACTGTATATTTAAAGGGGACAGAGGTTGGTTGGCTTTCTGGAAGAAGGTGACTCATTCTAACACAGCTGTTATCTGCAGCCTCCAAACTGTGACCTGGGTTTGTTCCAGCTCACCTCAGCTCAGGATGGGTGTGAGGACCCAGGACTTCCCACCCCCAGGACCCTTCCTCTCCATCCTTCTTTCTTCTCTTTTTTCATGATTCTTCTTTGGCTTCAATCATTTTTTGCTAAGTTAGATCTCTTCCAGTTAATATTCCTGTCATTGGCAGATATCAAAAATGACAGAGTTACAGGAGGAAATTAATCTAGGTAGACGACAGACCATGCTCGTCAAACTTCTGCTGTGCTCTGAGGGTTTCCAGAGTCATGGGAGGCGGTGATTCAAGCCTGAGCAAAATGATGCCAACCCTAAAAGCTCATTTTAGGTGAGGCGGGAAAGCATTTCCTGAGTGCCACCTGGACTAACAGAGTCTTCCTCAGACATGTTAGACAGGTGTGGCAGATCACATCTGTAATTTTACCAGTTAGACATTAAGGCAGGAGGATTTCTGAGACTCCCAAGTTCATCTAATCTATAGAGGAAATCGGAGGGAATGAAAAGATGGCCATATTATCAATGACACAGGAGAGCATCGCTGAAGGAGGCAAGAATGCAGGGTGGAGCAAGGGCTTTGAGGATGGGTGATGGTTTGGAGAGATCATTAAGGGGCTGTATTCGTTACTATTCTCATCTCTGCGACTAAATATCTGAAAAGAAGCAACTTGTGTGGGGAAGGCCATGTTTTGGCCCATAATGTGAAGGTATAGTCCATCACGGCAGGGAAGGGAGGTGATGCGAGAGACTTAGTGGAAACATTAGGCCCAGTCTATCAGAGCAGGGAAGGCAGGTGGTGGGAGAGACTCTGTGGAAGGAGGAGCTTGTGATAGTTGCTTCTTCACATCCACAGGGATGGGGAAAATAGAGAGAGAACAAGAAACGATGCCAGACTGTCAACTTCAGGGCCTGCTACTCAGCACCCCGTTTTCTCTAGTGACACTTCACCTCCCTAAGGTTTCAAACCAGTGCCACCTTCTGAGGACCAGGCATTCAATCATAGGAGCCTGTGGGGAGACATTACACATCCAAATCACAACAGGGGGATTAGAGAAACAGGTTAATTTAGTGGGCATTAATCAACTTGCTGGGAATTAAATTTTAAGTTGTTTACTATGCCTGTGTGTATACATACATGTGTGCAGATGAATCTGTGTGCGTGCATGTGTGCTTGCATGTGTGTGTGTGTGTGTGTGAATGTGTGTGTTCAGAGGCATAAACATGTCCGTGGAAGCCAGAGCACACCTCCAGTGTCATTCTCAGGGTCACCCTGCATCTCTTTTGAGACTGGGGCTTTCACTGGTTTAGAGTGCACCAATTAAGCTAGGTCGGATGACCAGCCAGCCTCTCCTCCTGTCTCTGCATCACCAAGGCTGCATGCAGCACGTATAAGTGTGCCACCACTTCAAGCATTTCTACAGGAGTGCTAGGAATCAAGTTCAGGTCCTAATGCTTCTAAGGGATGTGTTTTACTGACTGAGCCGTTTCCTCTGGCCATCCGGCTTTTAGAGCATGAATCACACGTTTGTGTCTCTTTCAGCATCTCCTTCCAGGAGTAATATGGACCAGATGAGGTTTTCAGAGAAAGTTATTGCCGAGTTCAGCAGGGGTGTTGAAGGCCACTGACAAGTAGGTAAACAGTGAAGAGGGAGGGAGAGCCATGAGGGACTTGAAGGATTAGGTGCAGCGCAAGCTTGAGCAGGGTGTGTACATGGGGGTCAGGTTAAAAATCAGGTCGTCTCCACAAGCCAGAGGTTCTGGGGAGCTTCATGGTTGAAGTTGCTCATCCGTACTTGGGGCTTTGAGATGGAGAAGATCCTGAGGTATGTAAGATCTCAGGACTGGTGAAGGTTTTCAGCAGCAGGAAGACTAGAGGAGGGTATAACCCACTGGGCCAGTCTTCCTGCGTGCATCATCTCATTGAACGCTAGCAGAGGGAGGAGTCTGAAAGGAGGGACTTTGCAGAATACTGAAGAAAAATGATCCCAGGCAGCCGTGGGGTTTTGGAAAAGCACTGACCCGGTTCTCTAGACATTGACTTTTCAGTTTTAGTGGTAAAATGGGAGCAAAGTGAGGTTGGCAGTGGGAGGGAGGAGGGAAGAGGGAGGAGGGAGAAGGAGGGAAGGGGGAGGCGGGAGGATGAGTCAAGGAGGAGGAGGTCAGGAACTGCGCACTGGTGAAAGTTGAGAACTGGAGCTCCCATGCCCGGTCTGAAGTTAGAGTAATGACATGTGTCTAGGGAGGTGCAGGTATCTCTCCGAAACCTCAGAATCCAGTGAGTCTAGTGACCTACCTCTGAGGTTGCAGTCTTTCTTAGAGCAGTATATGACTGTGGTGGAAAGTCCCCAATGGGGAGGTAGAAGGTAGCTTTGGGGAGCAGCTAGACCATCCTGTGGGCGTATTGTGACCACACAGGTATAAGCTTTCTGTTCCATGCGGTTGGAGAGGACAGGGCTGGTGGGGTGGGGACACCCCCATTCTAGCCCTCTCCCTTTAGACAAGGACCCTGTACCCATGGGACAGGAGGATGAACTGTCTCCATCCTAGGTCTCCAGGATGTCCCGCGTGCAGAATATTGATTTATAACACAGTATAGTGGTCTGAAGGTAGGCTTTAGCATTTTGAGCAGTGACCCTGGGATTTTAACTTTCCTGTTGTGAACAAGAGATGGTTTTTAAGTCTTGGATTCCACTTACCTGTCTGGCTTAAGGACACTCCTCAACTCCACATATTGAAGGTTTATGCCATTGGCATCTAGCCAACTGTTCTGGATCCAGGTACTCAGTCAACTGTTATGCAAAACTAAATATCCAAAAGTCAGGGGCTGGGGAGACAGCTCCTTTGGTAAAAGTGCTTGCTGTACATGCAGACCTGTGCTAGAGGCCATGAACTCTTGTAAAAGCTGGGCACACTTGTAATTTCAGTGTTAGAGGGCTGCAGAGAGGCAGATGTCTGGGGCTCACTGGCTAGCCAGCCTAGCCCACTTGGCAAGCCCTGGGGCCTAGCAAGAGACCCATTTTCAATAACCTAAGCAGCTCCTAATACCCAGAGTTGACTCTTGGCCTTCTCCTGCACACCTGTATGTGTACACATGAGTATGACACTTGCAAACATATGCACACACACACACATACAAACACACACACACACACACACACACACACACACAATTCAGAGGTATTTCCCATATTTCAAACCAAACCTAGGATTTGTGGGGCTTATCTGTAGTTCTTCAGGAAAAAAAGAGAGGGTGGGGTTTGAACCCAGCACTGTGGCTAAAGGCTCTGTGTCCTCACCACATGGTGTCCCAGCCACACTGAACCATCCTCTCTCCACAGCGGATGGTTGATACCCTGTCCCTCCAATGTCTTCACAGCCTTCTGCCTCTGTGCACACCCCCCTCCCCCACGTTATTCCTAGTCTGTGCCTTCCTGTCAACTACCTCCCATCTCCTGTCCTCCTGTCCTCCCACAGCCTGGAAGAGCTCTTGGTTTTTCCTGAGGTTCTTTATGTGAATGTCACAATTATTTTATTTTAAAATTTATACAGATACCTGAGGCCTGCTCAGCTGGGCACAGCATCTTGGAATTTAAAAACAGCTAAGTTTGAATGAGAATATAGTCAACCGACTAGAAAAAGGAATATAACAGGGGATGTCAGCCTGTATAAATGGCTGCATTCATGCCTAAGGTACATTTGGTTTTCTAATAAGAAAATCATGCAGGGTGTGGTGTCACATGCCTTTAATCTCAGCATGAGAGAGCGGCAGAGGGGCAGAGGAGCATAGGAGCAGAGAGAGAGGCAGAGAGAGGGGTGGGGGTCGCAGAGAGTCAGAGAAGCAGAGGATCTCTGTGAGTTTGAGGCTAACCTGGTTTACAAAGTGAGTTCCAGGACAGCCAGGGCTATAGAGAAAGACATTTCCCTCAAGTGTCAAAAAACCAACCAACCAACCAAACATGAATGAACAACAACAACAAAAAATCCAAAACCAAAATAACAAAACCAAAAATTATAATCTTGCCTCTGGTTTATATTTTATTGGCATTCACAATAAATGGCAGATACTATTGCAGCTGATTTGCTTTTTTTTTGTAATTTATATAATACAATAGCAATAAGCACCAAGCAACATTTCCTTCGAAAGTTTCAACTTATAAAATAAAGTCAGTTTTTTTTTTTTCCTGTGCTGGGAATTGAACCCATGGCTGAGCCACACCTCTAAGCCCCAACTCTTGGTTCTTCAGACACCCCCTTTCTTATTATTGGACCACCTCCCTCATGTCTTAGGCATGCATTTATTATTCAGTGTTCTCTGCCTTGCCCAACACTGACAGGCTTACTTGCAAAGTTATGCATTGAGTAGTGCTCCGTGGCCAAGTACACCTCGGCCTGGTGTGAGGTACAGAGATTAAGGTGATCTGTGCCCTCCAGGAGGACCTGCAGATGCTTGTTAAACTGCTCTCATGGTTTGTCAAGCTCCCTAGGCCTTGAGGCCGCCTGGGGCTGGAAGGAATGCTCTAGGAGAAGGCGAGAAGAAAGAAGAATTTGTGGGGGAGATCTGGGCTAGTTGGGATTAGCAGAATATTCCAGAAAGAAGCTCTTTCAGCACAGGCCTGGAGACTTCAGAAAGAGTCACATTCTTTGTGGGTTGTGTTCTCCATCACAGAGTAGAATGTCAGCAAATTGAATTTAAAAACCCGATTGTCTTTTATTAGTAGTTTAGAAATCTGAGTTGTACAGAGGCGGTGGCTTTACAGGCAGAAAATCTAAGGGAAGCAGAGACAAGAAACAAAAACAGGCCCATCATGTCAGAGGAAACTTTTCAGGCTCAATGAGATGGAGCAGCAGGTAAAGGTGCTTGCCACCAAGCCTGACTGTGTAAACACACACACACACACACACACACACACACACACACAGATAGAGAGACACACACATACATACACTACACAAATAAAAACAACAAATAGTAAACTCAAAAAAATTACTTTACATACAAGGTTAAAAAAAAGGCAGGACTTTTTGCCAAGTAGCTTAGATTTCCTGAGTTGGGAGGTCTGTTTTTTTTTTTTGTTTGTTTGTTTGTTTTTTTTAATTGAGGTACAGGGTGGTTGCTAGGAATCAAACCCAGGGCTTCATGCATGTTAGTCAAGTATTTCAATAACTGAGTACATTCCAATCCTTGGAGACCTATATAAGCATTGCTTGCTGCAAGCCTTCCTTAAACAACAAACAAACAACAAACAGCTGCTGGCCCACCGTGATGTTGATATTTGTGAGCCTCCTCACACCCGTGGCCCTCATCTGGTTTATAAGATGAGGGCTGTAAGAGCAGGCGCTAATGCTCAACAAAGGCCTAGGTAAATATTTAAGTAACATCAGTGAGAGCGAGTGTGAGGCACCTTTGTATGCTTACAACAGAGTAGGATTAAATCGATGTTTGTTGAATTGTGATGGAATTTTATTTACATTCTTGGTCTGGAATGAATGACTAAGTTGAGATAAATTTGGGAAGCAGGTTTGGGTTTTTTTTTGGTCAAGGACATTAGGCCTGTGTATTATTTAGAGCCTGAATTTCATTCTAATTAGATCTATCTCTGTTTTCTGGCCCTGTTAATAGTAATTTATGCTTAATTTTAACATCGTCTGTTCCTGATCTCATCGTGTGCAGTTAAGTACCACACCTGGATAGTACTGTTGATTTCTGTGCTGTTTCTGGATAAATTGTCTCTGACTTACGTTGTACTATGTGTAATGCTTTTCTTTTCTGTCTGGGGTCAAATCACACCTAAAATATATGTCTCAAATATTGTATGACATGGTCCCTGATTGAACACTAAGATTATACTTGAAGAGATAGCATCTGGAAATAGCTTTGGTGACAGCAACTTATACACATTCATTGTGTGTCACTCAGAAAAGTGGTTATGGATTTTGGAGATCTCCTGTTTATTCAAGTTAGGCCTCAGAGTAGATAAGATATAGGAAAACTTTCATCATTTTAATGACAGTTTCTAGAAAATTTGCCAGGAGCACAAGACTAGGCTTCGAGTAAAAATGTGTTTCATTACAAGACTGCCATCCCCCAGGCTGAACTTCTACTGTGTGGACTCATTAACCCATTTTTAATGTGCTTTTTAGTTCTCTTTAAAAAAAAAAAAAAAGTGAGCTTGGTGAATCATTGACCAACTTCCTTGTAATACCGGTGCTTGAGCTCTGTTTGTTAGCGTTACTTAAGTTTTCAGTGCTTAATCTTCTTTTATGTGTTTGTGATTCTGTCTGACTTAGGTATGGATTTGAAGTCCACAGTAGCTTTAACACAGCTTAAAATACTGAATTCAGATGTCTGGGCTGAGGACCCCCCATGGCTGACACTACTGTCTCCCACCTTCTAAAACAACACAGGACTGTGAGCTCAGGTTCCGCAAGGGATAAAAGACATGATGCTTTCCGCTCCCTCCAGACTCTTGTTTCACAGCAGGGGTTAAGGTTAAAAATGTTCTCAGGCTTTTCTTTCTTTTTCCTTCCTTGCTTGGTCCTTCTTGATCATTTTGCAGTTCCAACCTGTGGCACATGACTCAGCAGCAGTGTGAGTCAGCTGAGGTGCTCAGAGAGGGGCTGCAAAGAGGCACTGGCCCTGTCCAAAGGTCACTTGTCCCAGTCAAAACTCCTTTGTTCCTAAGATTTTTTTTTTATTAAAAATTTCTAGTTTATTAAAAGCATTAGTTTTATTCTTTTTCTTATTTATAGAAGCCAGTGAGAATCTACTATGTATTTTTCTCATACATTAAATGCTTTATCACTAATTTTGTTGTTGCAGATGAATTTTGAAAATTCACCTTTTGCTGGGCAGTGGTGGCCCACGCCTTTAATCCCAGCACTTGGGAGGCAGAGGCAGGTGGATTTCTGAGTTCGAGGCCAGCCTGGTCTACAGAGTGAGTTCCAGGACAGCCAGGACTACACAGAGAAACCCTGTCTCGAAAAACAAACAAACAAACAAAAGATAGAAAATTCACCTTTCAGTAAAGCATGGTTACTCTTGAGTATTATGCCAGCACTCTAGGGGCTGAGGCTGCATGCTCGCTAACAGTTTGATGCCAGCCTGAATTACATAGTTGAGTTCTAGGCCAGCCTTGGTTTCTACCGGCCCATTTCCTAGAATGCTCTTCCTCCTATATCTCCTTCCAGAGGTCTGTGTCTACCTGCGCCCCTGGATCGTTTTTTGTCTGCTTTCTGCACACAGGACTGCGCACATGTGGTGGCGTATGGTTCTTCCTCTTGCTTTTTCTCTCTACTTCCACTTTATACTTCTCTGTTCTTACTCTGTTTCTTAGAAACTGATTCATATCAGCACATGGAGCTTTGAAGATACCTGACCTCCTTTCTGCTCTTTCTGTCCCATTTCTAGTCTTCCAGGAACAACTGTGTCCTTTTGTACATACCCAGCTGCTCTTGTTTGAGGGATAAGAGGGCTGGGCAGGGTCTCTGATCACCTGACCCAGGAATATGGAGAGTCCCTGAGCGCCCCTTCACACGGGAGCTATGAGAGGAGCGACTGTTTTCACTGTCCCCTCAGATAGATGAGAACAGTGTGATATATGGTTAAGGACAAGGATTCAAGGACTCCTGTGTGTTGGACTGAAAACCTCTCTACTAGCCTACTGACTACCGTACTTACCGTACCGTACCGTACTTAGAATTCTTGAGCATCCACTGGAAATGATACTCTTTGCAATTATTATTTTTTTTGACACGTGTCATTCTTGGAGGCACTATAGTGGATGCATAGAGTAGACAGAGAAGAGTCTTTCTGTTTCAAAAAAAAAAAAAAATCCATTGAATGTATTGTTGTCAGATAAAGGACACACCAGATATTAAACTGATAAGAACACACGCTACACTTGATTTTAGCCCAAAGATGAGAAGCTGTAGTAACTAAGCTCTCTCGGATCTACTTAGCTGTGTGGTTCCAGTGCCTTTGATGGTATCAAGGATGGGCTGGCTTTAGGTTATAAAGGAGGACCTTTTAGAGTTAGGACCACAAACTAAGAACCTTCATTTTTGTTTCTACTTGTCAGTGGTCTTGGCTTAAAGGTTGTAGCAGAATATTTGACAGTTTTATTATTTTTCCAAATGAAGGGGGTTCATTTTGGTGTGTGTTGGCCAGAATGGATTGACCGTTTGTGATTCTAGAATCTTCTCCTTACTAGAGTAAAGGCAGAATGTCTTGGGAACTTGCATTCGTCTCTGGGAAGAGTTCATACAAAGAGAACAGCTGTTCACTTTTGTGTATCTAGGGTGAGATTTTTAGCCTCTGTCTTCATTTGAAAGGAACCCTGGCCTTGTCTCTCAATGGTAACTGTCATTTACCTATAGGTTATTTAACCAGAGGGAAGCAAATGCATGTAGGGAAAGTAAAATTAAATCTTTTTCTTACTTTTTTTTTAATTGTGTGGGTCTTGGGTGATGAAATTTACGAAGGTCGCAGAAGCCAACCTTACTTTCTCTTCCTTTCAGCTTTGTAAACATTTTGCATAGTCTACTTTTTTGACAGAGCCTCATGTATCCTAAGCTGGCCTCAAACTCCATAGGTGTGGGGAAGATAATCTTGAACTTCTGATCTTCCTGTCTCCACTTCTCCAGTTCTGAGATTACAGTATGCCACACCACATTTGCTTTATGTGATGCTAGGGCTCCAGATCAGAGCCTTGTGTGTGGTAGGCAAGCACTCTGCCAACCAAGCAAGCAACCCCTTGTCCATAGTCTCAGTTTTATGGTTAGTTCTCTACTTTACAAAGCTTAGTTTGCTGTATTTGTCATCTTTCCACTTAAGCACTCAGAGTGTCTTAAGAGATGGCTCTGTTGGACTGCTGGCTTTTGTTGTCGTAGTTTATAGGATAATGAGGTTGTAAATGAAAAATAGTCATTTCATCAAGGTGGGGCCCTGACTCATGGTAGTGAATAATGAATTATGATTGTGTGCCTTAGTTTGTTGAAACTGTAGAGAAAATTTGAAGGGAAGCAGTGGGTGATAAAGCAATTTAGAAATAAACTACTCATGGTTTATCAGAGCTGTAAAGCCACATTCTGCGTACATGGCGACCTTCAAACCCCTTTAGAGTATTGTGTGTCTAGGTTTGGTTCCATATGGTAGTTTCTAGAAGAGTGGGAAGTATTAGAAAAGAGCCAGGGAGATGGCTCTAAGAAAACCAGGCTGGCCAAAGACTGAAGGGAGCGACCAAAGTAAGATGGGTTGACTAAGTAGGGTGCAAAGCTGTATGATCAGGAAGACCTTAGCATGCCGCATAGGCAACAGGGTAGGGTGGGCTACCATCAGTGTAGCAGGGTGTGGTATCAGTGGGGTAGGGTGTGGTATCAATGGGGTAGGATGGGATATCAGTGAGACTCATTTCCTGAAGAGGACCTTGAACATGGAGGCAGCTTCTTTGTCCCACTAACTTCTAAGGAGCGCTCTACAGCTCCCGAGGAAATTCTATCATCATTGCTGTATTTATATAAACTAAAACCACCAACATTATGATGCAACTATTAAATAACAGCAGAGTTTTTGATTTTTACTAATTTACTCTATTATCCTTTCTGTGTTAGTATTTCATACCCCATGATTCACCTATTTTATGTATTTTTAATGTATTTATAAGGTTGCCCAACGATTATTGCAATCTAATGAATAAAATTCATACATGACAGTCCTAAGACAAATGGTCTCAGGAGCTGGTTGAAAATGAGGAATCCTGAAGCAAAGTGAGCAGCTGATAAGAAACAGTCCATTCCGTCTGCACAGAGGCCTTGTCTCATTAGCAGGTTCCTCATCCTGGTACATCCTGCCTCTTCCTGTCCTCTCCCGATAGCCCAGGCAATTAGGACCAGTATTTTGGTGGGCCTTCTCTTTCTCTTCTCCTTCCTTTCTTCTTTCCCTCCGTCCCCTCCCTCCCCCTCTTTTTTCTTTATTTCCTTTCTTCTTCCATCCACCTCTGTTTCTCTTCCCCTTCTCCCTTTCGTAATCTTCCTTGTGCTGGGGATGAAACTTGGGGCACACACTGGGCAGTGCTCTTCAACTGAGCTGTATCCCCAGCCTCCACAGGATTTTCCAGTTACAAGATGGGGACATTAATCTGCAATTGCATCAGTATGTAATTGTGCTTAGTTTTACTTTCATCTTACAGTTGGCTTTATTAAGATCGTTGCCTACATCTTAAGTCATTTCTGTGATGATGAAAGAACTTCAGCTCGTTTTAAACCTTCAGGCTCCTGATTGGGCAATCTTTGAGAATGAACAATTCTTAACTTCTCTTTCTCTAACCCTCAACCACAGAGACCCACCCACACAGCCCTTCATGCATTTGGAACAGCTCACAAGTCTCTCCTTAGGTTTTGACCTTGGTAATAATCATAGAAAGTTGCCGCCATCCCCTCTTCATTCAGTCTTCTCATTATTGGACCTTTTAAGTGCATGTTGTTCAAACAACAGGAGGCCCATGCTGTAATCTACTTGTAAGGAATGCAGGTTTCTGCCTTGAGATAATTACAGCCCTCTTAAGCACCATTAGACTAGTCAGGTGATTTTGGCAAGTATTCCAACACTGGTAGGATAAAGTAGCTAAGATGGCTAAGAGTTTCAGTAGAGCCTTTGACACTCTTGACTGACTCTTGACCGACACTGACATGTTGCTAATGTTGGAGAGACTAGCAATATGTGAGGTTGGGAGGTCAGAACATTCTGATTGACCTGAGCTCCCTTCTGGGTAGACTTGTCTGAGTCCCTAACTCCCGCTCTGGGGTTCAGGGATCCACCTGTCTATAAGTCTTTATTAATAACTGCTACTTGTGTAATCCTGGATTTGAATGCTGCTTCTGATTGCCGCTTTCTTTGGTCTCCTAGGACCTTCTGTGAGTCCCATGTGAGTGCCGATGCCTGTGGAGACCAGAGGCATCAGATACCTTTTGAGCTGGAGTTTTGGGTAGCCATGAGATGCTGATAAGCACACAGTAACCAAACTCAGGTCTTCTCTAAAGGGTGGTATGCTCTTCACTGCTGAGCCAACTCTCAAGTTCCCAGATATTTGGCTTCTGCCAGAGGTTGTTGTACATGGTGACTCCATTTTTCTAATGCAAGGGGTTTGGAGTGGTAAACTGAAGGAATGAAAACAGACAAAACTTCAGAGCCAGACTGGGTGATAGACTTTTGGGTTTCCTGTTGAGATCTGTCTGTGACCTCACCTTGCTCAGCGATGGCAGTTATAACAAGAATTGGTTTATGGAGAGCTCCTCCTAGACTTAGAGCCAATATTTATTAGCGAAAGTCAGTTAAACTTTTGGGGCCTTTTCTCTGTTACATGAGCATATGATAAGTACATTAAGGGCCAACTGTGGATTCAGATGGTGTGGCCAACTCTTGGGAAAGCTTTAGTTTAGTAAATGTTTGGTTAGCACATATTATCTGCTCCATGGTTTTGAAACTCAGAGAAAGTCTTCCATGTTAAAACACATAGGCAATGAGTTATCTCTCAAGAATTATATTAGGGTTATTTTGGTGCTTCTGGGGTCTGAACCCAGGGCTCTGTGCATGCTGGGTAAATGCTCTACCATTGAGGTACACCTACGACACTAGGTGCTTACTTCTCAGTGGTCTAAGATAGACAACTCCGTCGTACCATCTTAGATTTCAGCTGGTCTTTGAAGCTTCTTTAGTGGGTGTCTAGGATGCAGGGACAGGGAGGCAGTGTGAGAGGTATTTGAGTAGTTTCTAGAAACTCAAGTTAGGGTTAATGACTGGATAAAGGGATATAAGGTCCTTTAAGTCAGGAAAAAAGGGGCATGGTGGGAGAAGCAGGAGAAGGCACAAAGAGAGGAATATGAATGACAGATTGAAAGAAAAAAGGTTTGATTATAGTGAAATCGGAGAATAGAATTATGATCAGAATTCAAGGAAGTTTGATGTATCCAGGAAGGGCCAAAGCCTTTCAAAGGCATGGCTCTTGTCAGATAAAGACTTTTTTTTTTATCTCTGAGATGCTGGGGTCGTGAGTGTGGTGGGTTCATGGTTCTTACCACCCAAGTGGCTCTGCTTCTGCAAATTCCTTCCTCTGTCTTCTGAAACAGACGCTGAGCCATGGCGCCTCCAGGTTTATGTTCTCTCTAGCCATCTGGATACATAAAAAGATGTAATTTCTGTCTTTTCTAATGAAAAAAAAATGGACTGATTTTTGTCTTTTTAGCTAGGGTCTCACTGTGTAGCCTCTACCAGCCTGGAATGCTTATGTGGCTTGGGTTGACCTTGATCCCTAAGCATTGGGGTGGGTCTCAGCCTGCCAGTTTCTGGGATTTTAGGGACGGGCTACCATGCCCAGGTCTGGAAATAATGTTTACTTCCAGAAAAGATCTGGCCTGAGGTATCCTTATTTGTTGCATTACACAGGAGTATGTTGCTTTTCAGCTTCTGGTTATATTGCTAACAGAGCTGTAAGACTTTCAAATTGGGGACTTCCTTTATTACTGTATTCTCTCTTTTAAGCCTCAGAACATCTTTATGTGGTAAGAAATTACATTCCCCAACAGAAGTCCCATTGGGTAAGTGACTTGTGTTGATTCCGTGCGTGGCTGGCCAGCAGTGCAGTCTGAATTTTGACCCAGGCCATTTGAATTCCAACCCTCCATTCTTATCTACTCATTGATGTTTATGCTTCAAAGCAGGGCTGACTTGAGAATATTTGGGTAAGCGTCAAACACAGCAGATCCTCGGCTGCTTGGTAACTGGCTGGTCGGGCTTGTGCAATGACCAGGGGACTTGTTCTCCATCATTGCCCCTTATATGTGACACAGTAGCTGGGCAGGTGGGTCACACACAGTGTTTGCTCTGTGCAAGTTAAGTCATGTTCCACTGTAGGTGGTTATGGGGTTTTTGGAAGGACATCAGCCCACTAAGTTGTGGCTGAGGGAAAGTGAACAGGAAAGCATTCAACCTTGAAGCATTGGATCTTTGAGCAGGTATTGTCAGAGCAAAGGAGGATTCCAAGAGAGACAGCAGCCCAGAGGCCATTTAGCAGGGAAATGAATGTTGCAGGCCCACAGGAGGAGGGGGAACGTTAAAATTTCCTAAGAAGAAAGCTGGGTTAGTGAAGAAGGGAGTTTTGTGAGGATAGCTAATTGCTAAGTTCAGGAGGGGCTGAGGGAAGAGGAAGTGACCATACGTGTAGTGGACTGATCACAGCTAAGTCTCATAGCTTCAAAGAAGTGAGGTGAAGATGGCAGGAAGGGCAAGAGAGCTTTGCTTAATGTTTTTTAAAGAGAGAAAGGAATTGGCTGTATTGGAAGACAGATGTGAAGAAACAACAAAACCTGAGAAGCTGTAAGAGACAAAGTGAAGTTAACGTGAAGAGGGGTGGATTTGGAGTTTGGTGGACTGAACTCAGTGGGAGGGGATTAGAATTGATGTTGAGTTAGAGTCACTTCCGGGTACACACCGGAAGAACACTGATGTGCTTGTTTTTTTGTTTGTTTGGTTTTTTGTTTGTTTGTTTATTTTTTATTTTTTAATTTTTTTCATCTATGTTTATATGTTTCTTTAAGAAAGAACCAAATAGATGGAAATAGTCAGATAGTGGGAGGGTCCCAAAGCCAGAAGGGATGTGGGTCTCTCGGGGTCTGAACGTTTTTACGGTGTGACGTCCAGTTATCGATGCTTCTCATTACCACGGTCATCCTGGGCCTTCCCACACTGCTGTCAGCTTCTCATCTTTCTGAGAGTCTTAGAAGCTGCCTGGGATGCTCTGAGGGAGAGTTCGAGGAAGCAGGATTTTCCAGGTCACAGACAAAGTCTGAGCTTTGTACAAAGGGTTATTTGAGTTTTTACCCCTGTAGGGTTTGGTCTACATTTTTACTCCCTTGGAAATTTCCTGTCTGCCACAGTCATCAGGCAGCTTACTGTTTCCAAGGCTGAAGTGGTCTCTGAGTTGTAGGTCTGTGTTTGGTTTTCTTTACGGTTCTCAGCTTACCGTTTAGTCTGTGTACACCCTTGAGTGTCCTCCTCTAGATCCTATGGGTTCACTCATATACTTCCCTGGCCTACCTACAACATGTCAGCTCCTTCCTTCACTCCTTTTCCGTTTCTTCTGTTTCTCTTCTTCTTTCTTTTTGACAGTGTTTCATGTAGCCCAGGCTGACTTCAAACTTGCTATGTAGCTGAGGCTGGCTCTCATTTCCTGTCCTTCCTGCCTTCAAGCCCCAAGTGCTGGGATTACAGATTTGTGCCACCAAACTTGGTTCGGTGTTCCAGTTTCCATTGTAGGTAGAAAACCCATGGGCATTATCCCTTTAATACTTCTTTCATAAATGAGTCCAGTGACCTAGTACTCCATATCATGACCCCCCCTTCACTGTTGAAAGCAGAGCTCGCTGAATTATTTGTTATTGTAATTTTTAAAAATATTTTTAAAAAGTTTAAGATTATGTGTATGTGTTCTGTGTCTTTGCTGGGGAGCGTGCATGTGGTTGTCTTTGGAGGTCACAAGAGGGCATTTGGTTCCCTAGAACTGGACTTAACAGGTGGCTGCGACCTCCCTGATATAGGTACTGGGAGGTGACTACAGTTCCTCTGTAAGGGCAGCAAGCAGTCTTAATCACCAAGTCACCTCTTCAGCTCGGCAAATTGTTTTCACTTGATAGAACTAGAATTTGAATCTCTTCAGAAGGGCTATGGAAAGAAGTATGTGAATGCTTTGGGACCCTAGCATGCTTGCCTTGGTGACCACACCTCATTTAGTGCTTGGTGGATGGGCCGTTTAGGTGCCTGTGACATGATTTGTTTGTTTTTGATTAGGATGTTTAAAAACTACCACACCTATAATCTTGTTCCTTTCCTTACTTTATTGTTGATAAGACCCAGGCACATCATGATTTGGTACGATGCCCAAGGACACGGAGCTTTTTTTTTTTTTACATAAGTCATACTCTTTCAATTTTGCATACTTTCTATTCTATTCTTCTCTTCAGAATCAGTAAAATGTAACCACATTAAGAAGGCTAGGCCTGGGGTAGGGTAGAGAACTGTACACACCATTAAACTCAGCACTGCGGGGCCAGAGGCAGGAGGATCGATGTCAGTTTGAGGCTAGCCTGATCTATATCTGGAGTTCCAGGTCAGCCATTGAGACTCTGTCTCAAATGAACGAATGAATGAACGAACAAACAAATGAATGCATAAATAATAAGTTAAAAAAAAAAAGAAAATAAAAGAGAAGGCTAGATATCCAAAATAGGTTCCTGCAAACGCAGTTGTTGATTGGTGTTTAAACATTCCAAGCAGCTTAGGAATTCCCTCTGGTGTTCTTGGGAAGACTTTGTTAATATCTGAATGAACGAGTTGTGGGAGTCAAAGATGTTTGGAGAATAAATATGCAAAGCTATTTTTATCCTAAGGCTGTTTAAATTTGTCCTAAGTATTTCTGACCAACTTGATTAGTAGTTTTTAACTGTGTTTACAAGCTTCAGCTTTTCCTCAAGGCTGAACAGGTCACCCTGCCAACGCTTTCTGCTTCGCTCTTTGGAAGGCAGAGAGTGGAGCTGTTAAATGAACTAGAACCAGTCGTTGTGACTGACCCCATGTTCTGTGGTGTGGATTTCCTTCTGAATTTCTGGTCAGTTTAATTTCATTTCGGAAGTATATATTTCTGGTGCAGCTCTCCTAAATCCCACGGCAAGACACAGTTTTCACCCCTTACATGGTGACCCCAACATGTGCCATGCCTTGAAGGGTTTCTCACGGGCTCTACCAGTAAGTGTTGGAATTTCAGGTTGACCTTCTGTGGACTCTCCTGATTCAGAACTTCACAGCCAGTCACAGTTTCAAGTCATTCACTTTAAGCCACCAGCCTCCCATTCTACCTAGGACCATGCTTGGCTTTTCTCTCTGTTTCTCAAGCCCTCATCTTTGGCTGTAGGAAGGATGAGTTGTGTGGATCTTCAAGGGCTGGGACCT
This sequence comes from Mastomys natalensis, assembly GCA_021653895.1. NCBI lineage: Eukaryota > Metazoa > Chordata > Mammalia > Rodentia > Muridae > Mastomys > Mastomys natalensis. The sequence continues at coordinate 899,139 of JAJTUV010000044.1, read as the reverse complement.
GGAGACTGGAAGCAGAGCACCCAGACAGTGGGCTTGCCAGATGCATCAGTTGTGGTAATATGGAGAGCAAAAAGTAGAGGAAGCTGTATCCTCCTTGTCCGTGCATGGAGCATGCACGCGGGTTTGTGCCAGCAGTGAATTTGAGTCTGTTTCCTTCTCCCTAATCACATATTGATCTGAGGCTTCGAGTCAGAAGCAATTGGAAATGTAGCAGAACCGGTGAGGCTTCAGGCATGCAGTCAGTCCTTCCATTTTAGCCTTCATCTTTTGAAAGAAGATGACAGGTAGGTTTAGGTAGTGGTATAAAAAATGGTGAAAGTCCTTGGATCTTACAGAATAAAATTAATGTGTTAAGAAAATTTTTTGCCGGGTGGCAGTGGCACACGCCTTTAATCCCAGCACTTGGGAGGCAGAGGCAGGCAGATTTCTGAGTTCGAGGCCAGCCTGGTCTACAGAGTGAGTTCCAGGACAGTCAGGGCTACACAGAGAAACCCTGTCTCGAAAAAACCAAAAAAAAAAAAAAAAAAGAAAAAAAAAAAAAGAAAAGAAAATTTTTTATTTACTTATTTTTATTGTTTATGTACTAACCCGAATGTATGTATTTGTACCATATGCCTACCTACAGGTGCCTGTGAAGGTCAGAAGAGCCACCTGCCATTTATGTGGGTGGTGCTGGGAGCTGATGTTTTTGTTTTGTTTTGAGATAGCCTCTTGTAGCCCTGGCTAGCCTAGAACTTGCTTAGTAGCCTGGGCTGGCCTCTAATTCAACAGTGATAACCTGCATCTGCCTCCTGGGTGCTGTGACTAAAGGCATGTGACTACTGGCTCAACCGCAAATCCTAATCACTGAGCCATCTTGAAAGTAAAACTAATTTGTGTTGCTTTGCACGCTGTGACTGTATTAGAGGGAGTCAGTGAGATTTTATAAACATTCCTATAGCTGATTGTCTGCCCCTTTCTCCATCTTTCCATCTGGGTTTATTTTAAAGGACTGGGTCATATGAGGTGGAGGTCTGGTTAGTCCAAAAATTTACAGCCAGGCTGGCAGGCGGGCTGGAGACCCTGGCAGGCTGCAGCTCAAGTTCAAACGAGGACTTCTTGCTGGTAGAAGCCTCTCTTCTACTTGTTGGATGAGGCCCACCTCCTTAAGAAAAAACTTTTTTTTTTAATAGTCTAATTTCAATAATGCACACTGTTTCATTCCATCCATTTATGTTAATCTTGTCTAAAATATACCTTCATAGAAACATCTAAATAACACTTGAGTACTTGGGTCTAGGTCTAGACAAATTGGCATATAAAATAAACCACCACATTTACAAAGATGAACAAAACTTGTTCCCTGCCTACACACACACAGAGAGAGAGAGGGAGAGAAAGAGAGAAGAGAGAGAGAGAGAGAGAGAGAGAGAGAGAGAGAGAAAGAGAAAGAGAGAGAAAGAGAGAGGAAGAAGAAGAAGAAGAAGAAGAAGAAGAAGAAGAAGAAGAAGAAGAAGAAGAAGAAGAAGAAGAAGAAGAAGAAGAAATGAATGTAAATACACATAGGCATATAGAGATAAGACAAGCAGACATTTGGCCTAGCAGTTGTTGCCTGGGGATCAGGGAGGCAGCAAGATGATGGCAGTTTCCCTCTGTAGGGAGTGGGGAGGTACCTGAACAGCTTCCAGCCGAGGAGAGAAAGTGTGGCTTGGTGTGCCTTGTCGTCCATTTGGTAGAGGATGGTGTGGGAGCAGGCAGACTAATGACTGTGGAAGCTGGACAGATTGATAAAGGCGTAGGGGAGTCAGCCTTCAGGTCAGCCTCAAGCCTAACCCTCAGCCTTGCCCTGGGAACCAGAGCTCCACTGAGTCATTTCATTGCGAACCAGAGCTCTGCTGAGAGCCATTTCTTTGTCTCTTGAATACTTGAGGCCCAGTGTGGCCTTCCAGAACAGTCACACTGGGTTAATCACCTACTCATTTCTGTCCTCTGATCATCACGTTACATTGCCTTAGATAGGACCATCCTCTCCCTTACCTCATCCTCTAGCCCCAGGTTGTAGTTGGCTTCTGTTCAACTTCTGAGGGTGTGTACGTGTACACACACACACACACACAAATACACACACACACACACACACACACACACACAACACACACAAAACCAGACACACATTGTGGCATCTTCACCTAGTAGGCTCTTTTTCTTTTAGTACCAGGTGTTGTAAAACCATTTTTCTCTGAATTGAAGAAACACTCCTTGCTGGAGGGGGGGGGTCACACATAGCAGGAATCTAATGACATATTACAAGGCTCAGGAAACTCAGAGAGTTACAGGATTCACAGGCCCTTCCCCAAGATTATATAAATAGTAAACAGTTGGAGAAGAGGAGAGTCCCCAGCAGGAGCTGCCTGCAGGATGGACCTTGAACACCAGAGAGCTTTAAAAAGCTGTCACCCATGCTGGCGTCAGCCTAAAGGCTTAGCAGCAAATCATCTTTATCCACTGAGCTCTGTGTGTGTGTGTGTGTGTTGTTTATGTGTGTATCTCTATGTGTGTGTCTCTATGTCTGTGCAATAGGAAGATGACAGCAGCCTGTGGGCTGGAAGCAGGAGAGAAGGTCAAAGGATGAGTCCTTGGTACATTGGTCTCTCCAGAAGAAGGAAGAGTGTTCTCATATTAGTCTTTCCTCTCCCTCAGACAAGGTAACTGAGGAGAGGGAGAGTGATAAAAGGTCACGTTCCAGTGTTCCAGGAATGGAACAGCCCTGATAATGTATGGACCCAGGTAGAAAGATAACAGATAGCCTGCTTGATTTTGCTGGTGGAAAGCTCGAGTCTTCTCTGGAATTGTAATGAAACCACATGACCAATGCAGTGGTATTAACAGAGGGCTGCACTCTTGAAGGAAATTCATGTCCCTGTAAAAAGAAGTGGAAGGGACTCCTGCCAAGTATAGGAGGCACCGTCTTCTAGAAGACACAAAAGTCTATTGGCAACTTGACCTGGGACTTTCCAGCCTCTAGAACTATTTTTGTTGTTTACAAATTACCTAGCAAAAAAAACACCAGGATAGTTGTTAGGCACTTTCCAAAGAATTATTTCTACAACTCTGGGATACTTATACTATGTAATCATCATCATCACCATCATCATCATTATCATCATCATCATCATCATCATCATCATCATCATCATCAATTATCAGCTTCATTTGTGTGTTGTTGGTTTTTTTTTTAGGACAAAGTCTCTCTGTATTTTTGACAGTCCTGGAATTTGCTGTTTAGACCAGGCTAGCCTCAACAGGGATTCACCTGCCTCTGCTGGGGTTATATGTGTGTGTGTCACCACACATGATTTATACTTTTGTTTTATAGCGAAGGAATTGAGCAATGTGTTTTGAGTCACTGGCTATCTATGTAGGTGAACAAGGACTTAACCCAAGTACTTCTGTCTAGGATAGGTTGTCTTGTGATAGCACGCTGCCTGTGAAAATGATGTGTATTGGTATGTACTCCTTAAATTCACTGGAGATGTGGGGTAGTCATCAGTCATTTGAGGCATTAGACCTCAACTGTACACAAATTTCCTTAGTGCTTGCTGTTGGAAACACAGAGTCTTAGTTACTTTCCATTGCTCTAATAAGATGCCATGACCAGAGCAATTTATTAGAAGAAGGCTTTATTAGGAACCTATAGTTCCAGAGGGTTAGTCTCTGACCATCATGTCAGGGAGCATGGCAGTAGGTAGGTAGGCATGGTGCTAGAGCAGTAGCAGAGAGCTTACATCCCACTCTACAAGTACACACACACACACACACACACACACACACACACACACACACACGGGGTCAAGAGAATTAGGAGACATGTTGGTCTTTGAAATCTCAAAGTCTAGCCCCTGAGACACACCTTCTTCAAGGCTACACCTCCTAATCCTTTACCAAACAGTTCCAGTTCCACCAACTAGTATGATTGTATGCTCGCCATTCTCATTCAAACTACTACACAGAGTCTCCCTTTTAAGCAATTCTTCTTTTATCATTGCATCTCCACGCAGATACGAACTCTGGACATTGCATGGATTGGATCTTATGTGATGGGCACTGAGGATGTGTCCTGTTAGTGGTTCATAGTGTTATGGAATCCCTTCTTCTAGAAGGTGGTACTCAAGCTCCTGCCATTTATAATATGTACAGCACGTGCTGAACCCAGAGCTGGGTTAGGTGGGATCCTGAATTAATTCACTAGATCTATGTCTACTCTTCTTTCACTTTAGGTTTTAAGAAAGAAGAAAACAGACTGTGGAGATGACTCAGGTAGTAAAGTGCTAGCTGTTCAAGTTGAAGACCTGAGTTCGGATCCTGTCATGGTTAGGGTTTCTATTGCTGTGAAGAGACACTATGACCATAGCAACTCTTATAAAGGAAAACATTCAATTGGGCTAGCTTACAGTTTTAAAGGTTTAGTTCAGTATCATCATGAGAGGAAACATTGTATGCAAGCAGTCATGGCGCTGGAGAAGGAGCTGAGATTTCTTCATCTTGATCTGCAGGCAGCTGAAGGAGACTGAGTGCCACACTGGCCATAGCTTGAGCATATGAGCATATGAGCATGCTCCATAGTGATACACTTCCTCAAACAAGGTCTCAACTACCCCAACAAAGTGACATCTCCTAATAATGCCAATCTCTATGGGCCAAACATTCAAACACTTGAGTCTATGGGTGGGGGGGTCATACCTATTCAAAACATCACAGATCCTCAACATTCATCTATAAAACTGGTACAGTAGCACATGTTGTAATCCCAGCGCTGGGTAGTGCAGAGACAGGCTGATCCCTGGAGTTTGCTGGCCCCCAGCCTTACTGAATTGATGAATCCCAGGTTCAGTGAGAACATCTCAAGTCGATGGCATATCTATTTTAATTACATGTCTCATTAAAATCAGTTTGGGCTACATCCAACCTCTTTCTGGTTAGCTCATTTTCTTTTGTTCCCAATTTTCAAATTCTAATTAAGCTTTTGTAAACCTCCAGTTTAAAGCAGTTTGCAAGTTTCCTTAAGAAAGGCCAGTTACTAAATGGAAATTTTAATCAAATTCATTTACACATGGATAAATTATCTGTTTGAATTAGAAAAAAGTCACAAGCAATTGGTATTTAACTGGCAGAAGGAAGAGTTGAGGTCACATTTAGAGGTCAGAATTCTATTTCAAAGTACAGCAGTTTCAGTGATGCCAAGAGCCGGGCAAGGTGGATTTTCACTGGCAGTTTTCTAAGTGTTGACAGGTCTTGAGCTTAGTTAGTAGAATATTGGAGCAGTCATTTCTGGAAGACTCAGAAAGTAGAATTTGAGGCAGCCTGAGCTGGGGGACTCACTGGCATCAGCTACCAGAGGGTAGCTCACTGGGGATACTCTTAAGAGGGGTCAGGGTATTGAAGACGTGGCAAGTTGTGGGCTGGAAAACAAGGAAAGTGGCATTGGAGAACATATGGTGTGGTGAGGTCAGGGTAAGTGGAGGTGGTTGGAGAAAGGAGACACTAGGGAAAGAGGGAGGAATAGAGGTGTCTTGCAGTTCCTGTAAAGAGCCCATGAAGGCAACAGTTTGTATTAGCCCATGAAGATATAGCCTATATTAGCGACTTCCCTGATGCTGTGACAAAAGTTCCTTACACAGGCAGCTTAAGGAAAGGAGGAAAGAGGATTTTATTTTTTCTTTTTGGCTACAATGTAAAAAGGGTATAGTCAGTGTGTGTGTGTTTATATGTGTGTTTGTATGTCTCTGTGTGTATCTGTGTCTCTCTGTGTGTATATCTATGTATTTCTGTGTGTATCTGTTTCTATGTGTCTCTGTGTCTGTGTGTGTATGTATGTGTGTCTTGTGTGTGTGCATATGTTCATGGTAGAGTTCATGTTGGCAGGAGTTGAGTACTGAGACTCCTCACATCATGATGGATCAGGAAGTAGAGGGGCAAACCAGCACTCAGCAAGCTTTTTCCATTTCTACTTTTAATTTAGTCTGGGATCCTGGCCCATGGAAGAGTGCCACCCACATTCACAGTGGATCTTCCCTCTTCAGTCAGTCCTCTCTGGTAAAGCTCCCACAGACATACCCTAAAATGTGCCTCATTAATGCTCTACATGATTATTAATCCAATCAGACTGACAATCAAAATTAACTGTCACAAGTCTGTTAGTGGAGATGCTTAATGTCCCAGACTGGATGTCACAGGCACAATATAATTGGCATATGTAAATGATAGCAATCATCAAAAGCAGGCAAAGGTTGAGTACTTTCCTTTCTCCCAAAGCTGATATGGAAATTTCTATTTCATTTATCTTTCTGCTGGGAATTCCCATGTGCTAGATACTGCTGGCATGATCATGACTGATGAGAAGATGTTTGACGAGTTGACACTGTTCTTCCCCTATGCAGTGTGCATACAGCATACCAGATAGTTTACTGATTGTCTCACCAGTGGCAACTCTGTGTGCAGGGAAGCAGCTCATCATTTGTTGTCAGAGAGTGACCAGGAACCCACTGTCCTAGGATAAGTCAGGTTATCATAGCAAAATTACTAAACACTTTTATAGGAAGATTTTAGGCCAATAGGAACCCTATAGATCATTCATCTGAGATCCTGATTTTCCTATTCAGAGCATTTTAACACTGCAGGGTAAGATGGGGAGAGGTAAGCACTCAGTCTTGACCTCCTTTGGATGACCAGTACAGCTTACTTAAGGCAGCATTACTACACCTGTGTCCTTAGCATCTCCCTAAATGTTCTTCAGTGAAATTTATACCAGAGGTTGACAGCAATCCTTCATGATCCTGTCACAGAGCTAGTTAGTGGCTGTCACAGGACCAGGGAACCAAAGTCTCCACTGTAACACCAGGTGTGCTTGGAAGGACCATCGTGTTTAAGATAGTAGTAACTTAAAAAAAATATTTATTTTATGTGTATGTGCATGAGTATATGTATACCATGTGTGTGCAGTTGCCTGTGGAGACCAGAAGATGGCGCCAGGCCAGAGTAAGAGACAATTGAGAGCAGCCTAATATTGGAGTTGTGAATGGAACTGGGCTCCTTCCTAGAGCAGCAAGTGCCCTTAACTGCTAAGCCAGACCCCAGTAGCAACTCTTAATTTAACATATTTACTTCCCACGATTCTCCACACAGGTGCGTTTCCAGGCCGTTAGCTATTTGATAGGGATTGTGCTGATGAGTGTTCATCTTACTTGGCAGCTCTAACAAGTCTAGCGTGTGCTCAGAAGGAAATGGTGTCCTTGGGAAGGGGCACGGCACGTCCCAAACAAAATTATAGGGACTTTCATGTCCTGTTTCCTTGTATGTAGGAGTCTCCCTGCCCAACACCACCCTACTGCCCCTAGAACTTTCATTCCTGGAAACTAGCTAGTAGCAGCAGGTAACAGCTTCTGTTTATTGTGTGGAGTGATCCAGTTCAAATGTGAAACAGAAAGAGAACTCCCAGAGGAGACAGGAAGTTTCACGTGGCTTCTGTGGGTATGAGATAGCATCTTGCCATTGTGGCTCCTGAGCTCAACAGTAGAGGGCTGGCCTTATACACTCCCTCCTCCTGTCCCAGACTCTGAGTGCAGGATTATAGGTGTGCGCCATAACACTTGGTGAGAGTAATCTTCATGTTAGTTTAGTTCAAGAACCTTTTAGAAAGCCGAAGGACGGAATCTCTCAAGTGATGCTCAGTTCTACCACCAGGAATTGGTGGAACTGTCCTAGAGGTAAAGGGAGGAGGGAGGTGAAGCTCTTAGGGTTGGAGCCATAGCTTGAGATTTGGGGACAGTAACTGAAAGGAGAAAAGAAGAAAAAAAATATTCAGACAAAGCTAGACATTTCCTCTTAGGAAATGTCTCTTAACAAACCTGCCAGAATCTAGGAGGCATCAGGATACCTGCTGCATTGGGGGTGGGGTGGGTGGGGGTGGGGGGTGGGGGTATAGCTGCACTTTTTGGTGGGCTTTAAAAATAGTCATATTTGTTATCACAGCATCTCCAGGTAGATCAGAGGCCTTTTGTTTGCTGCTTAAGAAACAGGAACAGATGAAACTTCCTGAAGATCAAAGACCAGATTGTTGGCAGAAAGTGACTAGCTAGCATCAGCCCAGTTTTTCACTGCTGAGCCTCCTCCCCAGCAAGGCCCTTGTCACTGTGTCCTGAGTTAGGAGAATAGCCAGTCATTCTTGATGGGCGAGTTAGACTCTTAAGGAGCATGGGCATTCTTCTGTGTGAAGTACCTTGTAAGGGGTTAGGTTCTGCTCATAATTATAATTGCAATTATGAGCCTACACCTCTCTATAGTCTTTGAAATGGAATTAAAAAGAAATGAGTATTTTTGGTCATCTTCTGCCCGGAATCATATACTGGACCTGTTTAAAGGAAAGCTATAAGGGCTGGTGAGACAGCTCAGCAGGTAAAGGTGCTTGCCACCAAACTTGACAGGCTGACTTAGATCCCCAGTACTCACATGGTGGAAAAAGAACTGACTTTCTCGGTTATCCTCTGACTTACACACACACACAATTAAAAGTGTAATAAAAGAAAAATAAAAAAGGGGGGGGGGGCTCAGCTTAAAACGGTTAGCTAGTTTTGAAATAAAATATCGGCGTCTTCAATGAACAGAGAATCCTTGAGGGCACTGATATGAGTATTATGATTTTAGGTATCTTGATGTGCTAAAGCCTCTGAATGCGGTAGGGTGTGTGTCCATTTTATAGATGAAGGTGGGTGAGCACCAGATGAGGATCACGTATGCTCCAGATTCTGGACTCCTAGCCACAGTACTTTGTTTATTTTAAAACAGAGACAAAAACAAACATGAGCCTCAGTGGCTAGGTTCTCAGTAGCACACTCTCAGCAGACAACCATGAAGATGCCCTAGGGCTGCATGACACAATGCAGTCACGGTTTTCAACAGACAGTATTGTGCCTTCAGTTTCTCTTCAAGAAAAAAAAAAAAAGGATTTGTTTTGAAAACCTAAGTTCCTGTACTGTACTTAGAAAGCAATGTCTGTGCTAAAGGAGATTTGATTTCTTGAATGTTTTCACAGTATTTTTCTTCATATTTGTTTATTTGTGTGTGTGTGTGTGTCTGTATGTGCATGCCGCGTGCACGTGCACGTTGAAGACAGGTGACTATTATGAGCTCTGGGGATTGAACTCAGGATGCCATGTTTGGTAGCAGGCTCCCTTACCTACTCAACTGCCTTCATTTATTTGGCTCACAGTTTTGGAGGGTAACCAGGTAGTCCTATCTGTTAGCCTCTGGTGAGGAAGGTCCCTTTGTGTCACAACATTGCAGGAAAAAGGAAAAAAGAAGTAGCGGTTTGGAGAAGGTGGAGAGTACTTGGGTGGCCTCGACTGATAACCTACTTTGTAAGGACTATCTTGGGTCTCATGAGAACTATATTAACCCTTTCTGAAGATGCTTCCCCCAGTGATCTAACCATCTTCTGCCAGGTCCCACTTCTCAAAGGTCCAAATCTTCCTGATGTGGATCCACTGGGATCCATGTCTCTCCAGTAAATGAGCCTTTGGAAACATTGTATTCAAGCCATGATGACAAATGTATTATAAACTTAAGTTTTTCACTCTCAGAATAAACCGTACATCACTACTACCTAGAAGGTGGGCATGGGGTGTCGCTGGCATCCATTTAAGTTTTATTTGTATTCACAGGCATTCTCTTCAGACCCTAATGAATCCGTAACGTACCACTGGGATTGTGGTTAGTTCTAGATTGGTTTAGGTTACTGCCGTTTTTAAGTTCCTTCAAACCCTTTTATTTAAAGCACATAAATTCTTGAGAAGACAACAGTTATTAGCCTCATTTTTCATTTGAAGCTACAGGCTGTAAAACGGTGCCTGGCTTGTGTTATTGGCTTCTGTCATGTAGCCTGTAAACTTGGCCCTCGTGTGGGGAGCTGCTCTCAGTCTCTGGCCCGCCCTGGTCTGTGTGCTTCCCTGGGCCATGACTGAACCTTCGGGCGCTGTGAAGAGGGGCATGAGGTGCTGAGCACTGTGCGAGGTTTCCTGTGCTTTTCATCTCTCAAGAAAATAAAAGCCACATAGTATTCTCGTTCACGGAAGCAGAATGTCTGGCTGAGTACATGACTCACTGAAGGCCGAGTCAAGAAGGAGGAGGGTTTTGTTCTTGGAGTCATTAGTCATGGGAGTCATTGATACCTGTTGGAATCATCTTAATACTCTGACTTTTTTCTCCTGGATTTTCTTTAGCTTTCTTCTTTGTGAGAGCATGTAGATCCAAAGAGTAACAACCTGCTAGGTTCCTGTGAATGAGACTATTGTAGTGTGACTTTTACAAGAAGACACAGACTAACATCTGTTCACCTCAGATAGAGCAGCTGTGACAGAACAAAGCACCGGCATACAGCATGGTGATCCAGTGGGGTTGCTGGAAGTACTCACAGGAGCATGGTGGGTAGTTACTAACAAGGGCATGGGTGGGTAGTTACTAACAAGGCATGAGTGGGTAGTCACTAACAAGGGCATGGGTGGGTAGTCACTAACAAGGGCATGGGTGGGTAGTCACTAACAAGGGCATGGTGGGTAGTCACTAACAAGGGCATGGGTGGGTAGTCACTAACAAGGGCATGGGTGGGTAGTCACTAACAAGGGCATGGGTGGTAGTCACTAACAAGGGCATGGGTGGGTAGTCACTAACAAGGGCATGGGTGGGTAGTCACTAACAAGGGCATGGGTGGGTAGTCACTAACAAGGGCATGGGTGGGTAGTCACTAACAAGGGCATGGGTGGGTAGTCACTAACAAGGGCATGGGTGGGTAGTTACTCACAGGAGCGTAGGTGAGCAGTTACTCACAGGAGCATGAACGGAAAGTTACTTACAGGAGCTTGGATGACTCAAAGGTAGCTGCCATCACTGAAAAGCTCACCATATGGCTAACAAAAGTCACATCCCTGGAGCTCTCTTCCCAAATCCCTGCGTCTCAGGCAGCTGCGACAGAAAGTCTCCTCTATCCAGCAGTGGTCCATGGCTTTTGTAGCCTTGGATGGAATGTTGTAGATCCCATAGTGTTCATGGGTTTTCTGAACCCCAGACGTCTCATTAGCTTTCCTAGTCGTATGAGCCCCCACCCTCTCTCCAGGAGGAAGCAATTAGGTTTGGAGGGAATGGCTGCTCAGTGGAGCCCCTCCTGTTATACCTGGGGTGTGCTTGGGCATTATGGAGTTTTTATTATTTTCATCATTCTGTCAATGTGAGGGTCTCATCTGAGCTTTGCAACTGTCTTGAGAAGATGGATGGTTTCCACATCCTTTTTGTTACAACGCTTTTTATGTATTTTCCTTCCCAAACATTTACGTCTTTCCACCCTCCATCCTTTAAACTCCATATTCCCAAATATTTACTTGCATGGCTCGATCCTACATTCAGTTCTCGGAGTTTGAAAAGTTGTCTGATCTCTGGTCTGCCTCATCGTCAGCAAAACACATTCAGGCTCTCCTTTGTGTGTTCTGGTTTGCAAGCAGCCAAGTGCATTTTGACTTAGTTTCGGGAATTGTTTCCAGCATGAGTAACTGCCTGTTGCCATGCTGAATGAGGCCGCATGTTCTACCAGCACGCTTAGACAATTGCATGCGTCTGCTCTCTTGTATTTTAACCACCACTGTGCTTTGGTGTTGCCTGTTATAATGAAACAAAATTTACTGTGTTTATAGTTTTATTTAGTATGAACTATACTATTGCTATTATTAATTATACTATTAACTGATAAATATACTCATGATACATAAGGTAAATATTATATATGCATGGAATTATTTTATATTTTCACATTTACATGGCTTTTCATTGTATTTATTTTAAAAAATATTTATTAATTTACTTTATGTATATGAATACACTGTGGCTGTCTTTAGACACACTAGAAGAGGACATCAGATCCCATTACAGATGGTTGTGAGCCACCATGTGGTTGCTGGGACTTAAACTCAAGACCTCTGGAAGAGCAGTCAGTGTTCTTAACCACTGAGCCATATTTCCAGCCCCCCCTTTTAAGCATTTTATTTATTTATGTATGTAGCATTCTGCTGCCTGCAAGGCAGAAGAGGGCACCAGATCTCATTACAGATGGTTATATACCACCATGTAGTTGCTGGGAATTGAAATCAGGACTTGTGGAAGAGCAGGCAGTGCTCTTAAGGTCTGAGCCATCTCTCCAGTTCCATCATTGTAGTTCTTGTTGGCATTTTCCTTGCATGGTTTAGGTGTATAAGGCCTTTGGTAAATACAGGCTTGGGAGGGCAAAATTTTGACTTTATATATTTATTTTTATTTTATGTGTATAGATGTTTGCTTGTGTGTATGTCTATCCAGTGTGTGTGTGTGTGTGTGTGTGTGTGTGTGTGTGTGTGTGTGTATGTGTAGTCCCTACAGAGATCTGAAGAGGGTGTCATATCCTCTGGAAGTAGAGTTACAGATTGTTGTGAGCTGCCTCCCATGTAGGTGCTTAAGAACATAAATCTGAGTCCTCTGGAAGAACAACAAATACTCTTAACAGCTAATTTATCTGTCCAACTACTCTGCTTAGCTTTAAAAACAAGAGTTGAGGAGACAAGGCTGCAGACCCTTCATTGGTTTAATAAGTATAGTGTAAAAAACTTTAACCTCCCTAAGAGTTGGTTTTCATAGCACTGGTCCTCTGGTATATGCAATAAGTTCTCTTATATTTTCTTTTCTTAAAGTGATCTACTCCTTGGTTGGATCAGGAGGATTAATTAAAATGTCTCCCTTTCAAGTTGGGAGTGAAGATTTGACCTGAATAAGATATTTTTGCTAAGGCAAAACCGTCTCCTGACTCTCAAAGGGTCACACCTTTGATGAACACACCAGTGGTTTTAGAACATACATGGCCACACATCACACTTGTGACAAAGGTTTTCTGAGCGTCTGTCCCAGGTTAGACCAAGCTAACATTGTCTGTCCAGACTATAGGCCTTGGATCACCAGTTCTCCACACTGTTTTCCTTTATCTACGTTTTGAACCCCCCTCCCACATGCTCACCACCTCTTTTTCTTCCTAACCTAACCTTCGTTCATTGTCTTCTTCCTTCCTTCCTTAATAGTATTGCAACCCTAATGGAGATGATAGACACTATGGACCCAGTTGTGTAGCTGTTTCTTAGGAATTGAAACGTTCCTGCTTGGAGGAGCAGGGACGTTCATAAAATAGGAAACTTACTAAACTTCTAATGCCCCCAAAGTTCATGAAAGTTACAAAATTCACAGTGCTCTTTCCCAAGGTCATCAAAGTCATAAGCAATTGCTGGAGCGAGTATACTTTCTGGTGGTGCTGCCTGCAAATTGGGAAGGGAGCTAGGGATGTAAGTTTCATGAACTGGTACCCGAGTCAGTGTAAGCTCTTTGGGGATGCAACAGCCTGAGCGTCAGCCCTGGCCTATGTTTCTGTAAGTCACCTCAGTAAACTCACTAATTTTTCAAGCTAGATTTGGGTAGAATTGTTCCTCTGGTTGGTTATCGGTGCCCACGTGAAGTGAGCAGACATTTGCTGAGTCTAGAACAACAGTCACATGACAGCCACACTGAGGAAGCCTGGCCTCTGCATTTTGCTTAAGTAAGAAAGAGATCACTACAGAAGAATGTGTCTGTGGACGCTGGGGGTACTACCCAGCAGCAGCAGCAGCAGAAGCAGATCTGTTATCTTGGAACTATGAGTGAAAGCTTCTAGCAGGAGGCGATTGAGATCAAGACTAAGGAGGAGAGATGGACAAAGCTAGGGTTGGACGTCAGTTAGGTGGTTACTGGAATTATTGTAAGTTACCGTTATGATATAAAGGTTGGACAGAAGGACAATAGGTGTAGGGAGGGAAGTGAGTGGATTTAAGATGGGCAAGATGGGCGGGGGAGGCACAGTATACAGTGTGAGCAGATTTCGTCTTTTTGGATGGGTATAAGACAGAGTGAGGCTGGTTGGGTAAATGGTGTTTTCCTCAGAGCACTGGTTCTCAACCTGTGGGTCACAACCCCTTTGGCAAACCTCTGTCTCCAAATATATTTACATTACGATTCATAACGGTAGCAAAATTACAGTTATGAAGTAGCAACGCAAATAATTTTATGGTCGAGGTGTCACCACAACATGAGAACTGTATTAAAGGGTTGCAGCATAGGAAGGCTGAGAAGCACTGCCTTAGATAAATAGTAGAATTGGATAAACAAAAGGAAAAGTATGAGCTGTTATAGGTAGATTGGCAGTAGGCAGAAGGACAGGAGGGTATATGCTTGGGAATTCAAGAGAGACATCTGGGCCAAGAAGAGAACTCGACAATAACAACTGGGTTTGGGTGGTATAGAAGTGATTGATGACCTCGCTTTTATAACATGGCAGAAGAAAAGCTGGGCATGGGCCCTGGGAGGCAGCATCCTCAAAGGAGAGGAGATAGCAGTGACCAGAAGGGCAAAAGAAGACGAGCAGGAAAGCATGGCTTCCATGTCAAGAAGAAAGAGTAGAGCACTGTGGGGCAAGTGATGCTAAGAGGCCATTCTGCTCACTGGCTTTGGCCAAGTAGGAGAATTTAGGCGTTGGTCAGAGTACCTGTGTGCTCTGTGGTCTGTGTGCCCCGAGGTCTGAATGTTCTGTAGTTTGTGAATGAAAGCTGGGAGCCAACAATGAAGTCTAATTTTAAAAATGAAAATCCACATTGAGTGTGGTGGCCCATGCTTGTATGTGATGGCCCTGGCATTTGGTAGGCTGAGACAAGAAGATTGGAAGTTCTAGTCCAATCTGAGCAGTTACCTAGATCCTGTCACAAAAAACAAACAAACAAACAAACAAACAAAACTACAAATAATTTCATTTTTCCTGTGACTCCTATACAGAGTTGGAAAATTAATGCACCCTAAAGAAAATCTTGCCCACTATTGAAAATCAACTTAATCTATAGCTGGTGATTGTGTCTTTGTACCTAAGGAAGGGGTGATTCTTAGGGACAGGCATTTGCTCTGCCTCTTGGTCCATGTTGATTTCCTATTTATTGTACACAAATATTTTGGAGAGAGAGATGGTATAATGAGAGCTCAGAATAGCCTAGGTCCCAGGGAATACGTAGTCACAACAGCCTCTTCTGACAGCCAGCCTCCGCCATTCCACAGTGGCCATCGAGCCTTTGGGTCCCTCCACTTTTGAAGATGTGACATTTGTGCTGTATTCCACCTGGTCCCATGAGAGCTTTGTTTTATCAAAACTAAATGGCAATGTATTTTGTTTTCAAATTAAGACAAATTAAAATTAATTTTGTTTTGGGACTTTTGAGAATTTCACAACATATTCTGAGATAATTGGTTTTGCCCCCCGGGTATTGCATAAGCCAGCAGCCCTCCTTCTGCTTTTACCTGTGTCCCCAAAGGTCTCACTCGTGGTAAGATCTTAAACAGAAACAATAATAATAGTTATAGTTATGGAATAATTATTATTGATGGGTATAACTGTAGAGAAACTTACTTTGGAGTAATAACATTTATCTTAAGGTCACCAGGAAAAAGATGGTTCATAGTTAGTCTCGTTTGTTTAGGAGACAACATGGGTTATGGGACAAAGAAGCCACTTGGGAACTTGTCTTTTTTGTTTTGTTTTGTTTTTTTCCTTACCTTATTTAACCTTCAATTTACCCAGTGGGAAAACACTGATGATAGTTACACTGACTGCCTTGTTAGTGACAGGAAACAGCTAAACACTCTGTGTGTGTGTGTGTGTGTGTGTGTGTGTGTGTGTGTGGTGTGTAGAACGAGGGGGGTGTGGGTACTGTTTTTTATAGAGCACTGCCTTATCACATTATTGATACTGGTTGGACTCATTTTTAAAACTAATTTTGGCATTTGAAATGTGAATATAAATTTTTAAGAGTTTAAAAGAGGAGATTGGGAATTGAGTTGTAAATGTTGTCTCTTTAAAGCACAATTTTGAACTGGAATGTCATTTGGGAAAGCTGGCGGGCCATCCGATTGCCGCTTTACACATAGGCCATGCTGGTTCCTAAACTGTGTAGGAGTTTATTATTTATTAGGTAGGTAGGAGTTGTGACTTGGGGGAGTTCTCTTCATCTTATACATGATTTCTACTAAGGTTGTTTAGAGAAACTGATGGCCTCTAAGTAGTGCCTCTGAGTGTCTCCCCTGTTCTGTGTCAGAAAAACAACTCAAAGGTGCACAAAAGAGGCCGGTTGTAACATCTAGAGTGTGCTGCACACTTAATGCTGTGGTGAGTGCTAGGTTCATCACCTGACATGTAGTAACTCAATTCTGGAAGAGCAGCTACACTAGCCCCACTTCTGTGTATGTATTTTATGTGCGTACATTTATTCGTTTATCTGTGTATGTGTGTTTGTATGTGTGGGTCCCAGGGATTGAACTCAGGTCATCAGGTATGGCGGCAAGCGTCTTTACCGGCTGAGCCATTTGGCCAGCCCTAGTCTCACCTGATAGAGACACAGGCTGCATGATTTAGCTGAGGTTATACCAGGGGGACAAGGTGGCTTCTGCTTCACAAAGTCACTTTTACACTTGTGCCATTGTTTACTGTCTCCGAGTTTCTGCACATCGAGGAACTGTGTTCAGCTCATCTGGGTGACGCTCCCTCTCTTCAGCGAGTGCTTGAGGATGCTAGTTAGTCTAGTGACCACAGAACTCCCTGGCTGAAGGCCAGTCAGGCAGGGAAATGGGCTCAATTACTAATCAGGATATTGGAAGTAGTGCCCCTCAGTTTCTCGCCACCTGATTGAGAACTCCTGGGCAGATTCCTCCGTCCAATGCCAACGCAGGAGGGGCGTGACAGGGGAGAAGCGGTCTCACTAGTAGCCGTTGAAACTGGCTTCACGTTTGGAAAACAGAAGTAATAGGACTTTGAATTTTGAATAACTATGTCATTGGGTGGAGCTAGGACTTTATCTTACAGCCATGAATTCACCGGTGAGTAACTACAATGTAGGAAATTGTTCTGCATGTCGCAGCTCGGAACAACAGAAGCCGTAAGCAAATGAGAAACTGTAGAACGGTTGTGCAAATGCTGCCAGGTATGCTCGCTTTTTCTCCTAGATACAGGACCAATTTAGAAATAAGACCCAAGCGACTACTACCAGTGATTGAAATATGACTTTAATAATGATGGAATTCTTGGATCACAACGGGTTTACTGTCTATGTATCATTTATTAATGACTATTACTGGTGGAGGATTGAAGGTTAATCCCAGGGCCTCTGTACGCTGTGCTAGCGCTCTTATCATTGAACTCTATATCCAGCCCCACCTCTTTCTTCGCTTTTTATTTGCAAATTGATATTTTTCCAAGTGCCTCAGGCTAGCCTTGTATTCACTGTGTGGTTCAGGCTTGCCTCGAACACATGATTGTCTTGCCTCTGCACATCAGGCATGCCATATGTCTTTACTCTTGAATGGAACTGACTTCTTGTCCCTACATATTGGTGCTGCTGAGCAGGAAGACTCCTGTGCGGGACGATGTGCAGGGAGCACAGGGCTGGGGATGCTTCGTGTAGACAGGCTGGTTCTAGATGAAGGAACCTCTTGGGGTCCCAACTGGGCATGCTCATTCCTTCCTTTAACTTTTGTTAAGTCACTCTCCCTTCTCCGGTGACTCCTCAGGGTAGATAGGAAGTAGAATGCATCTTCCTTGTTGTGGTTTGGATCGTAAACATCCTCCAAAGGCCATGGCGTTGAGGGATTGGTTGTCAGCCATTAGCACTATTGGGTAAAACCTTCTGCAAGATGGGGGACTAGTTAAAGGGTTGGGGGGTATAGCATTGAAGGGTAAATGGAGACTTTGCCCCTTCCTCTCTCCCACTTTGTTTCCCAGCATTCATTAGCGACAAAGCTCCTTCGTCATGTATATTCCACCGTGGTGTTCTGCTCAGCAACAAGACCATTGCTATGGGACCAAAGTGGCCATGGATGGAAACCTCTGTAACTGTGAGCCACAAAAACCTTTGTGGCTTGGTTTACCCCAAAATATTTTGTCTCGAAAACCAAAAATACTTGGTTTTATCCAAAAGCTGATTGATATACCTTCTTAGGAAATGAACTGGAAATGACAGGCTATCATCTGTAAAAATCTAAGGAGCGAGGAATGTTCATTCACCTTCGACCACCCCATACTGTGGCATACTCTGCAGCTTAAAAAAAATCCAGGTTAACTGGAGATGAGTGAGTCTGGTGTGTTAGTTGCTTTTCTCCCTGCTGCCATGCTGTAGAGGAATTACTTGAGGAAGGGAAGCTTACACAGGCTCACAGTGCAGGGGATACAATTCATCCTGGAGGGGAAGTCATGGTTGTGGAACATGATTTCAGCAGAAGACTGATTGCTCACATCATGGTGGATCAGGAAGCAGAGACAGGGGAATCCAGTGGTCAACCGACTTCCCCTTTCTCTTTTTATTCAGTCTGGATCCCAGTGTGTGGCATGGTGCCATACATTCAGGAGAGCCTTTCCCTCTCAGCCAGTGTTGTTTGGAAACACCCTCGCAGGCATACCCAGAAGAGTGCTTGGCTAATGCCCTAGGCATTTACTAATGCAATCAAGTTGACAGAACTAATCAACACACTGAGAAAGATGCCCGCCTTCATAGTTGAGTGGAAAACCACATCACAGGGTTGTCATTACACCACGACTGTATGAAGCCAAAGGAGAAACTAATGCCTGCGGATAGAAACCACTGTTTTATATTGAAATTAAATACAGAAAACTTATTAAGGAATGTTCTCTGATCTAGAAGGAAACATCTCTTTATTTAATTTTGTACACCTATTGAAAATAGATTCCTGTCACTTTATTTAAAGTGAGCATTTATTAATTTTATAATAAAATGAAATCAGTGAAAATTCAGATGGCTTCTTATGATGGACTTCATTTAAATGTGGTTTTATTCGATGCCTGGAAGAAGGCTGCATGGCATCCCGCAGAATTTTCATTCAATCCTGGAAAGCAGGGCAGTAATTTAACTTGTCTGAATGGCCTTATACACTCCATATGGACCAGTTGGTTGCGTGTGTGTGTGTGTGTGTGTGTGTGTGTGTGTGTGTGTGTGTGTTTTGCATTGGCTTAGAGGTCCAAAGACAACTTGCTGGAAGTGGTTCTCACTATCCACCACATGGGGCCTGGGAATTGAATTCAGATAGTCAGGCTTGGTGGTAAGTGCATTTACCTGATGAGCCATCTCTGACCCAAATATCAGTTGTTTTCAATCTTGTTTTGGGAGGAATTTTAAAACTTTAAGTTAAAAATGTTCTTTTAAAGGTTCCTTTGGCTTTTTCTCAGGATGGTGGAGGCCGTGCAGTATGGCCCTTACTGTGAGCAAAGAACTGTGGGCAGAGGCAGTGGGGTTAGAGAGGACTGGGAGGCAGACACTTTGCTGTGTTCAAATCAAAGTCAAGGGTGCAAAAATGCAGAGCAATAAAACCTTTAACTTGAAGAAGCAGACTCATACTCCAAGGAAGCATCATTAACATCACCAGCAGTGGCAGGGGCAGTAGCAGCAGCAGCAGCAGCCACCCCCACCAATACCTGCAAATGGACAGCCTGCCAGCAGCCAGAACGAAGGCTTGACTATTGACCTGAATAATTTTAGGAAATCAGGAGAGAAAACCTTTACCCAATGTAGCCAGTCTCTTTGTGGGCAATCAATCTTCCCCCTGTCATCACTGAGGAGGGAATGAGGAAACTTTTTGAGAAATATGGAAAGTAGGTGAAGTTTTCATTCATAAGGATAAAGCCTTTGGCTTTATTCGCTTGGAAACTTGAACCCTAGCGGAAATTGCTGAAGTGGAGCTGGACAACATGCCACTCCGTTTGCCTGTCATAGTGCATCCCTTACAGACAGCTGGAAGAAGCCTTTTCAGTGATTCGCTAGGTGGAGTGGGTTCTCAAGGAAGCCAGCTGCTCCGAAAGCTCTGGACAGATGTAGTGAAGGCTCGTTCTTGCTAACCATATTACCTCGGCCTGTGACTGTGGAGCCTATGGACCAGTTAGATGATGAAGAGGGACTTCCAGAGAAGCTGGTTATAAAAAAACCCAACAATTTCACAAGGAGCGAGAACAGCCACCCAGATTTGCACAACCTGGGTCCTTTGAGTATGAGTATGCTGTATGCTGGAAGGCACTCATTGAGATGGAGAAGCAACAGCAGGATCAAGTGTGGACTGGAACATCAAGGAAGCTTCTGAGAAGCTGGAAATGGAGATGGAGGCAGGTTATGCTAATGAGGCAGAAGAGCTTCGGAGGGTGGAGGAGCTGCATAACCAAGAGGTTTCAGAAACCAAAGCAGTTAGAACTCAGGCAGGAAGAGGAACGCAGGCTCAGGCTTTGTAAGATGCGATGACAAGATGTGAAGACAGCAGGAAAGATTCAAGGAAACCTTCCCTGATGCGAGAGAACAAGAGATATGGATGGGCCAAATGGCTATGGGAGGTGCCACCTGGTACTCCAGCTCTTCCAGGACCTTCCGCTCTGATGCCAGATGGAACCTTGGGATTGACTCCACCTCCAACTGAACGATTTGGCCAAGCTGCTACAGTGGAAGGAATTGGAGCCATTGGTGGGCTGGAGCATCTAACTGTCCAGCTCCAGGAGCTGAATTTGCTCCAAATAAATGCCGCCAATTTTAGGGAAAAAAAATTCCTCTAGCCGGGCAGTGTTGGCACACGCCTTTAATCCTAGCACTTGGGAGGCAGAGGCAGGCAGATTTCTGAGTTGGAGGCCAGCCTGGTCTACAGAGTGAGTTCCAGGACAGCCCGGGCTATACAGAGAAACTCTATCTCAAAAAATAAAACAAAAATAAATAAATAAAAATAAAAATAAAATAAACAAAAAAATAAATAAATAAAATTCCTTTGATTCTAGTGGTCAATTGAGAGTCTTTATCTCAGGGTGGTCTTGTTAGGCAGTTCACTTTAAAGTTTTTGTTTTTGTTTGGTTTGGTTTTTATTTTTTTCAGGACAAGGTTTCTCTATGTAGCACTGGCTGTCCTGGAACTCACAATGTAGACCAGGCTGACATCAAACTCACAGAGATCCACCTGTCTCTGCCTCCCAAGTGCTAGGATTAAAGGCGTGTGCCACCACTGCTCAGCTGACTTTACAGTTTGTAGCTCAGCTAATTCATGTGGCATTTTATAGCTTAGAAAGTGCTAGTACATTCCACTGAATACCCATTACAACCCTGCGGATAGATGCTATTTTCTCATATAACCGAGAACATGGTGGCAATGCTTTGCTGGATGTTATATTTTATTTTTCAATAAGATTGAGAGAAGTTGACTACAACCTCAGCTGGGTGGAACTGAGTCACATGGAAAATGTCAGATTTCATAAAAATATATGCTACACATAAATATACATGTTTATGCAATATATATGCATACATTTACATTTATATTAATATATACATAATGTTAATGTCCTATATTAGCCATGTAGACATTATACAAATATGTATTATCTATATGCACTGTGCACACACACCCCTGCTAGTAGTAGGGCTATTTTTCTATATGTTGTTGATCTAGATACATTGAAGCTAATAACATCATCCACAAATGTTCTAACTTGTCTTCCAGGCCTCGTCAACAGCTCTTACTCCCTCCAGAAGCCCAGAGTTCTTTGATAAGACCCTATTCCTACATGAGCCCAGATAGCAGTTGTTTTCAATTTTGTTCCTGGAGGAATTTTAAAAAGAATTTAATTAAAAATTTTATTTTCTAATATTCCTTTGATTCTAGTGGTCAGTTGAGAGCCTTTATCTTAGGGCGGTCTGTTGGTCAGTTAAGTTTACAGTTAAATTGTACAGACTCTGTATCCAAGGCTGTGGACAGCCCCAGGAAGTCTTGCTGGGTGTGAGTCAGGTAGCTGTATTTGGGCCTGAAATGTCTTCTAAATGCCAATGTATTAAAGTGTAAGGCCTAATTGAAGGAAGCTAAGTTGCTGGGGCATGCCCTTGGAGGAGATGTTGAGCCTGCTCACCTCATGAGGCCCCTTTCTGACTGTATGCTGGACCTCATGAGGTGAGCAGGCCTTGTACTACATGCCCCTGCCAAGATGTTCTGCACCATCTCGTGCCTGAAGCAGTAAAGCTCACTGACCATGAACTGAACATGTGAGCAAAAGTATACCTTTCTTCTTTTTACATGTTTTCTCCCAGCTATGTATTATTGTGGGGTGGTGGGCTGTGAGAGGCAGCAGGGTACCTGATGGAGCACAGGCCTTGAACCCTGGATACCCTAAAGGGATGGTAGAAGTTCGGCCTTGCTCCTGGGCCCTGGTTCTTTCACTTAGCTTCAGCCCCTCCCAAAGAAAGGTTTGTGGCCTTTGGTCTCAAAGCATAGGTAGAGGGCATGACTACAGGCCACAGAGCCTCAAGAGCTCTTCATATTCCTAAAGGCCAGATGGTGTAGCCAATTAAGCATTCCTTCCCAGGCCCTCCTCCTACTCGAAAAAGGTATTTAACCTCAGGCCCGCCCGGAGAACACGGGTACAGCTTCATCCACTTTTCGACATGACAATAAACCTTTTAAAACCACAGACTTCCTCTTGTCTTTGGGGTCTGCCATGGAGAACTGTAGATGGGACCTTCAACTAATGAGCTGGCACCTAATCTCCCACCTGGGTACTTCTCTATGTTCCAGCTATGGAGGCCTGTCAACTCAAGCAAGCTAGCTGAGCCAGCCATGACTCAGACAAGCGAGTTGCCTAGAATCAAGAGTCTCACCTACCCCACGGGGCATCCACTGCCAGAACTTTTTCCCCATGCCCCTTTTGACTGTGGGCCAGTCTAACTCGTATGCCCCTGTCTCAGTCCTTCTGTGGTTTCCCAGTGGCACCTGGGAGCCCAAGGGCTGAGACTAGCCAGTCTCCAGCCAGCCACCTTGGCTAGGAGACCCCCAACCCAAGAACTCTGATGGTGTTCTAGCATTTCTGGTACCAGGCACATGGCTAGATCTTGGCTACATCCTCTACGTCCCACGGGACCTCAGACTGGGATCTCCCCACGCCAGGAGTGGAACTCAGTGGATTCCCCTAGCCCAGTGTCTGCCCAGCTTGCTGCATGGAGTGAACTCAGTCAAATTCCCACACTTCTGCCCCCTGAGCTGCCTGGGGTGGCAGACACACGAGACCCACAACTCAGCCCAACAGAATCCACGCCCACGCTTGAGCCATAGACCCACATATTATAGTCACAAGAAACTGACTTCATATAGGATGCTGACTTCTATTCTCAGCTCTGAGGCTCAGCAGCCGTGTCACCCAGAATGCTGACTAGGCTCAAGTTTCTTTATCAGGAAAATGACATATCACAATAGAGAATGTTGAGTTCAGTGTGCTCATCGGCAGGCTCAGGAGCCAGACTCCCTGAGTCACTTTTCTTTAAGACAAGGCTTTTCTGTAACTCAGGCTGGCCTCAAACTTACTATGGACCCAAGGATAGTGTCGAACCCAGAGCTCTGCAGGCACTGTATCCAATGAGCCACACTCTCAGCCTTAGACTCCCTGGATTCAAATCTAGTATTGATACTGACTTTCTGGTATGTGAACTTTTGATGAATTTCTTAACCCTTTTGTGACTTAATTTCTTTGTCTACCACATACTTCAAATATCCTCAGAGTTGTGAAGATGACTTATTTAGACAGAAAAGAGGATACCAGAAATGCTAGCCACACCATCATTATTATTGGCTCTTTATACCGGATAACAGAGGCAGGGAATTTTGTTTTCAGAGGGGATGGATGAGAGTGTGCTTGAAGACAGGGTTTTTATCCTCCATCATCCTGAATTCTATTTATTCTTCTCTGTCTACTAGGCCAAGGGATATAAACAGGACTTCTGAGTAGGTTATCCTTGTCTTGGATAAAGAGATATGATGACCATTTGCACCCACTCTATCAGTTTTTAAAGGGTTTTTTGTTCTGAGTTGTAACTAATACAATGCTACACAATATTTTTGGGACACAGCAAGCCAGAAGTCTTCCTGTGAAATTTAAACTATAACCAAGTATGTGTGGATTGTTTCTCTGGGAATTACGAGGGATAATCTCATCTTACTCAGAACTGCTGAAGGAGACTTGGTATGTGAGAATACAAACTCTGGAGACTTGGAGAGTTTCACTCAAAAAACAGTCACTGGCAAGGACTTTTAGCCCTGGTAGTATTACTTCAAATTCTCTGTGGACAGCACTGGTGTCTTGCCAGGTGATTAGGAGCCTCAGTTTAACTCAGAGTGCTACTATACAGCTGAATGTTTTAAGGAATTGGTATTTTCATTTCCTTGGCAGTTATTGACAGTCTTTGAAATGATTAGATAATAGATATGAGTCACTTTGAATGACAACTGACAGTTGTTGAGCCCCTGACATGCAACCTGCTCTATAAATGCTGATTGCCAGGATGGGGATATGCCTCAGTAGGTAGATTGCTTGCTACATCAGCATGCAGAGCTGGGTTCGATCTTCAAGAAGCCATTTAAGATGCGTGAGTCGTACCCACCTATGGTCTCAGTGCTGGGGGCTGGGACAGGTAGATCCCTGGAATTGCTAGCCAGCTCAGGCAAATCGGTGAGTTCCAGGTTCAGTGAGAGACTCTGTCTGAAAGATTAGGTGGGTGTGACAGAGGAAGACACTAGGTGGATACCAGTACTCGTGTACATACACGAATTCGTGCGTCTTTAAAGAGTGATTTCTGTCACTGTTTTTGAGCTTCTGTGTTTGAAACAGAGGCCAAAGGACAGTGAACCTTTTCAACATGTACAAACCTAGAATGAACTATCACGTTTTCAACGGGGATAGTAGCATCCAAGTAGGGCCAGCAGCTGGGTGACCCCATTGGTGGTCATTTTTGTTGTAGCCTCTAGGTAGCTGATTATGATGAGACCCATAGCATCCCCTGAAGCCTTGGCTTTGGGCTCTGCCTGCTTTCTGCCTTCTGGGGTTAAGAACAGTGATGTTAACATAACTCATGGGTTTGAGAAGAGGGTTTTTATTGGACAGTGTTACAGGTCAGATTGACATGCTGAAGTTGTAACTGCTCTGTGTCTGAGAATGTGATCATGTTTGGAGATGGTCTTTAAAAAAGTGGTGATAAGGATAGACCATATGGAATCTAATATAGATGCTGTCCTTTATATGGAAAATCCAGACACTGATACATAGAGAGAAGATTATGTGAGGACACAGAGCCAGATAGTAAAGCTAAGGAGAAAGGCTCCAGAGGAGCCAGTCTCGCTCACATCCTGGTCTCAGCCTCCACCTTCCAGAATCAAGATGACCCATCTCTGTTGTTTAACTGTTTTGTGGTACTTTGTTATGGCAGCACCAGAAACTACTATAGGCAGCCAGCAAAGTTTCTTGAGTGGTATGCTAGGCAGAGAATGCTAGGAACTGAGAGGATGAGTGAGTGTGACCTCTGTGGACTTTGCTGTTACCTTAGCCATTGGACTTCACAGTGTTCTTCCTAATCGTCTCCCTGTGTCTAGGGAAGCAGGCTAGTGCATGAAGCTGTCAGAATTTTTAGTGTGGTAGTCAAAATCATTGCCCTCCACCCGTCGCAAGCACTCAATAAAAGACATTCATGTTCAGGATGAGAGGAGATATCAATTGAAAGTTTGCTGGGTTGTAAAATTATGCACATTGATTATCCATCTTTAATAACATTTGCTTATCCACGGTCAGTGGAGAAAAATGGGCTCTTAGAGATTTAAAACCATGTCTTGCTGACATTCCAAGGCACTGGGAATAAGTATATCTTTGAAAGTGGAAAGTAGCTAAAGGATGTGGGACAGACACTTTTTGTTCTGTGGAACAGAAGGGGATCACAGTTTGAGTTCCCTTCTGCTTTCTTCCCCTTTGGGAGGTGGGGATGCTGTGCAAGGTGAGAGAGCACCGTTGGTGGGAAAGTGACTTTCCTTTGAGCCAGGACCCCTTCAGTCACATTGGTTTTGTCTTGGTGCCTATTAAGCCGTGCTGCTGAGGAAAGCTGGTCTGCCCTCTCACCTGCCCTTCCTTGGCACACCACTGGAGGAGGGGAAATCGTTTTGGACTGTTGATATTTGCTATCTGTTAAAAATAGCGTGTTTGACTCTCTTCAATTAGGAGGAAGACAATATTTTTAGGTTCTGACACAGTTTGTTTTAGTTGGAAGCCATGAAGACCATGAGACAGAAATCCCCAAATAACAGCTTTCTAGCCAAGTGTGAGAGTATTGTGTGTGTGTGTGTGTGGGGGGGGTTATTTATGAGCCACATTTGAAAATCACAGCACAGCACACCCTAGGCTGGTGGAATAAAAACATGCACACTTTGGGGGTGTGTTTGATTTCCTCCCAGTGATTCTGAAATCTTGCAAAGGCCGTAGAGACTGAGCTTGTGCTGGATCTGACTCATGCCAGCCTAGCTCATGTTTGGGAATCTGATCAACAAAACAGCTGACCTCCACACTGTCCTTGTACAGTGGGGTCCACACAACACTGCAATTGTAGGGACAGTGTCATTAGAACTCAAGAATGAAACTGCAGCCCCCAGGATGCCTCTGTGGGCCACAGCACTGGAATAGGAAATATCCTGCTAGTGTTACTTGTAATTGTGAAGGATTTAATAAAGGATATCACAGTGCATGCTGGCACATTGTCTTTATCTGTGCTTCCTCTAAGGGGTGGGGTTTAATCTTTGGGGGGGATTTAGCATATGTTGAATCCTTTTCAAAAAGACAAGTTTTTTGAATGAAAATTTTAAAAACATAACAAAAGAAAACAACAACAACAACAAACCATTTCTCCTTTCCAGTCCCCTTTTTGGAACCGCCTTGACTTTTAGGTTTGTCTCTGCTGTAGATTTGTAAAACTCATCTTAGGAGCTGAAAACCCAGAGGCTGACTGGATTCAGGACTGTGTTGCCTCTTTGTGCAGAAGAAGCTTGGGCTACCATGTGAATGTTGGTGGGAAAGAGACTGGGTACCAGGCTGCCAGGAAGAAGCTGGGGAGGTCAGTTTGAAACACCCCACAGTAGCTGGTGAAATCATCCTGTCCTCAGCTCATGCACATGTTAATTTTGGTAGTGTAGACTAATAGAGATTGCATGCACTGCTTCAAGTGGTCATGTATGTTAGCTTCTTTAGTCTAAAGATGACTTTAGTGAAACAGGGGACTGATCAAATACTAAAGGGTGACAGGCAGGAAAGACGGAGTGTGGTTCTTGCCACAACTGGAGATGCATCTAGAAGATGCAGGAACCTCAATGAAGTTTGGGCAAGTCAGG
This sequence comes from Mastomys natalensis, assembly GCA_021653895.1. NCBI lineage: Eukaryota > Metazoa > Chordata > Mammalia > Rodentia > Muridae > Mastomys > Mastomys natalensis. The sequence goes on along the minus strand of JAJTUV010000044.1, from coordinate 871,822 downwards.
AACCTTTGTTACTTCAGACAATACAGTCACTTTTAGGCTGTATTCTTTTTGTTTTGTTTTCTCTTGGTTTGGTTTTGAGATAAGGCCTTTCTATTCAGCTTGGCTGGTTCTAAAACATATTGCACAACCTAGGCTGCCTTCAAGGTTGTGCTAATCCTGCCTCTGCCTCCCAAGTGCTGGTAGCTAGCTTGTGTCACTGATTATTTAGCCCACCGAAAGCTTTTTTTCTCATTCATACCAGTGTTTCAAAGTGGATAATGATGGGGTAAAGGGGCACACAAACACATGCTACTGGATCCCACCCATGAAGTGCCCTGACTCAGTAGATCTGGGGTGCCAGAGAAGGCACATTTTTAACTGGATTCCAGGCAGTGCTGTTGCTACTATCCCGAGGGCTGTTCTCCAAAGAATACTGCTGTATTCCCTGAATCGTTTCTCATCTACAAATGCTCCACTTTTCCTAGCCAAACAGAAAGAATGAAACAAATTTCTCTGTAGGCACTTTCCTGAATAAATATGCCCTACTGTAGGCTGGTTGCTGGGCTGAGAAAAGAGAAAATCTCTCTCTCTCTCTCTCTCTCTCTCTCTCTCTCACACACACACACACACACACACACACACACACACTCACTCATACACACAGACAATCACACACACAACTTTTCATTTGTTTAGACAGGATCTTATTATGTACTTTGTGGCTGGCCTTGAACTAGCAATCCTCCTGCCTCAGCTCCCTTCTGCTGGAGTGCTCTCTCACTCCAGATTCTCACTATTGTATGCCAGTTGGTGGTTGTTCATTTAGCCTAGATTAAAAGAGGGTCAAAACTTACATAGTAGGCTTTTAAGTCCTTTTCTCTGGGTCTTTTAAGGTCCTAAGTAAAGGTGGAGTTTACTGGGAACAGGTGTGTTTGGGTGTCTGGTGAGATATAATCTTTTAAACAGAGAGGAAACAGTACAGTCATCATCAAAGCCAGAACAGAAATTTTCTGAAAGTTCCATTTTGTGTAAGGAGTCTAAAGTATTGTTGCTTTTTCTGGAGAAAACAAAGTGAACTCAAGTGGAGCTGATGCCTCTCCTTCCTTCCCCCCCCTCTCTCCCTCCCTCTCCCCCACCCTCTTCCCTCCCTCTTCTCCTCCCTGTCCCCCTCCTGCTCCTCCCTTAGTACACAGCTAATGAGCATCGGTAACAGCTGCTCCTCTTTGAGGCTTGGGAAAGTGCTGATAAAATCCTGTGGTTTTATTCATGACTTAAATCTTTTCGTTTTTTTTTTTTTTTAACTCTTTGCTTTCTAAAAGTGACTTGGTACTGATTTTCATCCTTAATACTTTGAAGAGCTTACATTGCTTTTCCAGCTTTTGATAATGGTCAAACCACTCAACACGTTTGGAATTTGTATTTGCCTTTCTTAAGTTTAAACTGCAAAAATGCATGTTAGTCTTTTTCAAAAAGTAGCTGATTTCCCCCATGGGGTTTAAGGAATTGTTTTTATGTTTTTTTCTCTTTCCTTCCCTCTCTTTTTCCCCTTGGCTTGCATAGAGAGCCCAGGCTGTCCTCGATCTCATATATACAACCAGGGAGAATGACCTTGAACTCCTGATCTTCCTGCTTTGACCCCTTAGTGCTGAGGTTATAGGTGTGGCACCGTACCCAGCTTTTAATGTTTAGGTAAAATCCTCAGTCTCTTCTTTTGTCTTTGGTTTGTCCTCCTCTTGTTCCTCTTCTTCCTCTCTGCGTTACTTTCATTTCACTGTCAATGCTGGGGATCAAGTCTAGGGATCAAGTCTAGTCACACAGACAAGATGACTGCCTACTGCTAAGTCATGCCCACACCCCTTACAAAAAATACTCCTCCGAGGTAAATCACTGAGACTTGTGTCAGAGGGAGTGTGCTGTCTGTTAGTCTGTTATAGTTGGCTATGATTGACCCTGGAGGTTTAATGTGGGTTGTGTCTCTCATGGATGTCCAATGTCACATTCTTGAACTTGAAGACATGGTGCTGACTTGAAATAAGAAAAGTGGGGACCAGAAAACACTTGATGATCACCTTGGCAAAACCTTGGATTTTTAAGTTTTCAGGAAAAAAAAAAAAAAGCATAGTAGTTAACTATTCTTGTTGTGACCAAATGCTTGGCAACGTAGGGAGGAAGTTGGCTCATGGTGTGGGGGAATTCAGTGTACCATGGGAAAAAAGACATGGTGGGAAGAAAGGTCACATTATATCCATAGTAAGGAAGCAGAGGGCAGATCGGAAGTGGGGCTTACCACCCTCCAGACATTCCTCCAGTGAGCTCCACCTCCTAAAGATACAACAACCTTCAAAAACTAGCAGCAGCAGCTATGGACTCTAACGTTCCAACACATCAGCCTGTAGGGGGTGCTTTGCATTTAAACCACAGAACAAGGGCATAGCAGATAATATACTCTTCCTCTTACAGAAGTGCCTGGGGAAAAAACCCAAAGACAACCAGGCATCAGACTTCCTGTCCTTAGACCAGTGATTCTCAACTTCCATGGGGGTTGCCTGCATATCGGATATTTATATTGTGATTTATAATAGTAGCAAAATTACAGTTATAAAGTAGATAATTTTATGGTTAGGGGTCACCACAACGTGAGGAGCTGTATTAAAGGGTTGCAGCATTAGGAAAGTGGAGAACCGTTACCTTAGACATGTCCTGCTGTGGGAAGGAGAGCATTTGAAGGTTTGGAGGGGCTGGAGAAGGGACTCCTGGGTTTACCATTTCATTTCATTTCAAATTTATATATTTATGGATGAGTGTTTTGCCTGCATGACTGGTACCCAAGGAGGTCAGAAGAGTATCAGATCTCCTGGAAATGGAGTTTCTGGTGATTCTGACTTTCCATCTCTCAACCTGTGTGTGTCGGGAACTGATCAATGAGAATAATTAACCTACCAGCCCTGCTCCAGCCTGGCCTTTTTATACAATGTGAAGGCTGTAGTCTTCTTCTGTTGCTCATCCCTCCTCCAAACAGACACTCAGCGAGAGGGGAAAAACCATAACTTTCAGATGCACCTTGTATAGATACCTGAAAAACCAAAAGTAGATTTACACATAGCAAAACACTGAAAAGGTCTTATTCTCTGTCTCCACAGGTTAACTTTGTGGCTTGCCAGCTCTTTGCCTTGTCTGCTGCTTTCTGGTTCAGACTCTACTTACGTCCTGGTAAAGCCAGCCCTGAGGTCCGGCACACCTTGGCCACCATTTTGGGCATCTATTTTGTTGTGTTTTGTTTTGGTTGGTGAGTATAAGCCTGATAAATTCTAATGTTTATTGTTTGAATGTTTTGTGATGTTATTCTTGGTAAGAAATCTATGACACTGTAAAATACCTCATGTATTGAAAAGATTGATGAGACTGTGAATGTTGTAGAAACATTACTGTAAACTCATGGGGATACTGTGGAAGCCTTCACTCACGTTAAGGACTGGGACCAGCAGTGAGGCTAAGTGTTGACAGTCTGCTTTTTTTTTTTTAATTCTTAAGATTAGATCTCTACAGACCTCCTTGAGTCATATAGATGGAATACCATAAGGTTTAATTCTTCATAACAGGGGCCCCTCCCTAATGTTTGCAGATGGTGTGTTTCTTGTCTTACTGTTAGAGACTTGGTGTTAGTCCAAAGGTTTCAGTGCAGGTATTAGGCTATGAGTCACTCTCTAACAGATGTGAGATTTAATTTAGTGTAGACACCTGGTAACACCGGAAGATTGCGAACACCTAGGCAGTGACACTTCTTAGGGTACATTCTATAGACAGCAACATTTCTAGAAGTAACTCTTCAAGGAAATTGTGAATTTGGCGAAGGTACCAGAGTAATGCCACAAACCACTGGGAAAAGATGCATATTTTGAATCAGCCACTGTGTAAAAAAAATCCCTGGTATATTGGGAGTAGGATTTTGGTACTGATACTTTGAAACTTAGAAAAATAGCTGTCAGACTTAAAAACATGAAATCCACCCGAAAGAATTCTCTGTGGGCTTTCAATTTTATATAGATGTAAAACAGCTGTAAACATCCCCACTTACTGATTCCAGACATTCCCAGGGCTGTAACTGTAAACTGTGTCCAGGTTTCCTGGTGTCTTTTTGAGATACAGTGTTCTGATTCCATAGAACAATAATTTGATTTATATTCTCTTGTGAGTTAATTGCTTGCTCTTTGGAATGGGTGGGTGGGAGTAGGGTATCCAGTAGGTAGATCAGTATTTTTTTTTTTTTTAGCATCTTTCCTTCCCTTTGTTTTTATATATCTTAAAGGTATGCTGTACATCTCTTTGTGCTGGTGTTGATGTGTTATGGGGTCATGGTCACTGCAAGTGTATCCAACATTCACAGGTAAGATCCTGGGATTGAGCAGTTTACTGGAAGAATTTTGGGATCTTCTGGGGGAAATGTATTTTGCTTGTTCCCCATAAGTGATGTGTCTATGAGTCTCTAAGATGTAAGAGCATGGAGCAAATGGGAATTTTCAGGGAAAAGGATGTGGAAAAAAAAGATAAAAAACATTTATGTAAAAAAGATACAACTGTAGAAAGGAGTATATAGGGGAGGAACAGAATGACATGCTTGCATCCTAAAATGAATGTGTTGAATGAAGGAAGCCATCCATACTGTGTTTTAGAAAATACAAGATAATCTATGATGGTAAGAGATTCAGAATTTACTTGACGTGGGGTGATACTGGGCGATGGAGGAAAGGTCAGAAAAAGAAGTGTGCAGGGCGATGTGAGGCAAAGTCCCGTCTCAGATTTGGGTCTCAGATTTTCTGAATGTTTGCATATATCAAAACTCACTAGTTGTATTCTTTGAATATGGAAATGTATAACATATAAGAAAACTATTCAACAAGAAAGAATGAAGTTATGCTGTGATGTTTGCTTTTAAGGCACAGAAGTAGTTTTGTTCTTCCTTGAAGTCTGTAGGATCACATGCTCAGCAGATAGACTGGAAGTGTGTGTTTTTCACAGTGTCTGTCTTTCCTGTGGTCTGTCTGAAATCTCAGCGTTGATTTTTGCCTCTTGAGGACCCTAGAATATTACGTTGGTTTGTTTGTTTTTTCTTTTATTAAAAAAATGTATTTGGGGGGATGGAGAGAAGGTTCGCCCAAGTTCAGTTCCTATTATCCATGTGTGGTGCTCACACCAGGTGCTCACACCTGCCTGTAACTCCAGTTTCAGAGAATCCATGGACATCTGCATTCACATGCACACACAATTAGCAATGGAGTAACTCATTAAGGATTTATTTTTATTTATAGTGTGTATGTGCATGTTTGAGTTTATGTATCCCACGTGTACATAGGTGCCTGAGGAGGGCACTGGATTCCCTGGAACTGGGATTGCAGGAGGTTACAAGCCCCACGATGTAGAGTCTGGGAATCACACCTGGGTCTTCTGTCAGGGCAGCAAGAAATCTTAGTTGCTGAGCTAACATGTCAGCCTCTAGTGTATTTTGTAAATATAAAGGCTTTTATCTTTTGCTTCTGATGTATTTTCAGTGTTTAGAAAGATTCTTAGCACAGGCAAGAGTGAAGGCTCAGTATTTTATGGAGGAGATGGGCTGGGTGCTGTGAAAAGATACTTTCAGGCCATGTGCATTGCCGTAGGCCTTTAATCCCAGCACTGGGGAGGCAGAAGCAGGCAGATTTCTGTGAGTTCGAGACCAGTCTGGTTTACATTATGAGTTCAAGACAAGCAAGGCTATGGAGAGAGAGTCGGGGTTGGGGGATGCTTGCAGTTACTGTTTCTTTGTTCATGGCTTCTCTGAAAAGCCCCTTGATTAGTGAGGCCAACAGCACGCTTGTTAAAAACACTGAAATGTAACTTTTCAATATAATTCTGTAGTTATGAAAAAGTTTTGGTTTTGGAGGAAAGTCTTTTATTTTTTAAATAGACTTTTGAACTTCATAGTCTTCCAACTCCGTATCCAAATGAGCTGTGGTAATGTGACTTCTAATCTCTCTCTCCTCAGTGCCTCTCCTTGAAAAGATAGCATCGTTCTTCCTGGAAGACCGTTAGGAAATCCATTTTTCTAATTTGAGAAGGAAGAATTTGATAATTTCTTTACACAATATGTATAATGCTTACAAGAACCTTTAAAAGAGTCATGTTGTGGTGTCTGTGTGTGTGTGTTTGTGCGTGTGTGCTCGTGTTTGTGCAAATGATTGCCTGTCTTTCTTAGACATGCTTTTAAATGACTAATGATAATATTACATTTTATAGGACATTTTTTCCTTTACCTTTTCCCAATGTCACATTTTTTTCTTTATATTATTTTTTTTTATTTCTAAACATTTTGGAGCAACGTACTTTGGTCATATTGTTCCCCTTTCCCAGCTCCTCCCAGATCACTGCTCCCACATCCTGACTTTATATTCTCTCTCTTAAACAGTCAAACGAAGCAGGAGCAAAAAACAAAAACCAAACGAACAGAAGACCCTATGGATTCTGTTTTGTGTTAGGTATTACTGGTATTCCTGAGCACACAGCTTGCCGCCCTAAGCATGTGGTTGATATACCAGTCTCCCACCAGTCATCAACTGCAGACAGCTTCTTGCTTAGGGATGGCCCCTTTGCCAGTTACCTACCCATGATAATCTGTCAGGCTTTCCTCATATTTACATGACACTGGTGGGTGTGCTCTAGTTTTTAAAGGGTCAAAACCTTATCTGAGCCCTTGTTCCATGGCAGGCCTAGGTTTCCATATTTCATTCCTGAGTCTGGGAATGGGGTTTTTCTACCCCAGGTGGAGCTGAGTGGTTCACAGACATCGACTTTCACCACAGCAGTGTTGTGTTAGCAGAAAGCTCTGCATGAGAGTGAAATGAGAGATGCCCAAACCCGTTCTTCCTCTTTCTGTTTGCTTGAATGGTTGCCAGTTTGCAGAAGTAGGGAGTGGTCCAGTTCCCAAAGGAAGAACTCCATGTAGCTCTAAAATGTGTCCCAAAGTTGTTTCCTCTGAGTTGTTTCAGGGAAAGAACAAGAGGTTGGGGTTAGGAAATGTGAGATCAGGGTAGATAGGGGAGCCTCCCTGTGGATTAGCTTTCCCTCACTCCCACGAGGGTGGAGTTTGTAAAAGAGCGAATGACGGTTCCTTTTTTCTTTTTAATTAAAAATAGTTTGTGATTATTTCTGTATGGTTATGGATAACTCTTTGTGTGTGTGTGTTTAAGTATGTGTAGGTGTATGTGTGTGGTACATGCACAAGTGTTCATGCATGCATGCATGCATGTATGGACCAGAGCAGAATATCAGATATCTTCCTCTAGTGCTCGACGTCTTATTGCCTTGAGACACTGTCTCTCACTGACTGAAACTGGGAGCTCATTATTTTTTGTCTAGGCTCTCCTTCCAGCAGGCTTCCAGGATCTGTCTGTCTCTCCCTGCAATGCTAGGGTTACAGTCGAGAACAGCCATGACCAGCTTTTTATATGGGTGCTGGGGCTTGAACTCAGGTCCTTATGCTTGCACAGCAAGCATCTTACACACTGAGCCATCTTCCCGGGTCCCTTGATTGAGAATTCTGAGGACTATGAGTTTATGAACTGAATTGTTCTCCTTTTCATGTCCAGTGCTGAGAGTTCTGTTTTGTGGTTGAGAAGAGATACGGAGAGGTAGTGTCGGCTGCTGTCTACAATGAACCCATTTCTGGCCTAGCTGTTACTCAGGGTGTTTTGAGAGAGATCTCAGGGTACAACCTCTGTTTTCATCCCAAGTTACAGTATTAGGTTAGAAACATAGGTGTCAACTTGCTCTTCGGGGACTAGCTCAAGCAGATCTTGTTTGTACCTTCCAGGATGCAGACCTTGGGTACTGGTGATATAGTTAATTGATTCTGGAGCCCTTGCTTTGTGCTACATCCTAGGCTAAGCCTTTTTTAGTGTGCTGCATTATTCTTAGTACATAGTGATTAATGTATCAGTTGATGCTTGATTTCATTGCTAACACAGTCCATCTAAAACAAGTATGTAGGATATAGATTTTTTTTATTGTTTGAATAGAGGAAATGAATGCTTATGTAAAGAAGCGCAGGTTGATAATTTTTTATATATATAAATAGAAGACACCCAGCCAGGTCAACATGAGAACACTACCAACTATCCTGTCCCAATCTCTGTCACAATCCTCTTTCCAAAAATAGCCACCCTGCCAGTTTCTCATACCACAGATTACTTTTACGAGTGCTGGGGTTTGCTCTCTTATTATTTGTGTTCACAATATATCTTTTCTGTATCACAGAGGATTCAGATCCAGCCAGGGCAAGAGTGCCCTGCCCTGGTTTGTTAGGATTCAATACTGACCTCTGTTTTTGACAGCTGTGCTTTAATTACAACCACTGCATTGAATCTGTTTACCCTGTAAGCCAGGGAAGAAACAGGTGTGACTATAGTTGACCTGGTTCTAGAAGAGTCTATTGCCTGATGAATCTGCTTTGTACTTCTGTCTTGTGCCCATGAACTCTCTAGAGTGGAAGGGAATAGCCAGGGCAATGAGGGCTTCCTTCCTCTCTTCCTGCTCTAGCTGCTCTTGCCCTTGGGCATTGTCTTTGTTGACTGTCTTCATGCTTAGAAGGGATTTAGGATGGATCCAAGGTAAGGAAAGCCTGGTTGTATGGACTAGGTGGACTATTCTTTATCTAATGTGTTTTGGAAAGAAGTGTTTCCAGTTTTGAAGGCTTTAAGGTTTTGGACGAAGAGCATAGAGCTCAATTGTTTGACTCTCAGAATCTGAAACCTTAAGGTTGGGAATATGTTGCCATCTGAATGTTTTTGAGGACCAAAGTGACACTCATTGTTTTTTATTCTTTCTTTTATCGCGGAACATTTTGGATCTTGAATTTTTTGGTTAAGGCTATTCGACTCTTACTGTTTACCTTTCTTCTTTCTGGTGATGCAGAGTAGCAGGCTCAGGTCTTTGTGCACAGTTGGCAAATGCCCAACCACTGCCTTTCAGCTGGAGCATCGTCCTCTGTAACTAGGATGAAAGAGAACCCAATGTTGTGTAATGCTTTATAGAACTCTTTGTGCTCACTATCTGGATATACTCCTTTCTTTACTACTCCCTGGGCTGACCTAGAATTCATGAGTTATTTTAATGTGAACATGTGAATTTCAGTACCATTTAATGTCAGAATATTCATCTTCCCTGGTTTATGACATATGTTAGAAGTTAAAGCTTTTGGATTTATGTCTCTATCTGTTGGGTTCCTGAGACATTTAAAATGGTAAACGTATTCATTTCTACAATAGTCACTGATGCCCTCCCTACCCCAATCCATGTGTCAGGCTGAGGGTTGGGATGCTCAAAATTCCAGTGAGTTTGGGAAGCAGAGATCCATGTGGATGATTTTAATTTATTAGTGTTCTATATTAGCAGAATTCAAGCAGCTAAGCAGTGACTTATGCTGGGCTTGGGGAACAGGTGTGGTGTGATAGGGAGGATGCTCTAGAAAAGCAAGACCATTAGAATATGCATACATATCCAGACATGATGGTGTATGCCTTTAATCCCAGCACTTGGAAGGCAGAGGCAGAAGCAAGTGGATCTCCGTGAGTTCCAGACCAATCTGGTTTCATGGAATGAGTTCCAGGCCAGTTATAGTTACAAAGTTACATGGTGAGACCCTGTGTAAACACACGTGCACACAGTGGGGAGGGGAAAGAGAGAGAGCAGGGAGAGAGCGAGAGAGACAGACACAGAAAGACAGAAAGAGACACAGAGAGACAGACAGACATAACATGTAACAAAGGGGCTTTATTAGATTGACTTACATGATAGAAGCTGAGTATTACAACAATAGCTGTCTGCTAGAAAGTCAGAACCCTGTAGTTCCTTAGTCCAGGAATTTTGACATCTCAGTAGTCATTATCTGGGACTAAAGCTTGGCGCTCCTTGGGTACTGAGACCACATTGGAAGGCAGAAGAATCTAGAGTCTGATGATAACTGCCCATGCTCAGAAGTAAACAGCTAGGACTGGAGAGATGGCTCAGCAGTTAAGAGCACTGGATGCTTTTCCAGAGGACCCAGGTTCAATTCCCAGCACTTACATGGTGGCTCACAACTGCCTGTAATGCTAGTTCCAGAGAATCTGATGGTCTCTTTTGTTCTGCGTGAGTCACTGTACACACTTGGTGCATAGATCTTTTTGCTGCTAAAGCTGTAGTCTGGGCAAGAAAAGATGAAGGGCTCAGTGGAGCGGGAGGAAGGGGAGGAAGATGGGATAGACAAGGATGTGGCTGGACCACTCAAGACTTAGCGAGCAATCATTTGCAGGAGGACAAAGAGAGCATTTATTGAGCACCTTACTGTCTTGCACATTAATCTGGTCCCTTGTGTTTTGGGTTTCAGGTATTCCTTTTCTGTGGCCATGGGCTACCTTACGATATGCCACATCAGCCGCATATACATCTTCCACTACGGAATTCTCACCACAGATTTTTCTGGGTAAGTATCTTAATTGGAAGGGGGAGTGTTTGACTGATGACCTTGACTAGGTCTCTCAGGTCTATAAACACCAAGTACACATTAAGGATAATCATGCCCAGCTAAATCACAGCAGGCATCGCAGGAATGAAGGTGAGGTTAAAAACGTACTTGTTCTACACTGTTAACTCTGTAGTCTCAGGGAGGTCACAGAAGGTAGCAAGAAGGTCCAACCCAGCAGCCTCAGAGCCCTCCCATTTCCCTTTTAGTCTCATCGGAACAGAGTTAGGCATGTGATTATGCCTTGTCTGCAGTCTCTTTTGTTAATACAGTGGCAGGAGTTGTACATATGGCCTGCAAACACTAAAGCCTATATTGTGTTTCTGGTCTTAGTGTTTCTATTGCTGCGATGAGACACCATGACCAAAAAGCAGGTTATTGAGGAAAAGGTGTATTTGGCTTACACTTCCAAATCACAGTTCATCCTCAAAGGAAGTCAGGACAGGAACTCAAGCAGGATAGGAACCTGGAGGCAGGAGCTGATGTACAGGCCACGGAGTGGGCGCTGCTTACTGGGTACTCAATATGATTTGCTCAGCTTGCTTTCTTATAGAAGCAGGGCCACCAGCTCAGGGATGGCATCACCCATAATGGGCTGGACCCTCTTCCATCAATCACTAAATCAGTAGGACTAGGGGACTGGAATGTGACTCACTTGTGGGCTCAATGAAAAGCCCATACAGAGTTGTACCCATGAGTGCCAGGCATGCAATTATTAGCAAAGGGGTGGAAAGCCTGCAGCCTGGAGCGAGCATGCTGTCTTTTGAATAACTTGAGCATCTCGAGTGTATGGATGGTACAGCTTTCATGAATACATGTGGTTCAAGTATGGACGGATGCTATGTCAGCTGGGTGATGATGCCTGGAATACAATCAACACTCCTATAAAACATCGCAGCTCATTCCCGGGAACTTGTAAGTTGGGTCACAAAGTTGTCCCAACACGAGAAGGCTCTGGAAAGCAGACGTGCCTTCTTTAAGGAACTGCTATATTTAAATCTCCAGGATCACATCACAGACTCTCTGTTCTTTGGTCCTTCCTACTTCTGGGCCTCCGACAGCTTTCTGCTTCCCGCTTCACCTGTGTGTGTCTGTCTTGTCCTCAAACCATGAAATGCTTCCTCAACTATCCTGAAACCAGTTCACACCCTTACTTTTACTTTTTAATGATGTGTGTTGTTTGTAAACTATGGAAAATAAAGGAGCAATGAAGACAACAAATAGCCAGGATGTTTTAGCATTAAAAGTAGCCTTTAAGGACTGGAGAGATGGCTCAGTGGTTAAGAGCACCGACTGCTCTTTCAGAGGACCAGGCACACACACTTGATTCCTGCCACCCACACAGCAGCTAGCAAATATTTATAACTGCAGTTTCAATGGATCTGATGCTCTCTTCTGGCCCCCTAGGCCACCAAACACATACATGGTATACAGATATACACACAAGCAAAACACCCATATATATATAAAAAAAAATAAATATGTTTTAAAATTAGGCTTTTAGTGGGAATCACAATTGCTTATAGAGTTTATTCATGTTTTGGTTCCACTCTGGCGTCCTACTAGGAAGGATTCTAGGCACTTAATAGGTGCTCCATGAATGAATGTACAAAATATTTCAGCTCAGGCAGGAGCGTTGGCTCAGCAGTTAAGTACACTGGCTGTACTTCCAAGGACCTGGGTATGATTCCCAGCACCCAGCCACATAGCAACTCACACATGTGGAACTCCAGTCTCGGGGATCATATGCTCTACTCTCGACTCCTTGGGCACCAGGCTTGCACCTGGTACATGGAAATACATGCAAGAAAAGCACTATATATATAAAATAATAATAAAAAAAAACCCTTTAGCCCATTTTTCAATGTTTTTAGGAGACTAATAGATAGCCCTATCATATATAGCAATTGGGATATTAACGAAAAATGTTCTCCTTTTATTGAAAAGAAACTTCTCTCTCACACAATACATCGTGATTACAGCTTTGGTTTTTTCTCTGCTCCTTCCAGTTGCCCGCAGCCTCCCCTCTTATCCAGACAGATCTCCTCTCTGTCTCACACTAGAAAACAAACAGGCTTCTAATGGATAACAACAATGCAAAATAAAATATAATAAATATAATGAAACAAAACAAAAGCCAACACATTAGAACTGCAAGCAAACAGAAGGAAAAGATCCCAAGAGAAGGCACAAGAAGTAGAGATCCACTCATTCACACACTCAGGAATTCCATTAAAACATGAAACCAGAAGCCACAACGTTCTGCAAAGGACGTTCTTTCTGTCTCCTCTTCCCAGTATTTCCTGGGCTCTGACGATTTTATGGAGAAATTCCACTTAGGGTTGAGTGTTGAACAAATAAATAGTTTTTACTTCAAAATATATATTACATATTTCTTGTATATATCTTTTAAGGCAGGAATGTCCGTAACTTGATTTATGCAGCAATTTAGTGCCACCAACAGAGCAGGCACAGTGTCAGCAGCCTGGGCATTACCAAACTCACTAAATTGTCAGGTCTGAGATCCCTTCCTTATTGGCTGGGTACCTTGCAAGTCTCTGTCTATACTTGCCAGAGGGATGGTCTACAAAGTGGGCAGTGACCCATAACTGTCACACTCTTCTCTCCCTTGATTTCTTCTACCCATATTATGTGATTAATAAAAGTTTAGGGTCTGCACATGCTGGTCTAGTTCAGTCCTTCAGGCTTGGACTAATCCTTCAGTCTTGAAACTTGGGACTTTGGAAAGCCACTGAAGGAAGTTTAGTACATTAAAAATAATGACTGTTGAATTTAATGTGGACGAGGCTGTTGGAGCATTGGAAAATGCTGCAAATATCAAGGATTCTTTGCTCAGATTACTTTGCAAGCATCCTTTATTTTAAACCTCCCTCTAGCATGATTTTATGCTAGAGGAAATGACCCTAGAGCTATCAGGTGGGGTTTATGCAAGAGCTGCCATTGTGTAGTAGAGCTACAAGCCAAGGAAAGGTCTTGGTCCTACATCAAAGGCTCCTTCATTCATTATTCAGCACACATAGACTGGGAAGTCTGTGTATAGCAGGCACAGATGAGAGACAGGAATGGGCACAGCTGCAGAATGACTGTGCTCTCATAATCCAGACCATATAGAAAACTAACAGGTGGCCATGTCCAGATTGCATGTGTCCTTCCCAAACTCCTGTCCACTCTGCCTCAGGCTCCATCCTCATTTCCAAATAGCATCTTTGCAGATGTGGTCGATCAAGATGGGGTGACCATGAGTTAATGAATATGCTTTAGGTGCAGGCTGGCTGGTGCCTTTGTAAGAGGGTCTGGGTAGATAGACCCAGTCACACACACAGGGAAGACGACTGTGTGAAGGTGGAGGTAAAATTATAGGTGTAGCCTGAGTCCAGCCAGGGTTAGAATTGTTTTCAACCAGCAGAAGTCAGGAAGAAGTATGGGGCAGATTGCCCCGCTGAGCCTCCAGAAAGAGCCACCACTGTGCACATCTGGTTAGCTTTGGACTTTTGAGAAGCATGAATTTAAAAATTAGAACCCAAATTTTGTTTTTGTAAACTATCTGGTGTGTGGCAGTTTGTCATAGCAGCTTTAAGCAACTCATATGCATTGATTCATGATTCTTTAGCTTTTTTTGATGGATCAACACACATCTCCTGTCAATTCACTTCACCATTGTCTGGGATGTTCTTCTTATACCTCCTCCCCATTTGTCTTGTTAGCATCCTAAATTTTTCTCCTTTTCTTTTTCTTTTTCTTTTTCTTTCTCTGCCCTGCCCCATCCCACCCCGGACAGTCTTGCTGTGTATTCCAGGTTGGTCTCTTCTCCATAGCATAAACTGGGCTTGAACTCTCTCAGATATATGTTGGGTTTATGGGTATGCATGATACATTTGGCATCATTTGCTTTATTTAGTATGGTCAAATCATGGGACGTTACTACAAGAGGAAGTTTAAGAGCATTTGGGGAAAATAGTCACGTGCTTACACCACAAGGCTGATGCTGTGTTTGCCTACAAGCTCCTGCCTCTTTCTGCAAGCAGAGTCGTGGTGAATTTCCTCAAATGGTGTGTATTTTGTGGCTTCTTTTCTTTTTTTAAAATTTCCTGTGAGAAATCTCTGGAAGTTACACACAGACCTGCGGAGTGTCCAGCTTGCAAGTAAATGGTTAGGCAGCAGAAAGAAAGAGGGCGTGCCTTCTGCTTGGAGGTTGTCCCTGACTTGGTTTTCTGATGGCTAAGTGGCAATGCTATCTACTACATGCAGGTTTGTTTGTTTCTATTTTGTTTGTTTATCTATTTTGAGAAATTTTCTGTGTATCCCTGGCTGTCCTGGAACTCATTCAGTAAGACCAGGGTGTCCTCAAACTCAGAGAGTCACCTGCCTCTGCCTTCCAAGTGCTGGAATTAAAGGTGTATACCACCATTCTTTCTTGTTAATATTTATTTATTCATATTTTCCTTTTCCTTTCTAAATGAAAATGGCAGACATAAACCTATCTTCCTGGCTAATGTCCATCAACATAAATGGAGAGGTACTCCCCACACTGAAATTGACAAAGGGTTTCAATCACAAATTGACAATTACAGGGAATCTTTACCAATGTTAAATCTTTTAAAATGATCAACATTATTAATTTTTAAATGTCAAAAATATTTTGTACTTATTTAGGTTGTGTGTCTGTGTGTGTGTACATTTGTACACGTGCAGGGCACAGCACCTGTGTTGGAGTCAGAGGATATGCTGTGTGAGTTGAGGAATGAACTCAGGTCATCAGGCTTGGTGGCAGTCACTTTACTGGATGAACCATCTCACTGGCCCAGAATGCTGGTTCTTACTATAAATATGCAGCAGACACAAGCTTTTTTTACAATGAAGTTGACTTAGCCTTGCTATTTCTTTCAATTGAAATGTGGTGTTTCAGACTTTGTCAAGAGATAAAGTTTCAGATCGGTGTCACAAAGCAGCTGGATGTGGGAGCATCTGTCTTGTGAGTCTGACTCTCAGTGCTAAGCGCTCTTTATTGTACCATTAGTGTAAGAGTACAGACAGGCATTTAGTGGGATTGGATGTGATTAGTGTCAGAACATATATGGATATCTTTAATTTGGGGGAACATATGCACTTAGACTTTAGGTTATTTCAAGACTTAAAAATTTATTTATCATTCAAAAGTAATCAAGTCGCTGTGGGCTGAACCTGGAAAGAAAACACACACTCGATGTACTTTGTCAGTGCTGCTAATGGAATTTAAATCGATATATGTGTTAATAGCTGTGAATATCTTCATGCTTTCTCTGTGAGTGTGACTACAGAAGGCATTAGAATATGCACCCCTCTCCCTGGGGGAGCTCTTGCAATTGTAGCAAAGCTGATATTTTTAAAGCTTATTGTAGTGAATTGATTCTTGTTTTTGCTCTCACAGAAGGGTGCAAAGGAAGTTATTTTTTCTGAGGGCAGCAGCCAGAACTCTTACTTCTTTTTTCCAGTCCAGGCCAGATCCAGGCAGATAATTTCCCCCCTCATGTTGGCAATTCAGGTCACCCAAGTGTTTTTGAAAACATGGAATGTGAACTCTCTCGCACTGCCGGTGGGAATATAAATACATCTAACCCTTCTGGAAGGCAATTTTCCTACAAGTTTCAAAAAAGAATTTCCTTTGAAGTTCATATTCTATAATAGGTGAAATTAATAGGAATTGGATTACGGTAAGGAAATACATTTATTCAGGAGTTTTAGCTATTTCCATTAATAGTGAAAAGCTGGTAGTATCTTAAATGGTCTAAAAAAAAAATCTGAACAATTAAATCAAAGAGCTAATTAATGCTGCCATTGGTAATAAGGTTTTTAAGCTAGGTATAATGGCTCACATTGGCAGTCCCAGTTCTTAGGAGGTTAAGGTAGGAGGATTATCCTGAGTTGGAGGGCAGAGTTGGCTACAGAGTGAGACACTATCTCACCCCTTCTCCCCAAAAGAAGCAGAGGAAGAAAAAAATGTTTTTAAAGCATGTAAGATGAATCTCTTTCTTTCTCTGAACCTGGATATCTGTAGAGAGGGAATGGGAAAAAAAATGGCGAATGTGAGACAGCTTCTTCCTAGAGGGGCCATTACTAGTGATGCTATAATTGTTTTTATTAGTAGTATCATAATGGCAGCTCCTGAATGTTATTTAAATATATTTAAATGCATATTACCAGATCACAGAGATTCATGGTTAACATTTGAAATATGCACCATTTGTGTTCTTGGGTGCACATTAGAACTATGGCTTCAGTCCCCTCCTACTGGTGGCCACTCACCCCATTGTCCCTGGGTGGTGTTTTCCTCTGTTGCTTTATGATGTCTGGCCACCCACCTGATGTCCAGCCCAATGTCCATGTAATTGGGTTCTATATGGAAAGAGAACATATGTGTTAAGAGATTCGAAGAATAGCTTTTCATCACATCCTTCTCTCTTCAGGCTACTTCAAGGCTTTGGTCTTTAGCGCAGTCACATAGAGCTTAATTCTGCAGACAGAAGTCATGCCGTTCCACCGGTCCGGTGCCCCATTGAAATGAGAAGTTCTTGGTCAGGGCCGAAGAATAGAACTTAAATCTTTGAAAAGAGGTGTGAGTGTCTGTGTGTGTTGTGTCTGTGTGTGTTGGCTGTTGTTGTGGGTGGTTGTGATTGGGATTATCACTGTTGTCTGTTTGCCCAAATTTATATCATCTGCCTGTTTTTCCTTACTTCATTTCTGTGCTTATATTTCCTTTTCCTTCCTCACTTATATTCTTTATCCAAATTACAAATCACCTTAAGTGCAAGAAAAAAAGTATGATTTTTGTTGTTTGTTGTTTTAATCGAGGGGTGAGAATGGCACAGAAGGGAGATGGCTCTGCTCCCCATGCTGGCCTGTTCCCTGGGTTTCAGAGGCGTCCACAGACCCAGGGCACAGCCTGAGATCGATGAGCGTGAAAATCTAAGGATGTGGCTGAGGGCGGATGGTGAAAAGTAAGAACCCAGCTTAAGCTCAGAAGGCCCCCGTGAGAAGACACGCTTCAGCTGCATGAGGGAACGTCTGTGTATCTTTGCCTTTCTTCTTGTGCTTGCATTGTGAGTTCAGGATAGTCCCTCCAGGCATGCCAGAGACTAGCTCATGTATCAACGCCTCATAGGTGCTCCTGGAGGCTAGCCTAATCTAGAATATACCTTATAGGTGTGTCTAGAGGCTAACGTAATCTATAAAATCCTTTACAGATACTCCCAGAGGCAAGCTTAATATACAGACCTCTTACTCCTGCTCCCAAAGGCTAGCCTAATCTACAGAATATCTCACAGATATTCTCAGAGGCTAGCCCAATCTACAGAATCTCTCAGAGGTACTCCCAGAGGCTAGCCTAATCTACACAAACTCACACTGGTGTTCCCAGAGGCTATCCTAATCTACAAAATCCCACACAGGTGCTCCCAGAGGCTGGCCTGATCTACAACTCCCTTACTGGTGCTCCTAGAGACTTGTCTTACTGGTGAGCTTAGATCCTGTCAGCTGATAATATATTAGCTACCACATTCTGTATGTTGAGCTTTACAATTTTGGCAAAAAATGAGCACAGTTACGAATCATAAGCCAATAGATGTATCTTAGATTGTTTCATTTTATTGAAATATATGTGGGAATTACATTTTTTAGTCAAAGTATTTAATTCCCAAGTCTGATTACCTTATACAGCCTCTGTATTTATACTTGGTAGATCTCAGTGAACATTTACAGACACTCATAACTAGAGAACAGTGAGTGTCAGGTAATTTTGTGAGGGAAAATTTGGTGCTGTCCTGTCATGCTGACAGATTCAAGTCTCCAGGGTTCAGGACCACTTTTCCTTTTGGTAGACAGCTTCTGGTTCTACTTAGATACATAAACACATGACTTCTATGTGAATTGTTTACTTTCTTGTATGTAGTGTGCATACATCTGTGAATGTGTATATACGTGTGTGCACACATGTTTGAAGATGGGTGTGCACGTTGGGTGTCTTCCTTGATCATTTCTACCTTAGATGTTAAGGCTCAATGTGAGCCAAGAGCTTCCCAATTTGGCTAGCATAGCTAACTAGCTTGCCTCAGGGCTCCTATCTCTGCCTTCTAAGTACCAGGATTATAGGCAGGTCATCACATCCACCTAACATTTATGTGTGTACTGGGGACCCGAACTCCGGTTTTTGTACTCACACAGAAAGTGCTTCACCTGCTAAGCCATGTTGTTTCTTTTTGTGTAAATTGTTAGAAACTTCTTTAGATATTTCAAATGTAAGCAACAGCTGTTGAAAGTACAAATTAGTGTATAATATTATTACATGTACATAATACTAGATAACATTTCACTCACCAATGCTATTGCTTCTTGTTCTTCTTTTCTTCTTTTTCTTGTTGTTGTTCTTTTTCTTCTTTTTCTTCTTGTTGTTGTGTTCTTGTTCTTCTTGTTCCTCCTCTTCTTCCTCTTCCTCTTCCTCCTCCTCCTCTTCCTCCTCCTCCTCTTCTTCTTCTTCTTTCTCCTCTTTCTGCTCCTCCAAACAATGTCTTCTCTAAGGCTTGACAACAATGTGGGGTTTGTTTTTTTTTTTTTTACATACTTTTTACATATTCTGGTGGTAGAGATTTCATGTTGAGTAGTTAGTATTTATTGACTTTGTTGACTGTATTAGTCTGTATACTTTGAGAAGCTGATGCTTAAATGGAAATACAAGTATAGGAGATTTCTTGAGTGAAACATTTTTGGGGATAGATAAGGTCTCAAATAAGACAGACACTTAAGCCAGGCCTATCAGTACAAGTCTATAATTGTTGCTACTCAGGAGACTGAGGCAGAAGTGTCATTGGTTCAAGGCCTGCCTGAGCTTTATAGTAAGTTGAAAGCAAACCTGGGCAACTCAATGAAACTCTTAAGAAAGAACTGAGGATATAGCTCAGAATAGAGTATGTCTCTAGCATAATGAGACCCTGGGTTTAATTCTTGGTAATATGAGTGGGTGGGAGAGAGATGTTTGTGTAATATTAAACTATTAAATGTTTGTGCAATGAAGTACATTTAATGTAGCCCTTGGAAGATGAAAGCAAATGTTTTTTTTTTTTTTTTTTTTTTTTTGTTTTTACAGAGATGGAATTCTAGGCTAATTTCATGATATTTACCATGTCATTGATGTAAGTGTATTCAGACACTAAGGCAAAGGTATGAGTTAACTGTGAAGCCTTACATGGTTTTCAGATAGCATAGTCACCAAAGAATGGCACACATTTAAAATATATATGCTGGGATTTGCATAGGATTTGATTCTTAGCATTTCCAGGTTTTAAGAATAAAGGAAAGGAACATAGAAAGGCTTTGGAAAGAAAATGATGTTGCTTTAAAGGCCATATTTAAAAACTACCTTGAATGCAGTGCCTATATATAGTAAGCCTCTTTTAAGAAAAATAATTCTTTGCTGTTGTACATTATGGGTCAGAGGTCTTCCTGAACATCAAGAGGGTGAGCTACAAAGATACATGGATCTGTATGACCAAATTGGTCTTCTAGAAGCTCTGAGCTAACCCTTATTATTATAAGGACTAAAATCGTGGTGTTCAATTATTTTTCAACAAAAAAGAGCATGGCATGGCTTGCTGCCCTAGAGTGCCTGACCTGGTTACCTCCTTGTTGGCTGTTAAGTATTGTTATGTGTTCTGGCAGAGCACAGATGTCCTCCCTTCTAGACAGACCTACATTTTTTTTTTTAAGCACAGCATTATGTTGTTTTAAGTCCTGCCTATTGGGTATTAGGTTTCTGCAAACACGATGTTATATGTGGGAAGATTTCAAAGAGTAGTTAGTATTTTTTCTGAGTCGTCTCTCCAGCTCATTCCCCCTTTTATTCAGTCTGGTACTCTAGCCTGTGGCATAATGCTATCTGCATTTAGGGTGAATCTTCCCTCGTTAGGTAAACCTCTCAACATGCACTCACAGACACAGCCAAAAGTGTGCTTCATTAATTTCCTATCTGTTTCTTAATCAAGTCAAGTTGATGATCAAAATTAACCATCACATGCTCTCAGCAGCAGTGTACAAGGGCGCTGATTTCTCTGCATCCCTGCAAACACTTTCATTATCCATCATTTTGATTACAGCAGTTTTGGTGCTTGGGAATGGTACCTCACGGTGGTTCCTGCTTGAATTTCTGTGACTGCTAATTACTAACTGCCATCTTTTCATGTGCTTATTATCCATTACACACAGACACAGACACACACACACACACACACACACACACACCACACGAGAGTTACTCCTTGCGATTTTATGGTTACTTTTAAATTAAACTGTGTGTTAAAAAGTTATAAAACATATGATTTATAAATATTTTCACATTCTTTACTTTGAAGCATAAATGTTTTGTGTGTATGTGTGACAGGGTCTCTCTATGTAACCCAGGTTAGTCCTCAATTCCTGATCTTCCTGCCTCCTTACAGGCATGTGATATATATAGCTGAAAGTTAAGGTGGTTATCCTAACTATCATCCAGTTATCCTAACTTCTTTTTTCCTCTGGTAAATTTTTATTTTAAGCTATTGTGAGAGTGCATGACTCTGTGCATGACACGGCCGTTGCTGTTTTAAAATTAGGATAGTTACAGTTAGTCCTACAAGTCCTGCGTATGATAGAGCAAAGCATGTGAGGCTCCTCACAAGATGGAGGAGTCCTCAAAGCCCCTGGGGGTCTTACATGTCCTTTAGGGTATACAAGCTGTTGATATTTGCTGGGGCACACGGGGGTGAGAAAGAACTCTCTTCAGTACAGTAGCTGCCCATAAGTTGCTTATGGTTCTGCTGGTAGCTCTTCATCCACAAACCTGTGTAACACGAGTTAAACTCACTGGGTCAGCAAGCAAGACTTGAGGGAATCCATTTCTTTTGTCCTTCATTGGTGCCCTGTCTGGGATGAATAGAAGTTTGTTCATGTTCCTCGAGAAAAATGGTTGGCTTTACCAAATTAAGGTTTTTGTTAACAAATGGCTTATTTATAGACAGCTGCATTTTAAAAAATATCTTATTATGTATACGTACAAGCTTCCCTTTAACAGATTTTAATAGACATGGATGAAGAAGCCAACAACAGTCCCATATCTCTTAATATTGAGAGCATGATTTGTGAAAGGTGGCCATTTTGTTACTATTTGAACATCCTAGAGTGCATTCATACAGATGCAATAGTCTAGTCTATCATCCATCTAAACTATGTGGGCTCTTAAGCTAGAAACATGGAAAAGAACTTTCCATCTTGCTGGCCCTCCTTTACCCTTCCCATGATGCAGTGTTTATGGCCTGTGTGAAGGTCTCATGTGGGCTATCCTTGACTGTCTCAGATAGCAAAGACTATCTCAACACCGGAGAACAGAGCGCCACAGGAAGTACTGTTATGTATGCAATTGTAAAGCAATTTGCAAGGGGGATAAAAATGGATTATTTTGGATTAATTGTTTCTGCATTTAATCTAGTAAACCTCAAGGTGGAAACCATCCATGCAAAGAAATAGAAGTTTCTTTTTTATGAAAAAGTTTCCATTTTCTGTCCTCTCTCCAGGCCTCTGATGATTGTCACTCAGAAGATCACGACCTTGGCTTTCCAAGTTCATGACGGTGAGAAAACAATTTTCCTTTTGGTTCTCAGAGCCAGTCAGGCGTCTGGAGCTCCCGTGCATGTATTTCACACACAGGCCAAGCTCTGTGTGCGCTCTGCAGGCCTTGCTCTCCCTGTTCAGAGTTCCCAGGCCTTCTTAGTCAGACTCCCCCCGACTCTTCCAGCCTATACTCCCCAGTTCCTTATGGAATCCACAGCCTTCACTTGCTAAAATGTTTGCTCCAAGAACAGTGAGTCTTTGTTTACATTTTAAGGTTAATTATTGATGCCCTCTGGCCTTTCCCCAAATTTATTAAGACAGTAGCTTCCTTTTTGCTTTGATTTCATCTCTGAAAAACTTAGAGGCTAATAAAATATTTGACAGCATTGGTTTTTAATGCTGGGTTTTTAGCCTCGTTGGGGTAGGTATGTGCTTGGAAAAACCATCTGATAAGATTAGCCTGTCCCATAAAAATCTGGGAGAAGGAAGAGTCTTTTGCGTGTGTGAAACTGAACATTCTTTTCCCCCACTTAGGTTCTTGCTAACAATGGCCAGAACACGTGATTTACATCCTTAGAGTGGTTTTCCAGAGAAGGGAGGAGGACTTTGAGCCAGATGGAAGATTCCAGTACAGGGTTAAGAGGTGCAGTGGGCAGGTGCCCAGAGGGTTTGAAGTGCTCTGAGAATGATGTCAACTGTTGACATGCCTTTATAGTAGACATGTCGAGACACTTTCTCTCCAGCAGCTGGTTTCCTTGTTTTACTTAAAGCATGGGAACAGACTGCATTTCATTTGACTCAGGGCATTTCATTCATACTTGGGGCTTTAGCTACTCTGCAGAGAGCTGGGTCATTCCATAGCAAGAATGGGGTGTCCTCCATAGCAAGAATGGGGTGTCCTCCATAGCAAGAATGGGGTGCCCATAGCAAGAATGGGGTGTCCTCCATAGTAAGAATGGGGTGTCCTCCATAGTAAGAATGAGGTGTCCTCCATAGCTAGAATGGGGTGTCCTCCATAGCTAGAATGAGATGTTTATAGAGTCACCAACCATCTTGATTTGCTTGGGGCTCAGACAACATCCCAAAATATGACTTTCATTGTCACAGAAAGTCCCAGAAAACAGAAACCTTGCTTGCCAGAAATGTCTAACTGATGGCCCATGGGTCTGAGAAAGCCCAGGACAGCCTTGAAGATAGCCCTACCCCAAATTATAAACTTACGTAAAACATTATAAGATTTGGGGGTGGGGGTAGAGGTGGGGTGGGTGTTAACTATGCTGTTCTGTTCTTGAGTATAAACTATATACATGGCAATTTTGTGTCACTCTGTTAAAAGGTTGGGCATGCCTACCAGTGTAGACTAAAAGAATAACACAACCAGTAGTCAAAGTCAGTTCAGTTCTGCAAATTGCCATTGATATGTTCCTTATTGACCTCTCAAGGAAAAAGTGAAGTGGGTTTAATTGGGCTCTCTCTGTCTCTCTTTCTCTCTCTCTATCATGCCTCCATGTGTATCACAGCTTACTCTTGAACTTGTAATGCTTTTGTTTCCTTTTTTTTTTGATACTACCTTCTCCTCCTCTTCCTCCCCCATTTCCTCTTCCTACCCCCCCGCCCCTTTCTCCTTCTTCTTCTTCTTCTTTTTTTTTTAATTTTGAAATAGACATCGGGCCTCAATATACATTTTAAAGTACTCTCCCTTTACCACATTTCCTGGAGTATTCCTAACATGGAGTAATCTGTTTATTTACTTTTCCCCCCTGTGTGTGGGATGAATGAGGGAATTCCAGAAACATTCTGTCTTTTCTTAGGCATTTTCTTTTGACAGGATCTTATTATGTCTCCTAGCTGGCCTGAAATTCGATCCCCCTGTCTCTGCCTTCCATGTGCTATGATTATAGGCCTGAGTGCCCACACATAGTTTAAATGCACTGTGGAATTGCCTTCATGGTTGCTAGGCAGATTTAGTCTCTTGTGTTGCTTATTGTATATTTGAGCCAATGTGTGGCTCACTTCTGTACTCCCAGCACTTGAAGAGCACACACAGGAGGCCTGCAGATTCAAGGCCAGCCTGGGCTAAATAGTGAGCTCTTATTTCACAAAAACAAGACAGCAGAAAAGCAAACGAAAAGATTCTACTTTAGTTTCTTTGACTCCATGGTAGTTGCATGTACATTTACAGGAAACAAACATTGCTTGCTGTTGGACGTTTGCTCTGGATGAGTCTGAAGAAAGAAGAAAATTATATAATTCTTTGTGCTTTCCCTGCAGTTAGGGCTATATTCCTTCTGCTGTTTGGAGGTCCCTGTTGCTTCCCCCATTGTATCTTATCCCACTGTGACAAAATATTCTGACCAAAGCAACTTAAAGCATTTTCGCTCACATTTGGGGCTACAGTCCATCACATCTGGGAAAGCATGGCAGCAGGTGCATGTGTACGTTGTCGCATTGCATTTGAAGTCAGGAGGCAGAGAGGGATGCATGGTGGTGCCTAGCTCACTTTTATTAAGCCCCAGAACCCAGCACTTGGAGTGCTGCTGCCTAATGTGAAGGTAGGTTTCCCACCTCACTTAACCACTGCTGGATAATCCCTCCCAGGCACGCCCAGAGGCTGGTCTCCTAGGTGATTCTAGGTCCTGTCCATTGACTGTCACTGTTCATCATCGTCACACTGTGTTTCCTACTGGGCATCAAGAGGGAGACATTTGGATTGATTCAGCTCACGAAAGGCACTCTTACAGCTGCTAGAGCAATAGAATCCTGCCATGTGGTAAGGAAAGGGCAGGATTCTTTGGAGCTAATATCCTACTAGGCAAATTGAATACAAATAACCTTGAGTGTTCCCTTGTTCATTCAAACCTACGGTGATATTCCCTCTTCACATGGACGCATGGATAACTGATCCAGGATAACTTTATACCTGTCATGAGGATGGAATCTGGGGCCTTGTGTGTGCTCAGCTCACTGCCTTCCTCCCACAGGGCTTTTGAAAATGAAAACCAGGGACTCTTTATAGCAAAATTTGGAAAGTAGAAATAATTGGCTTTTTCCAAATGAGTTTAGGAAGCCTCTTTTAGGATCAGTTTCTTATTTCACTTTAAATACCTTACTCCTAATTTCCTAATTTTGTTTTTCGTAGGATTAGGTCGAAAAGCTGAAGACCTTTCTGCCGAGCAACTCCGACTTGCTGTGAAGTAAGTTAGCAATTAGCAGTACATTCTCAAGCCACTTGCATGTGTCCAGAGCAGTGCTTCTCAATTCTCCTAA
Source organism: Mastomys natalensis (assembly GCA_021653895.1). Classification (NCBI taxonomy): domain Eukaryota; kingdom Metazoa; phylum Chordata; class Mammalia; order Rodentia; family Muridae; genus Mastomys; species Mastomys natalensis. Next base: position 846,414 of record JAJTUV010000044.1, on the reverse strand, counting down.
CACTGCGACCCTTGAAGACAGTTCCTCATGTTGTGGTGACTCCTGAACATTCCTACTTCATAATTGTAATTTTGCTGTTACAAATTGTAATGTAAATATCTGATATGCAGGATATCTGATATGCAGGATATCTGATATGCAGGATATCTGATATGCAGATATTGATATGCAGCCCCCCCAAATTCGTGATCCACAGGTTGAGAACCACTAGTCTAGAGTTTCCTAATTTTAATAAATACTCACATATCAATTCCATTAAGTGGATATGATATTACTATTGAATCTGCTATTGGTGGGTACTTCTCTGTCTACTAATCCTTGCCTTTGCACATTGCTAAGCAATGACTAACTTTGGATATAGATAATTTCTGTGTATGTTTGGGTCTCCTGTAGGGCAGAGGTCAAAGGCAGATGGATCTCAGATCTAATTTTGTCAGTCCTGTGAGATTCTTCTTTCCCAAGGTGTGTATGTCTACTCCAGAATTATTTTTAATGGATTTGTGTCTGGGGCCTTTGAGAAATAGCAATTACCAACTCATCTAGTGTGATTAGGTCTCTAGCACAGGGAAAGATAGGAAGTAGGCCAGAAGAGAATCCAGGTTGGGGAGTTAGCGGGATTCTGAAGTTGGTCTTTGGTAGTGTGGATTGACAGGGTAACGGGAATGGTGTTGGAGAGAAAGGTGGGGGCACCCTAAAGAATCAGGAGAAAAACATTGATGGGGATAAAAACACCATTGGTGTGGCTCACCAAGAGCCGCCACAGCAGGATATGATCTTACTAGAGGGTACCGAGAGCTTGCTGGTATCCCTGTGGAGTCCCCTTCACAACAGAACTGAGACTTGGAAACAGTTGTGCAGGAAGAACTGGAGGGTTCTAATACGTTCAGTCTCTGGCTCAGTGCTGTATGGCTATTAGCAGCTTAAGGAACAGTCTGACGAATGAATTGTGCCAGTGTTTCAAGCGCCCCCTCCCTACAGTGATACCCTACTAGGGTATCAAGGGAACTACATGTTCTTGAGGCATCCAGTAGAACCGTGCGCTCCAGGTTTTCCCTGTCCTCATTTTCAGGACCTAGACACCAAAGCAGACAACTGATTGCACAGTTGGTTTTGTGTGGCTTCCAAGTGGAAACTGGTCAGGTCCTCCCACCATTTCCTTTGTATTTATGTTAGCAGTCGGGAGAGAATTTCCCCTGTCTGGAGCATCTCAGCAAATGACATTAGGTCAAATTCTCCCCCTGCCTTTGTTTGTACCTCTGTTTTGTGATGCAAGCAGACAAAGACCATGAGAAAAGAGCCTCAGAATAACCTTTGCCTGAGATGCTTCCCTCAGAGTTCATGGTCCGTGCCAGCTGAGGGTGACATGAAACTGTGACCATCTCAATTACCTCTCTCATCCATGGTTCCTGTCTTAAAGCTGTCTCTCTTAGCTGGATCTTATAGAAGACAGAAGTGAAAGGTCTTGCCATGAATAATAACGGTCAGCTACATGATCATGTTCTGAAGGAGAACTGAAGGTGGATGAGTAGTCCAGTTTTACATCTTGCTTATGTTCACAGAGTGAAGCCTTCGCTTTTAGAATACTTAAGCTACCATCTCAACTTTATGAGTGTCATAGCTGGCCCTTGCAACAATTTCAAGGACTACGTAGCCTTCATTGAAGGGAGACATATACACATGAAGTTGCTGGAAGTGAACTGGAAGCAAAGAGGTTTCCACAGTTTGCCCGAACCTTCTCCCACTGTAAGTTTTTAGTACTCAGCATGTTTCTGGGGAGTTTCAGAGAATGGGTTTCACTTCCAGGGCTGACCCTTACTAATAGTCATTTTAATTAAAAAGTTGTGGCTGGCAGTGTTGCTTGGTGATAGAGCACTGACTTTAGCATGCACGAGTTACTAGGTTTGATCCCCAGAACAGAAAAAAGAAAACAAGGTGTGTGTGGGGAGCTGGAGAGATGGCTCAGAGGTTAAGAGAACTGGCTGTTCCAGAGGTTCTGAGTTACATTCCCAGCTACCAACTTGGTGGTGCATAACCATCTATAATGAGATCTGGTGCCCTCTTCTGGTGATCAGTCATATGTACAGGCAGAACACTGTATACACAATAAATCTTTTAAAAAAAAAAAAAAAAAAAAGAGGAAACAGTAACAACTAAATGTCAAACAGCTTAGTAGAGAGCATGACCAGTCACCCACCCTCTTTGCTTAAAATCAAATATAGGCAATTACTTAGGCTGTTCTCTGTGTAAGATCACTAAGTTTACAGCCAGTCTCTGTTCTCAATTCTTTGTCATGTCCATTCACTTAAGCCCCAGTCCCTTTCGGGTAGGATGCCATTGCTGAGCCATATTACCAAGGGCACCTATTCTTAGGAAGTTGGGAACTACAGACATGTAGGATGACATTTCCTGGGAAGTCAGAGGAACTGGGCAAAATGACTGAATCCTGACTAAAACTCAGCGCATCTTAACTCTGGATGTTCTAGTTTATGTCTCTGTTGCTGTCATAAAACCACGGTCAAAAACATCTGGAGGAGGAAGGGGCTGATGTAGCTCACAGGCTATAGGCCCGTGAGAAGCTGGAGCAGACGCTGTAGGCAAAGACGAAGCACTGCTTAGTGGCTTGCTTGGAGGTTCATGTTTAGCTACCTTTCTTCTACAGTCCAGCCCAACTGCCTAGTGGCTCTGGGCCCTTCTTCATCAATTAGCAATTAGGAGAATGCCCCGTAGACATGCCATAGGGAAATCTGGTGGAGCATTTCATCAACTGAGCTTCCTTCTTCCCTGGTGACTGTAGGTTTGTGTCAAAGTGATAGCTGAAGCTAACAACGACACCAGATATAACATTTGAGTCATCTTCGGATGCCAGCGTCATCCACTATCTGCCCAGGTGTTCTGTCTCAGGTGTTCAATTACTTGCATAGGATCCATTATACCAGAAGCCTCTCCCTCCTGCCTGGTGACTCAAGGGTGGTTCTCTGGCTATGGTACTCTGTAATGGTAGCCATGTCCCTTATGTTTTGGACAACAGACCTAACTAACTTACGTTGGTAGGAGTACTGAAAACACATTCAGATATGTCCCATGTTTACAGTGAAAACTTCCAGTTCTCAAGGGTTATATGCGTTGTGTTCTACGTATAAATACCCCACCTAGCCTAATTCTGTCAGATTTGTGTCTTGAGAAAGGAAATCCACACCCATTGTCCTTCCTTCTAGGGAAGTAATTGATAACAATGTTCTTTAGGTTCTTCATACCTGAGTAGTTACATGGGTTTCCATCCCCCCCCCCTTTCTAGGGAGCTGTGATACAGAAGTTGTGCATGACCTTGATGTCTCTCCTGTTGTTTTTGACGCTCTCTAAGTCCTTTCCGGTCACCTTCCTTATTGATGACTGGTTTGTACATAAAGCCAACTTTCTGAGTCGTCTCTGGTACTTGTATGTCGTCATGCAAGCTGCAAAGCCCAAGTATTACTTTGCATGGACATTAGGTAAGTCTGATGGAGTGGCCCCAAATGAATGAGGAATGTCTCAGTCCTCCATAAATGGTTTAGCCAGAATATCATTTGCATCATTGACTCATTAGTCCGATCCATCACCGGTGGCAGGGAAGCCAGTGCCAACTTTAGTCTTCAATGTTTTCGCTCCTCTCTTCCACCCACCATAAGCTCAGTTATCATTGAGAAGACGATATCTGGGCTGTTGTTTAAGTACAATGTTTGTAACAGCTTTCAACCACTGAACTTGACCATCGTGTGCTGTGCAAAGTTGGAGGAAAATTCCAGTACAGTCTGGCTTGCTTTTCGTTTTTCTAGGTTGTATGTATGTATGATGAATTTTACTTGCACGTACTCCAGTTTAGGTTGCTCTTGGTGACAGGAATGCTGGTTGAGCCTGTGGCTTTGGAAGGATGCTGCTGAGTTCAAGTTTTCCTCTTTATGGTGCAAAGTTCAGCTTCATTTTTTTTTTTTTAAATCATGCTTCTTTTTTTCTTTTGGGGAGTGTTGGAGAATCTTAAGGTTTTATACTGTTCTTTTGAAAAAGTTTTAGATGGAGTTGTATAAAGCTTTTCTAAGAGATAGGCCTATGCACTTACAAGGCTGGTAGAGGATTTTGAATCCAGACCAAGATTAAGGAATAGCGCATCACACGCACCCTCTTCTTAGTTTGTGCCTTGGGTTTTAAGATTCCAAATTAACTTGGCATATGCAAAATTTTTTTTATTCAAATATCAAAAAATTAATTTCTTTATTCAAATTATTTTTATTCATATTGGTAATATGAAATAGGCTATTTTGGCCATGTAGGCATGCAGAATAGCACTGGCAGGTTTTTCATGACAGGATGTTAATGTTGAGAGCCAGACAGTTTTTACTGCCCTGAGCACAAACATTGTGTGCATTAAGCAATGTCTCCCTGGGCCATGTTACTTTTACTGCAAAGATATATGGATAAGTTCAAACCAAATGCATTATCTCCCTAATGGTTGGCCAGAGACAACAGACTTAGAGCTTTTTGTTTTGTTTTGTTTGAGACAGGATCTTAACTATGTAGTGCTACATAGCCTGGAACTCATTCAGTAGACCAGGCTGGCTCAAACTCAGAGATTTGCCTGCCTTTGCTGGGACTTAGAGAGTGAGCTACCACACCAGCATTAGAGCTGTTTTAGAATTTATGGTGTGCTAGGTTTTGTTCCTATTTCTGTTCAGTTTAATTTAGTGGTGTTTGTTGAGTACCATGCTTTGTCCTAGGAAATATTTTCTGCATCTCAAGACTGTGAAATTTTGTGGGAATTCAGACCTTTCCATCAACTGAGCAAGAGGCATCAAGAGCTGCCCCAGTGGCCATAATATGGAGGAAAGAAATGTGTTTCAAAAGTCTGTTCTCTTCCTTCTTGATTCTGCTGTTGCTTTGCTAGTTAAAATTTCTGCCTTCTTTATTTCTGCAGTAGCTAGATAGTTCTATCTCAAGTAGCTGGGAGTCTGTTTGGATCCTTGCATACATATATGTTTTCCCATGCAAAGTAGTTAATGCTTTCATCTTGCTCTAATCCGAGTAAGAATGTTTGCAGGTGTTCATTCGTGCTGTGCATGCGTGCATGATTCTGTGAGTGTGTGCATGTGTGTATGCATACATGTGTGCATGTGTACGTGAGTGTTTATGGAGAGAGGACGGGAGAGAGTGGAAAAGTCTTTTTCTGTTAACTGCATTCTCTATTTTCACTTATTTGCTTTCTCTCTTTCTCCCTACCTTTTCTGCTCCCACATTTTTGTATCTCAGGGCTTAAGGGCTGGCTTTGAACTAAAGCAGCTCCAGATTTAAGGAGGAAAAAAGGCCATTCCATGGCCTCATGGGGAGAGTCTGACACAAGGTGGGTTGTGCTGACAGGGTCTGGGTGGGAGGGTAACAGGGAACAGTATGTCATTCTGTCCTTAGGAGAACTCCCCAGACTGGAATGTAGGTGTAATTTTTTTCAGGACAGCTTTCTCCGTGCACTGAGATGTTTATCTCTCATCCCCTCTGCCCCATCTCTCTGTTTTCCTGGTTGCATAGTAGAGACTATTATTGCATAGCTCCGATTTGAAGTTTTTTCCAGTTTAGATTACATGGGCTAGTCTGAAATTAACCTTTGTATTATTTATGAATAAAGAAGCAATGGATAGTCCATCAGGGAATATTTAAATTGCTTAAGGGAATAATTGTTTTATCCAGCTCTTTAAAGTGCCATTTACATATAATTGATGTACTAATTATAAATTATTATAAATTGAATCCTTAAAGCTGGCCTCTCATGGATCTCAGCCGCACTGCACTATGTTAGGCTTGCTCTTGTTACTGTTTATATTAGTAAAACTATTTTCTTTGGACTTAACATCCAATTCTGATTCTTTCCAACTAATTGGTACTAATTACGGAGGCTTCACTGTAGCGTAGGCTATGTTCTAAGGACCACAAACTCCAAGAAAAGGATATCCAAACAAGTTTGTCTGCCATAGTAAGTTACGCCATGCATGGAGAAAGGAAAGCTGGTTTGGGGCGATGAGTCAGAACTTCACTCTGTCTGCTCTGGGCCATGATGGAATCTCAGATAAACTTCTGCAGAAAGCACTGTGAGGAACAGGGAATCCCGGCTCTCCAGATAGGGTGATTCTGGGAACCAGTCATCTTGAAAGAAGCTCTTAACACTTTAGGTGTGGAATCAGTGGAATTTAGATTCAGTGCTGCCTACACTGGAGTGGTCTGCACATTGAACAAGCATCTCTGGTCTCAGTCTCCTTTGCATCCTCATTAGCAGAAGCCATTCCAATGAAAATGGCCACCACCATCTCTTGAGTGCTTCCTCGGATGGGCCCTTTACTGTGTACTTTGTACACACTTCAACAGCTCTTTAACCTGGGTACCATTGTTATATTCATTTTACTCTCAGAGGATAGGTTTCTAGGAGTTAGTCACTTCCTCTAGCTTTTGTATTCCTATACTGCTGAGCCTACCCTTACTGTCCCTCCTAACACAGCTGTGAGAGTAAATAAGAAATACCTGTAAGATGTTGGGTACTGAGACTCAGAAGGGTATGTGATATTTTATCTTGATGGCCAGCTTGCTGGCATTGAGAAGCACATTAGAAGGCTATTGATAAAGCACACTTCTAGATGTGAACATAAGGGAATTTCCAGAGACAGTTAGCCTAGAGGAAATTCCAGTCCTGCACGCCAGCAGCACCACACATTGACTGAGGGCTCCAGGATGGGAGAGAATGAGGGAGAAGGAGAAAAGATTGAGACACAGACATTCTTGTTCTTTCCGATTCCTGAGTGCCATGATGTGACATGCTCTGACCCTCCCACAACACACACACAACACACCACACACACACACACGCACCACACACACAACCCTTCCCGGTAGTGGTAGATTGCACCATCTGGGGCTGAGCTGAAGTAAACCAATCCCTGCCTTAGGTGACTTTCTTCAGGTGTCTTGTGAAACTCTGACTATCACAGATGATGACCACAGAACATGTGCATCTGTGCATGGTCATTGCGGATTCTTTCAGCTCTGTGTGGTGGCACAAAGTCAAAGGACATGGGAAGCTATGAACTGCTGTGCTGGCCTTGCCGTGGGCTGTCCCTAGTTGACATCGGTCGGTCATTTCTAGATTTGGTCTCACATATGAACTATGAGGCTCCTTTTTGGGCATCTGCTTTCTTTATTTTCTCCTTTTTCTCTACTGAGTTTCCCTCTAGAGAAGAGAGGATGACACAGGGCTCTGTTCTTTTAAATCCTTCTTCTCTGAGAAACCAGATAGTTTTCAACGGAAGCCAAGTCTAAGATAAGCATCATTAAATCATCAACTATGCTAAAAATAGAGGAGATAAACATAGAACTGTCTTCTCTCTCTCTCTCTCTCTCTCTCTCTCTCTCCTCTCTCTCTCTCTCCCTCTGGTTCTCTCCTTCTCCCCCCTCCTTCTCTCCAGTTTTGGGGATGGCATCCATGGTAAGTGAGTGCTAGACAAGTGCTGGACCACTAAACTCTTAGCCACCCTGGAGAAGGCTGCCTCCTTTTGAGTGGCTGTTCTGAAGCTGGGCTCCTTTCCAGGAGGTTTGGAAGGCAGTCTGCATTTGGACTTGAACTTTTATGGCATGATCCTCTAAGATCTCCTTCAGATATAGAACTCTGAAGCACTGTGACTTAATTAGCATGCGTCACTGATGAGCACTTTCTTGAAGAGCATAATCTAGCAGAATTTGGACGATGATGAAGGAGGATATTAGTCTATTGGTCTTGATCATAAACCGTAGGAGCTGGCCAGGACTCTAGCTGCTTACAGAACACCTCATTAAGGCATTTTGAGGCAAATTGTTCCTTTGGGGACCATTTTCTTATAGTTTAGTTAAGTAAATAAAGATGGAAGCGGGGCTTTCAGAATGACTCTGTGGAGAAGATAGCTTGCTATTTTCTTTTCTTTCTTTTTATCTTTTCTTTCTTTCTGAGACAAAATTTTTCTGCGTAGTTCAAGCCTTAATACTTGCTGTGTAGCCCAGAGTAATCTTGTATGCTTAATCCTTCTGTCTCCGCCTCCTAAGCCCTGTCATCCCAGTGTGCCACCACACACTGCGGAGGGTGTTGATCCCTGTGTACTGGTGTGGCGTCCACTGTGGCTGGTTCCCACTTCCTCAACTTGGCTTCTTTACCTTGTGGGTTCAAAACTTTCCTTAATTATATCTTGTGTTAGCTTATCAGCCCCTTGTATGTAACATGTCCAGGATAAGGTCCTGGTTTGTTTCCAGTACTGGGTCTCTCCTGACATAGCACACCTGCCCTATAACACCTGAGATGGTTACTGTTGACAGTCAACTTGGTGGGGTTTCAGATAAGCTTGGGCACACGACTCTGAGCATGCCTGAAGTTATTTCCAGGGAGGTTTATCTGAGGTGGGAGGACCCACCCTAAGTGTGAGTGGCACCATGGTCTGGGACCCTGGATTGGATAAAATGGAGAAATTGAGTTGAAAGCTGCCACTCCTCTTCTCTCTGCCTCCTCAGTGAGGGTGCTGTGTGAATAGCTGCCTCATACCCCTACTGCCATGCCTTCCCTACTGTGAACAAAAATAAGCCCTTTCTTCTGTAAACTGCCTGTAACTTAGTCACAAGTCTTCCATCTTTAGTGATAACTCTTAGCCCTCTACCACCTCCCCTACTGACCTCTGTGTCTAAACAGTAGTGTGTTGTGGCCTCTTCTCTTCCTCTAGCATCCTGCAGCCCTTGAATCCCACTGCCAATATCTTCATCTCATTTCCTCACTCCTCCTTGATGCTCCTCTGTCCATCTGATGCTCCTCCAGTCTTGTGCCATATAGCAAGCACTCACTTAAAGGCTGCAGAACAAAATGAATGAAAAACCAAGGTCAACAAATAGCCCAGTTCATAACAAGGCCAGATCCTTGTGTGTTTTTAGGCTCATTTTCCAAGAAACTACAGAATAGGCTTCCAGTGTTGGAATTAGACAAATTTGCACTCTTGTAAAGACTCTCCCTGGATCCTGATGTTTTGCCTTAAAAACCATAGCGGATGCGGTGCACAATGCAGCTGGCTTCGGCTTCAGTGGCTTGGATGCGGATGGGAATTCTCGTTGGGATCTACTATCGAACCTGAACATCTGGAAGATTGAGGTGAGAATATTGTGTTTATGGAACAAATGGCCACGTGAATAGAGCAAGCAGTTGCTGTGAGTGTGGGGTTCTCAAGGTCCTTCATCAGGGTGCCCGGCCTCCTACTGTCCTCACCATTTCTATCTTCCATCTCTTCCTTCTCCCCATCTTGCTTCTGCAGAGTATCATCATCTTGTTTTCAGGATATCCACTTTCTTGACGCTTACCATGATTCAAGGAAAAATGACATCACAAATTTGAAAAACAGCTAGGAAAATCTTTCTGTTGGTTTCTTTTTTTTTTTTTTTTTTTTTTTTTTGGTTTTTCGAGACAGGGTTTCTCTGTGTAGCCCTGGCTATCCTGGAACTCACTCTGTAGACCAGGCTGGCCTTGAACTCAGAAATCTACCTGCCTCTGCCTCCCAAGGGCTGTGATTAAAGGCGTGCACCACCACTGCCTGGTCTGTTGTTTAATTCTTAGTCTACCAACTAAGAGAGTGAAAATATCGTTTTCTCTTGTTTGCATTTGACTTGGGTCCCAGTTCAGAATGTAGACCAGAGGCTTATGCCTTTAGATTAAGCATACCTGGCTACCTGTTTTGTTGTTATTGTTGTTTGTTTGTTTGTTTTTGTTTGTTTTGTTGTTATTGCTGTTTTCTTTCTTGGAAGCAATTTTAATTCGTTTGGTTTTTGGAGAAGAACTGTCTCAGTGCTCACCTTTTAGGACACTAGGAGAGTGTGTCTGTTCTCTAGTCTTTATCCTAGGATGACAGTTCTCTTCGAGTCTTTAGAGATAGCCATGGTTCCCTCTGGACCACAGCATCCCAGCTTGCCTTATTTACATTAGCACGGACAGGACTACCAGAGCCCTTCAGCCTGCAGCAGGGGGGAAGGCTCAGCTTTGCACCACAGGAACACCCAGGCAGCTGCTCAGGGTGGCTAGTAGTTTTTGATTTCTGTCTACACTGAGGCAGACATGAGAGCAGGAAGCCTGGGGGACCGACCATCTTCCACCCACATTTCCACTTTAGTGGAAAGCTGATCAAAATGAGTCTGAGAAAAACCTCCACCTTCTTCTACCTGAGGTCTTTTGCATTTGAAGGCCTCCAAGGGAAGGTGCCCTGCCTTTCACCTATCAAAAAGTTGTGAGGAATGTGTTAGATTCCCTTCTCCTCCTCCTCTGCCCTTCCTCCTCCTCTTCTTCTTCTTCCTCCTCTTCCTCCTTTTTCTCTTCCTCCTCTCCTCCTCTCTTTCCTCCTCTTCTTTCTCCTCTTTCCTCTCCCCCTCCCCTCCTCTTCCTTTTCTTCTCTCTCTTGCCTTCTTTCTCTCCCCTTCTATCCCTCTTCCCTTTTTGCCTCTTTTTCTTCCTCCTTCTCTTTTTTCCTATCTCCCCTTTCTCCCCCTCCTTCCCCTTCTCCTCACCCCTTTTCTCACTCCCTCCTCTCCTCCCTTCCCCCATCCTCTTTCTCCTCTTCTCTCTCCTTCTCCATTTCTTCTTCCACGTGTTTCAGAAGGTAAATGGGAAGAGTGAAACAGAAGCACTTTATATCTGTTAACTAACCAAATTGCATCACATTTTCAATTTAAATTCATGGTGCTATTTGATGCCTCAGGCTAATCAGATTGCATCAACAGTCCCCAGTATGGGGGAAAGCTAATATTTGAATTCTAGAGAATCTGAGGGCTTCTTGGATCAGAAGATCCAGGCAAGTATGGTTTAAAAAAATGGCTCAAATTTAGAACTGGTTCTGAGTGAGTAATGACACTTTGCCCCATTATAGTAAACCACTCCTCCTCCAGAAAGTTTCCAGACAGCATAACCACCTGTTCCATTCTCAGAAAACCTTGAGAAGACTGCACGCCTACCTTTAATATGCAGATGTTAGGCAAGGACTTGGAATTTAGGGACTTCATTCCCTTGGAAACCTGTTCTTCAGAGCTGACCCCGTTGGCTTTTGGCTGCCTGTGAATATATACACCCCACTGTGCACCAAAAGACAGAACCCTTTCACTATAGGTATGTGCTTGGGGGTCAAAGGCTGATATTAAGTTAGATAGTTATTCTAAGAGAAAATGAGAATGTTAATTTCCATTGTATTTGGTATGAGGCAAGAACAAAGGAACAACAAAGAAGTCTGGTTTTGTTAGTGTTTTAAGGCCATGTTTAAAGCTGTGTAAACAGAAACAAACTGGATTTAGAAAGACCCATAAATAATAGATCTCCTGACAATCTTACATCGTCCATTACCTCTCTCCCGTTTACGTTCTGTCTATCATGTGTGTATCTGTTTTCCTCTTTTCTTTTAGTCTGTTATCTGTCATTTCTCTAATTATCATCTATTCCATATCTCTTTACCTGTCTTAGAGTTTCTATTGCTGTGATAAAACTCCATGGCAAAGGAAGCCTGGGGAGGAAGTGGTTTATTCCAGCATACACTTTTACATCACAGCCCATCACTGAGGGAAGTTAGGGCAGGAAATCAAACTCGGCAGGAACTTGGAGGCAGGAGCTGAGGCCCAGGCCATGGAGGAGTGCTGCCTACTGGCTTGGCCACTGGTGACTTTTTCACCCTGCTTTCTTATTCATCTCTGGACCACTTGCCTGGGGTAGCACTGCCCACGGTGGGCTGGGCCCTCTGACACCAATCCTTAATGGAGAAAGTGATCTGTAGAATTACCTACAGATAATCTGCTGGGGGCATTTTCGTAGTAGAAGATCCTCTTCCTAAATAACTCTAACTTGTTTCAAGTTGACAAAAACCTGAGAAGCACACCACCTATGAATCTATTGTCCATCATCTCTCTATTGTCATTTGCTGTCTATTCAGACTGTGTTCACTGTCATCTGTCTGTCATCTGTATTGCCTATCACATATCTCTCAGGCCATCTTCCTCTCTCTTCTTGTTCTATTGCTCTACGCTCTCCTTCCAAGCATATTACATCAGGCAGGTATATGGCCTGAACAGGGTTTCTTCCTTCTCCTTCCTTCCTTCCTTCCTTCCTTCCTTCCTTTCTTCCTTCCTTCCTTCCTTTCTTCCTTTCTTCCCTTTTTCTTTCTTTTTCCCTTCCCTTCCCTCCCTCCCTTCCTTCCATATATATGTGCATGTGCATATATAATATATATTGATATATATATAATTTCATTCTTCTCTCACATATTGCATCCCTCCGTCCCCTCCCTCCCCTCCTCCCCTCCTCCATAAACAAGTTTTCTTATAGCTGAAGGTTTTCCACAGGGAAAAGCCACACTTCTTGCTACCCTTTGAATGAGAAACCACAGTTCATGGCTTATTTGGGTTGCCTTCCTTTGGCAGTTGACTGACTTACTCTGTTTCCCGATGGGTGATACTTCTTTATTTTCTTTTCTGTATTGTGATCCCTTCATGCATGAAGGCTCTTACTATTCCAGGCAAAATTGGATGCAGTTGAGAGTGTGCCGCTATTTATAGAAATGACTGTAAAAGACTGACCTAGTTTGCGCATGGTTACATAGTACAAAGATAACAGTTTCATGTAACTTGTCCTGAAAGCTCTACAATCAGATGATTGAACTTTCTGTGCGGTAAATCCCATTTTAGAATAGTTTTAAGTCATTTGACTTCGTTTTTTAGGAAATCAGAGTGGGAGGGGATGGACAGAATACCCCTTTGGTTTTGCTCTGATGTAAAAATAAGTTTTGAGCAGACTCAAGTTTCCAAGCCAAAGTTTAACTGCAAAGCACATCTTATAAATGCCAGAAAATGTTACTGCCTGTGGTAGAACAGCCGATTGACGGAACTGTGAGTAATCTCGCTTGGAATCCACATCAGCTCCAAGCAAGGGAGGTCTGGGCAGGACTTTCCGTTGCTTGGGTATTTTCGTTGCTTGGGTATTTTTAAAGCTAATGATAGGTGTTGTTTTCTTGTCTTTAGACTGCCACGAGTTTCAAAATGTACTTGGAAAACTGGAATATTCAGACATCTGCATGGCTGAAATGGTAAGGGACACAAGAAGGACTTGATTGCTCCTGGCAGGGATGCGCTTAGGGGCTTCCTCAGTGAGCAACACCTGCCGACCAGTCATGCAGCTGCTGACCTGCATGCAGTCTGACACTTTGACATTAACGTGCACCTCTTGTAAATAAAAGAAGTACGCATAGGGCCTTGAGAAGAACCCCGTCTGAGCCCATTGTATCCCATAATGCTCATCACTACGTTCCACACACTTCTCGTGGCAATCCCATGAGATGCCACTAGTTGTATTACCCCTTTTAGTAGCTACATGGCATGCTCAAAGTCACAGAGCTTTGAGTGACAGATACAGGGCCAAAGGTCTGATCCAAGAACCAGGCTTTTGGCCTCTCTGCTGTAAGGCCTGATACTCAGGAAAGTCTAGCTTTTAGATTAGGAAGTCAATGTGATGTCAAGTCCCCAATGGGGGCTGCTACTGTTCCCAGAAGCGAGAGCTTTGCGGTTCCCTCATGCCTGCATTTGTGTTAATATCTCTCTGACCTGTTTCTATGTGCTATAAATTTAGAAGCATTACTTGTTGGCAAACTCTGAATATACTATCTTTGGAACACCAAGACCCAACTAGTGAATGTACCTGAAGTCAGTACAGAGGATGAAAACATTGAGCTTTGATTTTAAGGCCATCCTGGTCTGCAAGAGCTAGCTCTAGGACAGCCAGGGCTACATAGAGAAACCCTGTCTTAAACAACAACAACAACAATAATAAATTTAAAAATCAATTACTTTTGAACTATCGGTGATGAATCCATGATAATTGCTTGAATTTTCTGCTTCACTTTCTATTAGGACACTGTCACTTTTTGCAGTGTATAGTGGCCACCTTTGGCTGCCATTGACAGTGCATAAACTTGAGTTTTAGGGAGAAAGCCCCCATCACTTCCTATCAGTTATTTTAATAAGAGCCAAAGATCTCAAGGCAATCAGCTAACTTTTCTAGCTTTCCACGGAGCAGTTCCCAAGTTGAACATCTTATATCTGAAAACATGAAGCGACAAATGTCCCCGTATCTGAAGTGATTGAACATTAACATGATGTCCTAAGTGGAAAATTCCACCTCTGACCTCACATGCCAGTTGGCAGTCAGAACATACATGCTACAGTATTGGGTGACACTGCATTCTGGCTGTGTATGGAAGGTGTTCATGAATACAAAGGAGCTTTGTGGTTTAGGTTTGGGTCTCATCCCCAAGTTAACTCATGTATATGCAAACACAGTCTGAACTCTGTCAAAAAACAAGTCTGAGTTTGAAAAGGCTTGTCTCAGGCACTTGGGGTAAGGGCTGCTCAATCTCTGTCTTGGTCATTTAAAATCTGTTAGGCTTTGCGATGGTCCTCTAACTGGCACACTAATTTCTCCCTGGAGTTCCAAGATGAAAATGTTGATTAGTCAGATGGCATAAGGGCTTGTTGGAAAGATGAATTAATGTTGGCTAAATGAAGATAATTTCCAAAGATGCTCATCTGGAGTCCAGGTGTTTTAATGCCATTGATACTCATATTAGTACCCTTAGTGGATGTACCCTTTGGTGGAACCTGTTTCTGTAAGGCAGGAACTTGTGTTGAGTTGAAAGAGGCCACCCAGACCTTTGTGATAATAGCCCGCGTGAGAGAGTCCAGACCATTAGTCTAATGAGGCTATGATTTATAGTGGAGCCAGGAAGTGTGTGTCCGATAGTGCTCCAAGATGCCAGAAAAGCACAGGCTCCTTGAATTTTATTGTAAGCTCCTGCTAAGAGTCAGGCATGCATCTTTCAGACTGGATCTAGGGACTTTCATGTGGTCTGCCCCAAAGGGATGCAGGTGTCCCTGGAAACATGCAATGTTTTCATCAGGGGCTTGCTGGTCCTTCCTCTCTTCACAGTGTGTGCTATGAGCGGGTTCCCTGGTACCCCACTGTGCTCACCTTCCTCCTGTCTGCTCTGTGGCATGGCGTCTACCCTGGATACTACTTTACGTTCTTAACTGGAGTCCCCGTCACATTGGCAGCTAGAGCGGTAAGCTTCCATCAGGTGTTGGTTCTCTCTTACAACCTAGTGTGTGTGTGTGTGTGGTGTGTGTGTGTGTGTGTGTGTGTGTGGCTGTTGCTCTGGTGAGTTGGAACTGTGGGGGTGTTGGGAGTGACTTTTTGATACTAATTGGTAGCTTCCTCCCTGGAATATTACTTTTGTTTTCTTGGAATAGTATTTGGGAAAAAAATCAAATAATATATAAAAAGTTGTCTTATTGCAAAAGTACTTCTATGTATAAGGACTTACCTTTGTAAAAGTGATTAACTGATTCACTTGCAGAGAGTAAAACAGTAAGAATTTTATGAGCAACAAATTACTCCCTTGAGAAAAATAGAGACATTTTTAATCATTAAAAACAGAATGTGCATGTAAAGGTGATCATGTCTATTAACAAGTGTAGGCTCTATCAGACTTCAGTTCGCTTATACTCTGCTTAATATCTCCCATTATTATGCTAAGTCGAGAAGTAATTCACCATGGCTCTGGCAGTCAGTGAGATAGCAGCTTGAGGAACTGAGTCTACTGTAGACAGATCTACCGTCATCTGTCTGATCCAATCAAAGCATAAAATTATGTTAAGCACAGACTTTTGTATTTAATTTAATTTTGTTCTTTGATCATGATTATGGTCTTTCTCAGGTTTTGATGACATTAGTTGTATTATATATAAATTTTGCTATTTATTCCTTTTATGTGAGGTGTGTATATGGTGCCGTATGGGTTGGGGGTGTGTAGGTACACTTATGTGTGTATGTGGAGAACAGAAGACAGCCTTGGATGTCATTTCTCAGATGCCACTCACTATTTTTTTCCCTTTGAGACAAATATCTCATTGGCCTGGAATTCAAAAGCAGGCTAGGACTAGTGCTAATAAGCCTCACGGATCTGCCTGTTTCCACTTACCTGGTGCCAGCACAAAAGTGGATGTCACTATCCTGGCTTTTTTGCCTTTTTTTTTTTTTTTTTTAAAGTGGGTTCTGGGTATTCGGTTCACAATTGGATTATCTTCCAAGGTCTTGCTATTTACTAAACCTTCAGTGCACTTTTCTATGAATATTCCAGTAGCCCTGCCACATGCCAGTCAGTGTATAGGTATCCAGATATCACAGTGGATAAGTCAAGAGTTCTCCCCTGAAGGCCCCTTATCTACATAGATGAAGTGTATCAGATTCTACCTAGGAACAAGGTAGAAAGTTGCTATTCGGGCTAATTTAAAAATTCAAAAAATTAAATATATGTTTGAACATGAGAAGCAGGAAAGAGCTTTTGTTTGTTCTTCTTAATATATACCAACTTAGATTCTGAAACAAAACCAAAGAACAGATTGTCAGAACAAACTAAGAAATAAAGGTCAGCGCTTTGCTCTGTTGATGTAGTCAGCGTATCATTCCTTAAAATATCTACACCCTGGTGGCCTCTGCTGGCACAGGCTTTGATTTATGTAGATCTGTCTACTGCAGCCTTGGAAACAGTTTTTCAGAAGGAAGTTAGTGAACGAGTGGAAAGAGAGGGATTGATGGAGCAGAATTTCAATTTTTTTTTCTAGCAAGAGAATGAATCAGCAGTCATGAAAGTTTTGGCTTCTGGAGGTTAATTCCTTAGCTGTTAAAATTTCATAGCTGTTGCCTAGCATTTCTGAATGGATGGAACATAAACTATTCTTGAGGAGATGAGAGCAGATGAAAGGATCATTGCTGTTGTTGGCGGGGGGGGGGGGGGGCGGTTGTTTTAGCTTATTGTTATCATAAGACAGAATCTCATGTAGCACAGGCTATCCTAGATCCAAAAAAAAAAAAAAAATTTACCCAAAACATGTATCCAAAAACGTATGTATCCAAAACACGTATGTATCCAAAAAATGTATCTAAAGTAACTCTGAGCTTCTGATCCTCCTGCCTCCGCCTCTAGACTACTTGAGTGCTGGGATGATAGGCTTATGCCATTGTGCCTGGTTTTAAGTGGTACTGGGGAGTGAGCCCAGAGTTTTGTGTGCCATAGACAAGTTCTTACCAACTAGACACATCCTGTCTTGGGGTTTCATTGCTATGAAGAGACACCTTGACCAAGACAACTCTTATAAACAACAACATTTAACTGGGGCTATCTTACAGTTTCAGAGGTTCAGTCCATTATAATCATAGCAGGAAGGATGGCAGTATCCAGACAGGCAGACATGACACTGGAGGAGATGAGACTTCTACGTCTTGTTCTGAAGGCAAGCAAGAAGACTGGCAAAGCCTACTCCCACAGTGACACATTTTCCTCTAACAAGGCCACTCCTACTCCAACAAGGCCACACCTCCTAATTGTTCCACTCTCTGGGCCAAGCATATTCTAAGCACCACACATCCCCAGCCTAAGAAAGGTATTTGCCTCATCAGGCAGTGATGGTGGTTTGCTAGAAGACTCAACAGATATGATCTGTGTAAAGCATTAGCACAGATATGGTGCACAGTAAGCACCTTGTAAATGGCAGTTGCTTTTAGTTGTGGTGACAGTTGACACTTGTACTACTATAGCCATGGAAACAGGCAGAGTGCAGAGACTTACCAGTAAGAGTATGCACCAGAAAACTGTAACAGCAAGACAAGGGCCTGGTAGACAAGTTAAGTCTCTCCCAATTACCATAATTACATTGAAGATTAATATTCGTGCACATGGCAAAAAGTCTATTAACAGATTACATCAAAAAAATCTCAAATAGGCTAAAGAAATACACTAGTGCCATTAAGAATATAAACGTAGATATTTGTAAATAGATAAGGTTTTGGAAGTCTCTGTGACGTGTTCTTAAACTTTTTGGCAGGGGAAATGGTTACAAAAGGATATCATATAGTATATATGTATGTATATGCATATTACATATATATGTAATAAAAAAGGGATAGAGGATTTTTTTTGGTTGAAAGTACAACTCAAAGGGTTGGTCATGTTCTTCAGTCTGTGTTCTTCCCTTTGGTTTTACGTCTTGTGACTGATTGGAAGTTATTTCAGTTCTCACTCCTGCCTCCTACTTCTGCCTTCCTGGTTTGCAGGTGAGGAACAACTACAGACACCACTTTCTTTCTTCCAAAGTGCTAAAGGTTGCCTATGATGTGGTGAGCTGGGCTGTCACTCAGTTGGCTGTCTCTTACACGGCAGCGCCCTTTGTCATGTTGGCGGTCGAGCCAACCATCAGTTTATACAAGTAAGTTTCCTTTGCTGTTGCCTCACTTACCTTTTCTTGACTTCAGAATTGGTAAATGGAACCAACATGCTAAGGGATTATGCAAAGAACTGTTAAATGCGACATGACTCTGAAAGTGCCCTAGAAGCTTTAAGAGGAAATGACTGCCCCAAAGATGCCAACACATGAGCATCAGTACCAGTGATGATGCTTTACAAGCATCAGTCCTAGTGTGTGAAGGGCTCTGGCAGTGAATTCAGAAGGATACATACAGAACACAAGCACAGAGGTGTCTCTGGACAAGGTAGTGAACATACATCTATCATCCCAGCATTCGGGAAATAGAGGCAGGGGGATCTTGAGCTTGAGACTGTCTAGTCTTCGAGCCATATTTTGGCTGGGGTTGGTGGCCAGCAAGCTCGAGTGATCATTCTGATTCTGCCCCTGGCATCCTTCCCCCGGCCCCAAACCCCACACAAGTACTCAGAATACAGGCACATAAGGCCATACCCACATGCCCAGATTTTTTTTTTTTTTAATATGTTTGCTGGGGATCTAAGCTCAGGTCCTCATGCTTGCACAGCCAACCCTTTTCCAGCTCCGACTCACTCTTAAGAGAGCCGTTAAATCTAGCAAAAGGAAATTCAAATGCCACAGCCATTTACAGAAGGTGACTGTAGCTGCCTTGCAGGTCTGTAGCTTATTTGGGGATAAGTTTAGTGGCTAGCAATGAAGGCCAGCTGTATACAAACTCATTTCTCAGATGGTCTCCATCTTTCACATTTACATTTCTGATATGGTCCTTGTGAGAAAACCAAATGTTATAAAAGGAAAGAAAAAGAAAGCTATGAAATTGTTTGGAAAAACCAATATTCATTCACTCACTTATTTTTAAGCAACACTCTTTTAAATTTAATGTGTGAAGATGTTAGAATTTGCCTCAGGGCAGCTCAGTCAATAAGTCACTTGCCTTGCAAGCTTAGGACCTGAGTTTGACCCCTAGCACCCACATAAGAAGCAGGATATGACAGGAATCCCAGCACCGGGGAGGCAGAGACACCAGGATCCCTGGGGCTTGTAGCTAGCACCTGCCTAGTGGAGAGTACTAGCCATCAATGAAAGTCTGTCAGAGGAACGAGCATTGTTTGGAACACAACAGCTGAGCTCTGGCTTCCACACACAGATGCACACATAAGCATCAACAAAGCAAGCGATGACACATTTAAAAAGATGGTTTAGAGTTTGTAAATAGCTTTGTAGATAGCCAGCTCTCTGAGAACAGATGCTGTTCACAGCTCGAATCCAAAGTCAGTATTGAGTATGCTCAATAGATGGTAACAACTTGAGACTTTTGTAAGAGAAAGATGGAACATCCGTAACGTTTTTAGAGGAGATATGGAGTGTCAGAAAGGTCACTAAACCTACTAGAACATGAATTTGCTTTTCTTGATGTGTACTGGGATTTAGTTTAACATAATGGCTACATGTTCATGGAGAATGAGTCAAAGTAAAGGAACAAAGTATCTTAGGTGTGTTCACCTAGAGTCGGACTATGCCTTGACTCTAACTTCTTGACTATGGTGGACTATGGCATTGACTCTTAGGTGTGTTCACCTAAGAGTCGGACTATGGCCTTGACTCTAACTTCTGAGAATCCAGTCTATGCCCAGGATTTTCCTTAAGAGGCCCCCTTTAATTGCAGTGTTCTTTATTCATTTAAGTTAGACAGTTGGTCACTACTCTTTGCTGCTCAAATGGCAGTTCATCATACACAGTCGACCCTCCGATCCATGAGCTGAGAATATTAAGATGCTGTGGTGTCTGTATTGATGTCTCTCATGACTTTCCTTGAAAGACATAAACATCTGCACCCCAGATAGAAAAGAAGCTAAGAGATCAAAGAAAGACCCTCAAGTCCAGATGGGGAGAAAATGAATTTATATGGGTTATTTACAAAACTGTCAATGATGTACATGCTGACTTTACCACTGAAAAGCAAAACGCCGTTCAGTTTTGTACATCTTATATACTGTGCATGGTTGGCATGGAGGGAGGAGTGATTGGAGTCTCAGGGGAGTATCATGTGAGACACCCTTTTCCTCTCCAGGAGGGAGGATAAACAGCCCCCCATCCTTTCCATGGCTTTGTTTTATCTTGTATATTTCAGTTTCTTCACTGCCATGACTGTGGTTGAGGTCTTCTGTAGGTTACTTCAGCCATTCTGCTTGAAGATGGGGCTACTCCTGTCAAGTCCAGAGGAAACTGGTTCCATGGCGAAACATGTACAGA
This sequence comes from Mastomys natalensis, assembly GCA_021653895.1. Lineage (NCBI taxonomy): Eukaryota > Metazoa > Chordata > Mammalia > Rodentia > Muridae > Mastomys > Mastomys natalensis. The sequence continues at coordinate 825,795 of JAJTUV010000044.1, read as the reverse complement.
GCTTTTGTCTTGCTTTTTTTCTCTAGCCATTTGCAGTATATTTGGTTTTCTAAGTATACCACAGGTGGTTAAAGTATAGGAAGGATTCTGTAGATTATATGCAAGTGTTGCACCATTTTGTAAGGACATGGAGTGTCTAGAGATTTGGCATGAGCAGAGGTCCTGGGACTGGTTCCCTTGTGGGTACCAAAGGACCACTGTGCTTTTCCTGTTGCTGTTCTCTCAGGGGACAGGGCAGAAACTCATGCTCTTCTGGAAAGCCTAGTTTAATACTTTTTTTTTCAGTGCTAAGACGCATGACATACATGCATTCCAGTATCAGTTATATCTTGGCCCTGTGCCTCTGCCATTGTAACAGTTAGTGTTGAAGAGACTAAAGAGCAAGTGAAAGACACGGTGGTGCTCGTGACTGCTCCATAACATTTTTAAGGAGCCATTCCTCTTGCTAAAGGTAGAGGAGCTTAGGATAGATCTGAGACATTTGGCCTTGTCATTACTGAGGATGGATCCTTTGTCTTTGACCTGTTTTTCTTTAGTTTTAGAGAACATTGCAGTGACTGGGGATACGGGGAAGCAGCTTAGTATAGGATGTTTGCCTAACACACAAATTCCCACGTTCAATCCTTACCATTAAGAAAGGTAAGGAGAACACACACACACACACACACACACACACACACACACACACACAGATACATAGAGAGAGACAGAGAAGCAAAGAGAGAGAGAGAAAGAGGAGAGAGAGAAGAGAGAGAGAGAGAGAGAGAGAGAGAGAGAGAGCGCAGGCGAGCATGTAGGCAGAGTTGAGGGAGTTGAATTAAAGTATTAATTTAGCCTTCCCAGTAGATCTGGAACAGTTATGCTAACAAATGCAATTTCTGTTTACACGTATTTATTAGCAGGTTGTGCCCAGTATTTACCTAGCATTTACATTGTGACAGTGGCACCCAACACTTCTCAAGAGTAAAATTTGGTTCTTATTTTGTTTGGATGAAAGTTATTTTTAAGACTTTAAATGGAGTTTTAAAAATCTGGATCTTGGACCAATGAAATGGTTCAGCCACTGAAAGCACTTGGTGTGCAAGTCTGACAGCCTACGTTCAATCCCTGGAACCCGTGCTAGAACTGACTCCTAAAAGTTATCCTCTGACCACACATGCATAATGGCACTCCTTGCAAGCCTCTCCAATGAATCATAAAAATAAGAGCTTTTAAAAAATCAGGATCCTTCCAGTTCCTGAAGCAATCAAGAACTCCTCCACCTGGAGAAACACGTGGGAGATCAGGCTGTGCTTGTGCTTAGAGGACAGAGTGAGCCTCAGTGTGCTCTGTGTGTCCCCAGCTTTTGATCAGCCGAAATGTCTGGTTTCTCACAGTTAATTCTCTTGGTCTGATCATGTCAGTGGAACGGTGCTGTGTCTGTCTGTCTCTGCCTCACCCAGCTTTGTGGTTTCATCCATTCCTGGCCTGCTTGCCCACCAGAGCAAGGAGTACATGGCAAGTGAGTCACTGGGACTCCCTTTCCGCCCCTGGTGAGCACAAGAGCCTCCTCTGATCCTGCTGAAGACGATGTCGTCATATATGTTTTCTGTTCATGTTCTTCTCTGAAAGGCAACTCTTGTGTTTTCACTTCTAGGTCCATGTTCTTTTTCTTACACATCATATGTCTGCTGATAATCCTTTTCCTGCCAATCAAACCACGCCAGCCTCAAAGGCAGTCTCAGAGGCCAAATTCTGTAGAGAAGAAGGCAGACTGATACCCACAGAGAAATGACAAACAACAGAATTGCGGACGTTGGAAAGACATAATGGACAGGCTCAAGGGTTCTCCAGTGACTTGGAGGAGATGTTTACATGTATTTTCTTTCACTGCAGGGAATATTTTTATAAGTCTTTTTTTTTTTTTTTTTACCATTAAATCATGTCTAGTGTTGTCTGCATACTTTACAGGGCCTTTCAGCAACACGGCGTAGAGAAGAGGCCATTGAGTAGGCTCTTCTGAAGTCATTTGCACCTACTGAAATCTGGAAGCATGAATCCAGCCATTGCCTCCAGCACTTAGGAGGTGTATGCTGAGATGACTTGTCTAGATTTTTGAAATCAGAACATTCCCAGGCATGATTTTCTCCTAGCAACTCCAGACATTTGGGTGTGTGACTTACCAGGCTATAGACACAACTCCTATGCTCAAAAGCCCTTGGAGGAAAAAGATTGTGGAGGAAGTTTTCAGGGTGTAGAAAAAAATCCTCCACAAACTGGGAAGATTAACCCTGAATGCTTGAATGGATAGGTGCGCCTTCAAACCAGCTGCATTATCACCCCCCAACCCTGCCAGGAATGTACCATTCCCATTTTTTTCCTTCTGAATTGAGCCAAGAATGGACATCAGAAAGCTGCCTGCATGCCCCAGGAGCTGGGAGGGAGTGGGGCTACTGGTGTCCATTTCCCATGCTTTGCTCTGCTTGACTTGTATTGGCCCTGAGAAGGCACCCGGATACCAACACTGTCAAAGGTGGCCAAATATCTTTTCAAGAAATAATTGCTTTCAGCATACAGAGGCTCTCTTTCCTCTCTGCGTATCGTGAAAGTGTCAATGACCACGGCCAACGTGTAGACACGAGGTAACGTTTGTGACGGATTAAATCAAGCTTTAGTTTAGGTGAACTGTCACGTTAGGAAGCCGCAGGCGAACGGCCGTGCTCTACTCTGTCTTTATTATGAATGTGCTGTGGCTCCTTTGGGGATTTCTACTGGATAAAATAGTCTATGTGAAAGAAGGAAACATAATATTTAAAATGTGGAAAATAATAATAATGATAATAATAATAATAATAATGATAATGATAATAATGATAATAAAATATATGCTTCAATGATGTGCCTCAATCAAATGGCCTGGGAGGTGGAAATTTGTTCTGACTAGATAATAAAAAAAATTAGTTTCTCACTGAATAAATAATGTATTTCTATTTTAAGAAATGATTCCTTATAAAAAATTATTTTTCGTTTGTATCGAGATGTGTGTGTTTTCACAAGTGTTTGCAAAGCTGAAGTTTTCTTCGTTTTAAGTTCTAGCACGTGGTCAGTACTCACCGTGTAAGTCAGGAATGGGGATTGGCTTCTTCACCCGGTTTCTTTCTTTTTTTTTTTTTATTGGCTATTTTATTTACATTTCAGATGTTCTCCCCTTACTCCATGGGTTTTTCCATGAAGCACCCTTCTGGTGTGTCTTAAGATGGTGAAATGAGGAAGTCGTTACCTTGACTTCTAAATATTTATCCAGTCTTGGTGCTGCATAGGAGATCAATAGTCTCTCCCTGGTATAGCAGTGGGGGTTGGTTCAAGAGCCACTTTCAGATTCCGGAGTCTAGTGATGATCAAATTCTATATGTAAAATGTCAATTTGCATAAAGTGTATGAATAATCTCCCGTGTATTTTAACTAGTCCATGGATTGCTTTTGTAATAGCTAATATAGTATAAATTCTGGGGAAATTATTGTTAGTGTGTGACGTTTAGGAAACAGAAAGAAACTTACCTGTACACGTTCAATGGAGCCATCACCTCTTCCGAATATGGATAGGAAACAAATGAGTCAGCAGGAAGCCAGAAAAGAAAACTTGTGGAAGCTGAAGGCGAGGGGAGGGTGCAGAAAGCAGTGGGAATCTACCTTGCAGGCTTCTGCTGAGTGGCAAGGGGCAGACTATCCTGACCCTCTAGATCCTCCATGGTTAAGTAGTATAAACTCAGCGCACAAGGCCCACTCAGACTTAACCAGAAACTCAAGCGTGCCCTAGAACCCCACAACAATGTTTGTGATAGATCAACAGTTCTCAACCTGTGGGTCACAAGCCCTCAGGGTCACGTATCAGATATTCTACATATCATATTTACATTCCGATTCCTAACAGCAAAATTACAGTCATGAAGCAGCAATGAAGTAATTGTATGGTTGGGGGTATGTGGTCACCACAACCTGAGGAACTGTATTAAAGGCTGCATCATCAGGAAGCTTGAGAACCTCTGTGCTAGAGGATGGGATATAGGTGCCTGAAATGTCCCCGAGCCTCCAGCAGGAATGTCCTAAGGTACAAATGTGGAAAAGATTTTACACAGGAGAGCATGGCAACACTCAGGATTAGCATGAAGCATGACCAGTCCATACTGCAGAGATGTTCTTTCTTACCAGGCTTCCCTGCATCCCCACTCCTGAGAGAAGAACCTTGGTGATGGGAGGAGAGGTGGCTGCTGGCCACCATCTTGTTTCTGTGAGGCTTTTTGTAGCTCTAAAGGGACAGCACCTAGAAGGGGAGGTCAGACTTATTCCCTGTGAACCAAGGTTTAAACCAGTAGGTAGAACTATATTTATTGCCTTAGATTTCTAGGCTGTCTGAGGTAGAATGTGTGTTTAGTAAAAATGGGTTGGATGGGGCGTTTTGGGTTAAAATCAATACATTGTCTGCTTTTGTCTTAATATAAAATTTTTGTATGTATGAGTATTTGCCTGTACATATATATATGTACCATGTGTGTGTGCCTGTTGACTTCAGATGCCAGGAGAGGGCATAGATTTCCTGGAACTGGAGTTACTGATGGTTGGTGAGTCCTACCTAGAAATTAAACCTCTTCAAGAACATCAAGTGCCTTTAACTAATGAGAATTCTTTCCAGCTCCTGGCCTTATTTATATATGTATGTATGTATGTGTGTATGTATGTATGTGTGTATGTATGTATGTATGTATGTATGTATTTAAAGACAAATGTAAAATATTATATTTTAGTGGTTTGGGTTTTGTACTTGCCTTTTTTTTTAAAGGCTATCTCAACTCAGAGATTCACCTGCCTCTGCCTCCTGAGTGCTGGGATTAAAGGCATGTGTCACCTCTGGCCCTGTACTTATTATTTCGTAGTTGAGAGAAGCAGTAAGAAATTCAGTCTGAGATTTCAACTAGTTAAGATAGAAGGCAGCAATTGGTGGTCTAGAAACTTCATCTTTTTTCTTCTGTTGTCTCTGGCACTTGGCGTAGTGCCTGCTGTGTAATGAAGATTTAGTAAGCGTTTGTTGAGTGAATGAAGGATTGAATGGATTAGTTTAATGCGTCATTGCTCTTGACAGTTTTGATTGAGCTGTGTTTGCACTGGGAAATGTTCCTGCTTTTCAAAATTAGTTTCTGAGGTAAAGGCCTGTGCTTGCAGAGAACACTGGGAGCATGTTCTGGGGTGGGAGGGGGGAGATCACTCAAACAACTAGTTTACATAGTATGAAATTGCCTGCTCCATCCATTCACCAATTAATGCATTTACTTATAATATGTGTTATATTTGATGTAGGCTTAATGCTTTTAGACATTGCAAGTAAAAGATGCTGGAGACGCATTCTCTGACCTATACAATGATCTTAGAAAGATGTAGATTAGACCCCTGTACTGCAGATATGCCCTGGGACATGCAGCACTGCCAGATTAGAAAGCAGCTGCGTTGATGGCCTTAACCCTGTTTTCTTGCAAATTTAGAGCAGCTATTTCTTAGGGACAATTCTGTACCAGGGCCCAGCCTACCGGTACTGAAAAAGTTAAGTCTGACCTTGTCTGAAGACACTTTGACCTCGAGCACACAGGGCATCAGCCATACCAAGAAGCAGGCTCCACATTCATGGCTGCCCACAGAATTAAGTTCCAGGCTCTGCAAGTGACTCTATGGGACCCACAAGGAAAGTTACTTTTGTAAGAAAAGTCCTAGCTCACATGAGCTTTGTCAAACTTTCTAACCTTACCTACTCCCAGCTGTGAAGAAGAGCAGAAGCATCCACTAACGGCTTCTTTTGTAACTTGCTTCCCCTCCTACAGTTCTGGGAACCTGGCAGTGGCCTTCTCTAGCACAGCTGGAACCCAAGGCTCAGAGTCTACAGGTGTCAAGAGACAAAGTTAAGACCAACTCAGCTGCAGATCCAATTGGCTTTTATTTGTAGCATTCACCTGGCCCAGAGGTTTCCAGATGCAGGCTGGCTGGCCCTGCCACTTGGGAGTTTACTGGACATGCAAGGGGCAGAGAAATCCATGTGTGGTAGAAGTTCACGTAACTACTTCCACACTGGAGCAGGTCATTCAGGGTAGCATGATTCTGTGTCCCGGGACCACGGTCAGTCATCTGTGGCTCAGAATAATCTTCTTCATATTCCATTTAAGCCGAGCGGTTGTTTTGCAACAGTAGTTAATCCTCGCCTTTATTCCACAGGGCTTGGGAGCTAAGGAGTACAGGAAGGTGGAAGCCAAGTCTGCCTGTTAGCCGATGTTACGGATATGGATCTTCGCCAACACCTTCGCTCCCAAAGGCCCTTTTGTTTAATATGGTCCTTGATATTATTTTTGAGATACGTGAAAGTTCAAAGTTTTCCCTGGACTCTGGGTATTTGAAACCTGTTGTGAAAAGCAAGTTGCTTTTCTAGAAATGAATGCAGCTGTGGGAGGTCTTAAGTAGAGACCCCCCCCCCCCCCCCGCCTGGGAACAGAACAAGGACCTGACAGAAGTTTGAAGTCCAAGGATCCAAGGAGGAGAATCCTAGTATGTAGACTGCTCTAGTGACCTTTCAGCACAGGAAGGTGTCTAGTTAATGAGTTGTGTGGCACATTTTTGCTGTGCTGGAACCTCATGCCTGTTAGGCAAGTATTCAATCACTGACCCACACCTGCACATCCCTAGAAATGTTCCTAATCCCAGAAAAGGCTATGCCTCATTCCAGTTTTGCTTAACATTGGCAAGAGAAGGGAGAAAACACTGGATAAGATAGAGAACACAGAAGGAGCGAAAGATGGACCAAGATATTCCTAGAGTCAGCTAAGGGTCCTACAAGGATCCACAATTGTGCTGGCTGAGATGTCTGTGTATTTAAAGGTTGCCGTGCACCCATTGTTTACATTTTCAAGCATGTCTATAAGGCAAGAGATCTTGGGATATAGAGTTAATGAATGCCCGCCACATTCTTCATGGCATGGTACTAGAAACCTGACAGGGATAACTCGTGGATGAAGAAAGGACAGGCAGACAGACAGAAAATCTGAGATTGGATGGGCTGTGCTTGCTCTGACAGAGAGCTCCTACTTCACAACCCTGGAACCCAGCAAGCTTATCATCTATAGCACCAGGAGGAGGGGAAGCTCGTCTCTGTGGAAGATCTCTGTAGGAGGGCAATCTCAGGCTATAAACATCGGGGAGGAGTATGTGTTGGTCAGAAAGGTCAAAGCTTTCTGCACTCTCAGCCAGCATTCATACAAGGACCAGGCTAAGGCCTTGCCACATCCTACAGCTTGACCTGGGAAAATCTTTGTCACTTCTGTGGGTCTGAGGAATTTGTGTCCTTGACATAGCCATGCAGATGTCAACAAAACACATTTACTCAGAACTTCACCAGCTCTATAGGTGCCGTCACAGATTCTTGGTTCTAAGCATCCCAGAGTCTCACTCTGCAGATACCATGGTCAAGTGCATCTGGGGCTATGCCAGAGTCATTATTGGTAGTTACTGTCTACATAATTCTAATATGGAACCAGATTCAGAATAATCTCAACAAAAAAATTGCCTAAACAAGACCCATATCATGACATTCCAATTAATATGCCAATGTGGATTGGGGAGAACTCACAAGGTCTCACCCATAGATAAAGAGCTACAGACAGGCCATGGCTGCTGAGAGGAAGAATCAGTATAACTACCTGAGAGGTCAATCCCCACACATCCAATCCCCTTAAACACATCTACATATGAGCAACATTAAATGGTCTCAATAGTGTGTGTGTGTGTGTGTGTGTGTGTGTGTGTGTGTGTAAGACACTCAGGAGGTGGGGAGAGGAAAGGGTGGAAATTATGTAAGCACAACATCATATATAAAATCCTCAAAACACTTTTCAATTAATAAAAATTTTAAAATGAGTATTATGATTTGACCTCAAATTATGCTAGGAAGTACAGTGAGAAAGACAGCCTGGTATTAAAACAAAGAGGTAGACCTATGAGACAGAAGTTAGGCTCTAAAAATAAACCATAAAACTATGGGAACCTAATTTTTGACAAAGTAACAAAAACATGTAGTGGAAACCTAGTCAACAGATGGAGCTGGCAAAACAGGATCCTACCTGTAGAAGGATGAAACTACATCTATGTCTTTCACCCTATACAAAGAAATCAACTTGAAGTTGACCAAGCCAAAAGTGTGAAACTGCTAGAAGCAACCAAGGGATGCTCTTTAAGATACTTGTTTGGGTAAGAATTCTCTCAACAGAACTGCAATAGCACAAGAACTAGCTCCAAGAGCCAACAGATGGGGCTACATAAAATTAAAAAGTTTCTGCCCAGCAAAAGAAACTGTCAGCAGAGCAAAGAGCCTGCAGAGTGGTAGAAAATCTTCACCAGTCAGACTTCAGGCAGGAGCTAATATCCAGAATCTACAAAGAACCCCAGAAATGAAACAGCCATGATACAAAAGTGCCTGTCAACCAGTGAGCTAGGGAAACGAACTGTCTGGTTCTCAAAAGAACAAATGGCCAGTAAGTACTTACAAATGTTTTCAACATCCCCAGTCCCTGGGGAAATGCAAAGTAAAACTATTTTGAGATACCACATCACCCCAGTCAGAAAGACTATCACCAAGAAATCTGACAACACATGTTAGAGCAGCTGTGGAAAAGAGGGTTCCTTATACCCTGATGGGTGTGTGTGTGCGTGTGTGCGTGCATGTGCGTGTGCAAATTAATACAGCCATTCGGGAGATCAGTGTAGACGTTCCTCAAAAAAGTAAAAAATAGATCTACCATATGACCCAGTTATTCTGCCCCTGTGTATACTCAAAGGACTGCATCTTACAACAGAAACACTTGCACACCCATAGCTATTACTGCTGCATTTACAATAGAAAGAGTGTCAGACCGGCCTAGATGTCCCTCAACAAACAAATGTCTAGTGAAAGCATTGGTACAGACGAACAGATTATTACGCAGCTGTGGGGAAAATGAAATCTTGGGGTCTTCAGGAAATCGGGTGGATGCAGAAGACATAATATTAAACAAAGTGACTCAAATTGAGAAAGACCGTGCGTCTCCCTAACATGTGGCTCCTAGCCTGTAATGTATACACATAATCTATGTAAAGTCTAAAAAATCTGGAAAGGAGACCAAGAGAGGGTGGTATTAGGTGATGAGGAAGGATGGAGGGTGGGCTAAGGACACATGGGACATTAACTGTGGAAAGAGCTGGGATGGGGTGGGGCCCATGGGGAAGGGAACAGAGAGTTGGATGGATGGGGGAGGGGAAAAAATATCTCCTAGTGGTATCTACCATATTATATGCTTACTTTTTAAAGACGGCATTTAAAAGGGAGTGTGGGGTCGGTGGGCTTGCATAAAGGGCTTTGTGTATCATTCCCTTCAGTCTCGGTTGGGCCTCCAGTGCCTGCCTCATCACGCTAGAGTTCTGCCCATCAGTGAAGAAGGTGGTGGCCTTCTAGATAGAGCAGCATTTTTTTTCTAGAGAAAATCCATTCTGGATGCACACAATCCTTTGGATTAATGATTCCTTTTGTTCTTGGACAAAGAGGATTCACACTGATAAGCACTTTTGATTTTTAAAATTCAGAGTAAGCAGTTGACAGCTGCAATTCGCCATTCACCCTGCACTTTCTGCCTATTGTCTTTGTGTTACCAGCAAAATGACCCTTCAGCATTTCCAGCCGCAGCCAATTGCAGCTGTCTCTGTGGGCTGCTCCGGAAAAGCCAGCAAATGCCAGGACTAAGTTTCTGCCTACTCACCAGTGACCTTTTTTCCCTTGAGTTTTCCATGCTGCTGCCAAGGACTTCCTGGACAGCACCCCAGGCCCTGACTATTTATGACTCCTGTTGGCTCCTGCTGTATACAGCACAAAGCCCACACCATTGCAGTCCCTCCTAGCCTGCCTCCTTCCACTCCTGCTTTCAGGCCTGCAGTTGTCCCTGCAGGAGCCACCTCCAGCAGCAGAGGACTTTAGTGATGGGGGAGGGGATGCACTTGCAAAGCAGAGATTGAAGCAGCATCATATTCCAGGGAAAGACTGGACCTAGAAGTGGGGAAGAGAAAACAGCAACTCTACTTCCTACACAGAGCATTGTTTATATTCCCTGAGAAGTCCCCGTTTGGTGGCCTTTGACTCCTGCTCACTGATCCCCAGTAGCACTATATGCTCTGGTTCTCTTGATGTCAATTGCCTCTTTGCATTTAAACTGGTCACTATCCAGTGTGTTTTATTCGGTCTTCATACCTAGCAAAGTCCTGGCTCAAAGCAGTTCTGGATCAACTCTAGTTGAGCAAACGAAGGAATTTACTCACCATGACAAGATGATGTTACTTCTCTGGGCTGAGGGAGAAGAGGGCTGACGTTGGGGCTGTGACCTTTGTGACATTTAGAGACCAAAAATGGACAGTACAGATGGCCCTGCTGACAAATCACTGGCAACAAGCCATTAGCTCTAAATGTCTTTTCCCTTAGTCTTCTCCCTAGCACTTAGGCTGAATTTCACTTTTTGTTCACTAGGGTTTGAGTGACATTAAGACCAACTGAGCTGAATCAGTTTCTGGAGTTTGGCACATGCTGGACCCCGTATTGCTTAGGTCGTATTTTATCTATGGCTTCATGTAGCTCCTGGTTCTGTCATTTTCTATGCAACCAAGAGTGAGTGTTTTGTTCACCTTCTACTATGGACTTTGCCTTATCGTGACTGCCATTGCCAGATACCAGAGAGTGTGTGTCTTAAGCAATCCTGGAGGAAAGAAACCCATGTTGGGGACATATCCCAGTTGGTAGAGTGCTCACTTAACATGCACCAAGTCCTGCCTTTAATTCCCAGCATAGCACAAGCTGGCCATGACGACAGCACATGTCTGTAGTCGCAGCCTCATGGAAGTTGAGGCAGAAGGATAAAAAAATTCAGGGTCATCTTGAGCTACATAGAGAGTTTGAGGCCATCTTGGGCTACATGAAACCCTGTTGCACAGTAAACCTCTGAGATCAGAGAGTCAGCAGGTCGAGCTAGTTTAGTTTCTGAGATCTCTTACACAGAGTGGTTGTTCTTCCTGTGTCCTCAGAGACCATCCCTCTGAGTATGCTTGCACCCTGATTGCACTTCTTTTTTTCTCTAACCATGATTTTATTTTTATTTTAAAAATATATAGGATAAGTTCTGACTTATTTTTATTTTGGTTCTATGAACTTTATTTTTATTTTTCCCCCTTATTTTTCCTTTTGCTGAAAACAATTTTTTTTCTCACATACTACAATATCCTGGTTTCCTTCCCTCTACTCCTTCCAGTTCCTCTGCAACCCATCTCCCAATCTGGATCCATTTCCTTTCTTCCCTCATTAGGAAAAAAAACCAGACTTCTAAGAGATAATATTAAAATATAGCAAATAAAATATGGTAAGACAAAAACCATCACATCAAAGTTGATTAGAACAAATCAACAGAAAGAAAAGAGCCCAAGAGAAGGCTCATGACTCAGAGAACCATGCATCTACATGCCCAGGAATCCTATAAAAACACTGACCTGGAAGTCATAATATATACGCAGACGATCTTGGTGCAGACCCTCGCATGCTGCCTCAGTCTCTATGAGTTCATATGAGTTTTAATCATGTTGATTTAGAGGGCCATGTTTTCTTGGTGTCCTCTCTCCCCTCTGGCGTTATATTTTTTCTGTCTCCTCTTTCTCTTTCCCTGCCATTCCAACTTCTTGTAGGAATGCCAGCCATATGAATTAAAGCCTACTTTAATTATCTGAACTTAACAGTTGAAAACCTTATCTCCAAACATAGCCACACTTTCATGTATTGGGGGTAGGACTTCAAGATGAGTTTTGGGGAGAATGAATTTCAGCTCATATAGACTTGTAGGTTTTTCTCATTGTTTCCATGGTAATAAGCTATGCTGCAGGGAACATCTTTGAGCATTTCTCTGGTACACAGGAGTGTGACAGTATAGACTTGGCATGACAGGATAGGTATAGTGGAAACCAATGTTAGGATGTTAATGTAAAGGAATAGATTTTCTTGTAGGCTTCAGCAGAATTGCTTTGAGTTTGAGATCAGCTTGGGCTATAAAATGAGAGTCTGTTTCAGAAGGCAGAAAAAAGAAATAGAATCTCAATGTGCCTGTATATTCTAGTTCCCCAGACGGGCATAGGGCCCTACCCTTTCCTTTTCCTGCAGTGCAGAATAGCTTTCCCTTGCCAGTACTTAAATCAGTACTGGTACTGCTCTGTGCACAAGAGTGTGTTTATGAGTGTATGTGTGTATATGTGTGGTATGGTATGGTGTGTGTGTGTGTGCATGTGTGTGTGTGCATGTGTGTGTGTATGCATGTATGGTATGTGTGTGTGAATGTGTATGTGTGGTGTGGTGGTGTGGTGTGGTATGGTGTATGTGGGTGTGAGCACGTGTGTGTGCTGCATGAGTATGTGTGTGCACCTGTGTGTGCAGATGTCTTTCCTTCGGCACCAACATCTTGTGTTTGAAGACAGGGTTTCTCCTCACTAGCCTAGAGCTTACCAAGAAGGCTAGGCTGGCTGGCCAGTGAGCCCAGGGATCTATCCTTCTCTGGTTCTCCAGGACTGACACTTGACTTTCTTCCAGGTTATAATCACACATGGTCAGGAAGTCACAGCAACAGGAGCTTGAAGGAGCTGGTCATACCATATCCACAGTCAGAAGCAGAGAGCAATAAATTAATGCCTCATGCTAGTCATCAGCTCACTTTCCCCCCTCTCTCCTATGCAGCTAAGGATCCCTTGGTTAGGGAATAACGCCATCCACAGTGGTGGGCCTTCCTACCCCAGCTCACATCATCAAGATAATGTACACCCACAGGCCGAACTGCTGATCTACGAGACCCCAGCTTGAGAGACACTCCTCCAGCGGAGTCTAGAGTGTGAGACACTCTTCCCAGCGGAGTCTAGAGTGTGTCATGTTGACAATTAAAACTAAGGATAGCTGGGCGGTGGTGGCACACGCCTTTAATTCCAGCACTTGGGAGGCAGAGGCAGGCGAATTTCTGAGTTCGAGGTCAGCCTGGTCTACAGAGTGAGTTCCAGGACATCCAGGGGTGTATACAGAGAAACCCTGTCTCAAAAAACCAAAAACCAAACAAACCAAAACAAAAACTAAGGATAATACCAAGCAGCACTTATCAGACATATATTTATTGCCAATCTGATCATTGTGGGGGAAAAACAGAAGAAAAGAATTCTCCTCCTGCAGCCTGCCCTCGCCTCTCTGGTTCTTGTTTTCTATTGCAGCTGCTCTCACTGTTCTCCATGTGGAATCTGGATGTTAGCTTGCTGCAAATACATCACATTATAAGCATTTCTGCGTGTTATTCTCTAACTTCCTGAGTATTTTTATAAGCTAGCTTTATTTATTTTGTGTATTATTGTGTGTGTAACATGTGTGCATGTGAGTGCAGGTGTGATGGTGCCACAGCCAGCACATGAAACTCAGAAGACATACACTAGAGTTAGTTCTCTTCTTCTGTGGGATCCAGGGATTGAACTCAGGTTATCAGGCTTGGCAGCAAGCCCTATCACCCACTAACCCTTAATAACTAAAGCCATCTCCCTGGCCCCTAAACATTGTTTTAAATGTCTGTATAAGTCTGTAAATGTTATTATCATGGATTCAAGAAATATTCCCCTGAGGTTTGAGCACTTGATTAATGGTTTATTTATTAAAAAATAATTCTTGAAAAACAATTAGAAAATACAGATATGTTAAAGCACCCTTTGCCTCAGAGCCAGTCAGCACGCCACTGTATTTCTAGGTTTTTATTTATTTTAGTTTTTATTTTTGGTTGTGCCTTTGGAGAGACCTTTCTTTTTACAGAAGTCTGAAACATCCCGAGCTTGCAGGGACATCTCATGCCGAGGAGTCGCCCATCCATTTCTGCTTCAGTGAGCATAATAAAGAGTGGACAGGAGATGCTGAAAGGGCTGCCTGACTTCAGCGTGACTACTTGTGCATACTTTTAACAGGGCCGGCCAATCAATCACAAGCCTTCACTTAATTACTGCTACTCAGAAATTACTTTGGCACATCTCACTGGTCATCACAACTTGGGGACAGAACTTCCTGGAATCATTCAGTGCCCCCAAGTAGAAAAGGGCTGGTTTATTTGCTCTCTCAACAAGCAGGTGCATTGTACTGGGAAAATGGAGCTTCAGGGTAAAACAGACCTTTGCTCACTACCTCCAAACCTACCAGGTGCTGATAGAATTAGTAACTCATTGTTTCAATACAAACATTAGGGAAGGAGCATCGGTAGAGAATACTAATATCATATCTCAAATCTCCAGCTTACAATCAAGGCCAGCCGGGGCTACTTAGTGTGACTGTCTCTCAAAAATCCAAACAAAATTAAATTGACAACCTATAAACATATTTTGGCACTGGTAGAATCCAAATGTCCACAGCATGTACAATTAATTTTGCTGTTCTGATTTTATCACTGGTCAGCAAAGCTGAAGTGGAAACTGAGCGACCGCAGAACGCAATGCTGACCTTTTAAAACTTCTAAGAACTTGAAGCAAACTGGAGACTCCCCCCCCCCCCCGCCCCTTTCTTTCTTTTTGAAGACAAAGACTCATATAACCCAGCCTGGCCTCTAACTCTTACCTAGACAAGGATGGTTTTAAACTTCTGATCCTCCTGCCTCTGTTCCCTTAGTGCTGGGATTATAGTGCTAGTGTATGTGGTGTTGGGGACGGAACCTTTCTGTAAGCCAGGAGAGCACCGCCACTGAGCTCTGTCCCCAGCTGCAAATCGGATTCTAATGCCAACCCCTTACTCATCTCAGTAAGCAAAGGCCATAGCCTGCTCCAGTGGTTAACGCTCGTGTTACACATACACTCACAGCAGTCGAGTGGTCTTCAGTTCCAGCAGGAAGCCTGAGCAGTATTCCCAGAAGAAAGCAGTCAAACCCAGACATGCTGCCTCTGGGACTTTGCTGAATCAGTTTCCTGTGAGTCTGAAGCAGCTACTGTCAGAGAACGACAGCAAAGAGTCTGGAGGAAGTGCTGTAGGGAGCCAGTGTGGGAGTGGAACAGGGTGGTGTGGCAATTTAGTTTTGATTTGAAACAGGGGCTCCTGTTGCCCCAGCTGCCTTGAAATTCCTGGGCGCAAGGATGCTCCTGCCTCAGTTTCCCCTGCACTTGGGACTACACTGGCTTTTGCTCTTGCTTTTCATGCAAAGAGTAGGAAGAGTGTCAAGGGTTAATGGTTTCCTAGCTTTCTAGCCTTCAGTGCTGTGTGTGCACGTGTGTGTGTGTGTGTGGTGTGGTGTGTGTTGCACGTGTCATGCGGCATGTATGGAGATCAAAGCACAACTCTGTGGAGTCGGTCCCTCCCTTCCACCTTTACGTTAGTTCTGAGTACTTGGGTAAGGAGAATTGTGTATATTAAGGATTTGGGGGTGGGGAGATGGTTGGACCAATAAGGATTCTAGCTGCTCTTCCAGAGGATTGGTTTCTAGTACTCACACCATGCAATGTAACTCACAACCATCTGTAACACTAGCTTTAGGAGATCAGAAGCCCTTTACAGATCTCTGAAGGCACACACACACACACACACACCACACACACACACACACACACACAGAGAGAGAGAGAGAGAGAGAGAGAGAGAGAGAGAGAGAATTTTAAATCTTTCTATTTTTATTTTATGTGTATGAGTGTTTGCCTGCATGTGCACCACGTGTGTTCACCATGCCCAAGAAGCCAGAAGAAGGTTTGGAACTGGAGTTAGAGATAGCTTTGAGCCACCATTCAGGTGCTTGGAACAGAACCCAACTCCTTGGCAAGAGTAGCAAACACTCCCTGAGCCGCCTCTCCGCTCCTGAAACAAATCTTTTTTAAAAGGGGAGGAAAAGCATCTCTGTCCCACTGAGCCATCCCCCTGCCCCCAGCCTAACTTAAAGTCTACACCTTGCAGTGTAGGTGTGAGAGGAAGCAATCCCAGAGTACCTGAGGAATGACCGAGCCTCTCCTGCTTATGAACCATCTCAGTACAGGTCAGCTACCAATTGGCTGAATGCGGTTTCTCTGAAGTGGTGTGAAGTAGCGACCTCTTGTGGCTACTTGCAGTAATTTCAGGTGGCTTTTCCTTTTTTTTTTTTTAATTTGAACTTTTAAAAAATTGGATATTATATTTACGTTTCAGATGTTATCCCCTTACCCCATCCCCCCACCCAGGAACCCCCTATCCCATCCCCCCCTCCTCCTGCTTCTATGAGGATGTACCCCCACCTACCCCCTCCCACCTCCCCACCCTCGAATTCCCCCACACTCCGTATCCAGCCTTCATGGGACCAAGGATCTCCTCTCACCCCTATACCCGACAAGGCCATCCTCCCCATATACAGCTGGAGCCATGGGTCCCTCCTATGTGTTCCCAGGCTGGTGGTTTAGATCCTGGGAGCTCTGGTTGGTTGGTATTGTTGCTCTCCTCATGGGGCCACAAACCCTTTCAGCCCCTTCAGTCTTCTCTCTAACTCCTCCATTGGGAACCCCTTGATCAGATCAATGGTTAGCTGTGAGCATCTGCCTCTGAATATGTCAGACTCTGGCAGACCTCTAAGGAGACAGCTATATCAGGCTCCTGTCACCATGCACTTCCTGACATCCACATCAGTGTCTACCTTTGGTGACTGCACATGGGATGAATACCCAAGTGGAATGGTCTCCAGACAGCCCCTCCTTCAGTTTCAGTCCCACCCTTTGTCTCCATATTTGCTCCCTTGAGTATTTTGTTACTCCTTCTCAGAAGGACCAAAGCACCCACACTTGGTCTGCCTTCTTCATGAGCTTCCTGTGGTGTGTGAGTTGAATCTTGGGTATTTCTTGGCTTTTGCTTGTTGAATTCCAAGTCCAGTATTCCTCTGTGGCTTGGACACTCTTTCGACCCTCTGCTGCCCACTTTGAACTGTAACTGCTAGTCTGTCATAGAAAAGACCATGTTATTATCAAGTGAGATGTTGAAAAATGGTGACACCCCCCCCAGTTGCCTCTTCCTACTTTAGTTACAACTAAAAACAGGATGGTGGGTGGACTTAAAACGGCAGATGCTTTGGAGGTGAAACCAGCTACAGGTTAAGGTTCATGCTTCCCATTTGCTGTGTGACCTTGGAGAACATGAACAGTCTTTCTGCTTTCTTCCGTTACATGAGTCAGTAACTAATGTGAGGGTTAAATGAGATAGCGTGAGGAACTGAGTCAAAGATTTCTGCAGTGATTGTATAGCTTAAATACATCATGAAAACTCTTTTGAGTATCACTTTTCTCGCCTGTAAGAGATGTAAGATGAACACATGTTGCTTGTGTTTTAACCTTTTATAATTTGTTACTTTGTCTCCCACTCTGAGCCTCTTCCTTCCCGTAGGGCGCTTGCCAGCCTGTGGTTGTTAGCGTGAGCTTACTTATTTGGGTCTACAACTTTGTGGAAAGCATTTTGTTTTCTAGATAATTTATTTTGAGTGATTAGTTTCTGGAGGACAATTCAGGCCTTTCACAGTTCCTTTGCTGACAATTCAATGTTCTGGTCCTGGTGGCCTGGGCACTTTTCTGAACCAAGAAAGAAAGTCATTCTGGGAAAATGTAATCTTTACGGTATCTCTTAGAGGTCACAATAAATAGCATCTGGCTCACTTATGATGGGACAGCAAGATACCTGTGTGCGCCTGCCTGAGGTCACCAGGCTCAGCCATGCTGTGCCTTAACCTGGCTCTCCTTTTCTCTTCCTGTCTCCTTTGATTTTCAACAAAACATTAGGACCCAGGTAGAATCTGTGAACTGAGTTTTGCTCATTAGCATACAGAGTGGTAGAACGTGACTGGTCTTGTAGGTTGTCATGTTATCCTTCACTTCGCTTGGTTCCTTTCTTGGGATGAGTTTTCTAACCCCCATCCCGCCTGCTCCAACAGTCCAGATCCTCAAGAAGAAGAGCAACTTGTGTTGATACAAAGCACAGATCTTGCCTGAAAGCAAATAAAAGAGGCAGTTTGTTTTGAAGTTAAGCTGAGTGAGTGCAGTCTGGGAACTGGATTCGGTTTGCCCAGGTAGCATGTTCTACTGTGAAAGGCTTCAGCAAGTTGTTATAACAACTGAACAGAAGACAATCATAAATCAGGCACTTCTCGAATGCATGATGGGAGCATAGGGTAGGCAGCTTATGGCCAACTGGGAATCTCTGCTGTGGGCTTCACGATGCGATCTAATAACATCTTAGCACGGGGCTCATGGGAGTGAGCAGCTGTTAAGTTATAACCTCCCAAAGGTTTCACCTGCTTATCCTAGGTTAGGCACATATGTGGGCAAACAGTGGCCATTACAGATGCCAGAGAAAGGAAGTCCAAGATAATTTTGTCTCTGCAACATCTCAATTCTGCTCAGCCTGCATGCTCTACCTAGCCAATCAGCAGAGTGGCATTTGTTACACAGGTGCAGCTTTTCTTCTGGGAATTTCATCTCATACATCCCAGTTCAGCCATGTTTCATTTGTAATTTACAGCTTGGCTAAGTTTCCCATATGTTCTCCTCATTGGCTCCCAAACAATCAGAAGTAGAGGAACCAAGTTTTTTTTTTTTTAAATAAAGATTTATTACAAACACACAGACATACATACACACATACATACATCACCATACATACATACATATACATACATACATATACGTTTGTTTTGCTTACATGTATCCCTGCAGGCCAGAAGAGGCACCAGATCTCAGTATAGAGTGTCAGGAACCACCATGTCCTTGCTGGGAATTGAACTCAGAACCTCTGGAAAAGCAGCCAGTGCTCTTAACCTCTGAGCCACCTCTCCAGCCTGGAACCAAGTGTTGTTGTTGTTGTTTATTTATAGAGAGTTACTTTGATTATTTTTAAAATGTGCATGTATGCTTGTGTCAGGGTGGGTGTGTGCACCCTAATGCAGTGTCTGTAGAGGCCAGAAGAGGGCGATGGATCCTTTGGAGTCACAAGCAGTTGTGAATTGCCCTACTCAGGTGCTGGGAAGTAAACTCAAGTCTCGGGCAAGAGCAGTGGGCACTCTTCCTTTTTTTTTTTTTTTAACTTTTAAATTGATTCTTTGTGATTTTTACATTATGCACCCCAATCCCACTCTTCTCCCTATCCCCCATATCTGCCCTCTACCCTTGAAAGAATTGAAGAAAAATCTCACTGTGAAAACTGTGTCCCACAGTATATCCTTTTGCCCAAACAACTTGACTTGCAAATGTTCACTGCACTGAGTCTTTGGTCTGGTGTGAAGTCTCTGGCTTCTGCTACACCATCAATACTGGGTCCTCACTGGGCTCCTCTGGACTATCCTGTTGTTGCCCTGTGTCATGGAGACCTGCAGCTTTGGATCTGCAGGACCTGCCCTCTCACATGCTCCAGCAGTTCATAGATGGGGTGGATGTTGGGGTGGAACAACTCAAGCCCCGGATGTAGGCCTGGTTGGTAGCTGAGTTGGTGAGCCGCCAGCTCTGCAGTGCTCACACCATCTGGGGCAGCTCTCCTGCACCCAAGCCACCAAGGCCAGCTCTCCAGCACTGCCCCAGCTCTCCTCCTATTCTGCCCAGACAGTGTGGGGAGAGCAGCTCTCTGCCTGCCACAGACAGCAAGGGGCAGGGCCATAGCTCTCATGTCCTGCCATTAGGGCCATCTCTACTGTGCTGCCCAGGTGAGGTGCTGCAGTAGATACTCTTGGATGCTGAGCCATCTGCTCCAATTTCTGGAACTAGATATTCATCTTCCTCTTTAAACCAGGTAGTGATTGTCTTGTGGACATACTTGTAGCAGATGATGGTATCAGGACCTGAACCTTCAGCCTCCGTCTTGGGCTCAATTCTGGTAGTGCTAAAATTGTATAAATTTCAGGAGTTATATAAAAATGTCCTCTTGTTTTATTAATCTGAATGAATCATATATTTACAATTGACTGTTGGCTTTTGTAATCTTTGGATGTGGCATAATCTCTGCCGAGAAACAGGAAGGCTGTACACTTTATGAATTGCATTTCTTTGTACGACGCCACGATGAAGATTTAGTGATAAGTTACAATGCTTTGTTTGGGACATGGTACCAGGAAGGATCTAGAATGGGGACGTGAGACAGAAGAAGCCTATATAGGGTAAAATAATTAGTAAAGTGCCATTGTGCCAACTCTCCCCAGGGTATAAAAGCTGAACACCTGCCGAAGAGCAGAGACTGTGGAGTCCCAGCGAGTCCTGTAGGGAGCTCCAGGGCAGCAGCTTTCCTGAGTCAGTGATGGAGATCACCCGAGCTGGTCCACCCAAGTCTAGATTGGTGGACCACTGTGCTTGCTGGGCTTTCTTACAGGGCATCATGGAGAAGGTTGTGACTCAGGAAAGCCACATCACTGGAATGCCTGCCTCTGTCAACCTTCTGGCTAGTCTCCTCTAGCACCCTCAAGACCTTGTACACTGGAATGTGACTACACACAGCTTTACTTGGGGACAGGATAGAGATCTGATGACCTTCTTTCTCCTCTACCAGGAAGGACTGCTAGCAGGTCCTGTTTTTTGAGTCTTTGAATCTAGCAGATGCCACCCTATCAGTGGTCAGGGTCACCACCGTCAGTAACAATGTATAAACATGGATTTTCCTCTTAGTCATGGAGAAGACTAGAACATCGTCTCTGTGATAGCAGGCTACCAATGTATGATTTGAATTGGACAGTGAGAAAATGCAAAATATACTGAACAGTAAGTGCACTCTACAAATACATGACCTGGGCCTCACACACAAAAACCTAATTACAATAGACTACAGAGACTGGAGAAACTGTTTCAGGTTGTAGGGACCAAGAGTGACAGGGCAGTGTGTAATCTGGCTTAGATCCTGGATGCAGACTTGGTTTTTTGTTTTGTTTTTAATCAAGGGCAATGGTAGGATAACTGGAAAATTTGATATCAGTCCTATAATTAGATTTTTAGGTAAATCTTTATTCTGTATTTTGCTAATTATATTGTGATTATCAAAAAAATCACATCTTGTCTGAACATAATAAAATATTTAGGTGCAAGGGAGGCATTTCGTGTGGAACTCACTTTCAAATAGAAAATGTTTTATATATACACATTATAAGATAGAAAGATGAATCAAACAATATAAAATATGAATAAAACTACCATTTGATGTCATCATTTGATATCACCGTGAAAGAGTTTTGTAATGTACCTTTATGACTTGCATACAAGTCAAATTACCTCAAATTTTATAAAAAGAGAGATTGCTCAGGGCATAGTGAGAGGAATGGTTAGACAGAGTATCAGAGAGTACTGTGGAGGTTATTTTGCAGGCAGAAAGATCATCCAAGAAAATACTACAGATAACTTGTTTGTTGACAGCAGCCATGGAGACAAGCGACGGATCCAGAATTATCCAGGACGTGAAATAGAAGTTGGGGATGAGTTGGAGCTGCTGGGTAATGACGATGCCGTTCACTGAAAAGGGAGAGCAGTGATGCAGGCTGGGTAATGACGATGCCGTTCACTGGATAGGGAGCAGTGATCAGCTGGTATGACATGCGTTCGGATGGGAGAGAGCAGGGACAGCGGTCATTGAATTTAATTTGGTGTGATCTACGTGAGCTACTGCCAAGTGTGTAAGTGAGTTGCAGAAGTGAACGAGATTTGTAGTTCCACAGCAGAAGAATAAAAGTTTGAGGCCATTCAGTACATATTTGGTCGGGTGGATGCAGTTGTTTAAGAAAACATCTGAAATAGAGACAAGAGTAAGGAAGCCCAGCTTTTGAAGTTTTTGTAGGAAAGAAAACAAACATACAGTATGAAGAATAAAAACGGAGAAGCAACTGTAGGGGATGCATACGGTAATGATGGTTCTCATAGGATATTCTATATAGCTATATGTTATCATGGACAATGTAGAGAAAATGCACGTTAGTTTAATTTCCTTACCACTCATCAAATGCCTGACAAGAAGCAACTTCAGGCAGAGATGGTTTGAATGGGAAATGTCCTCCACAGTCTTTAGGCACTTAAACATGTGGTCTTCAGCAGGGGCGCTGTTAGGGGGAGGTTTGGGTGGGGCAGGCTCGAGGGAGGATGTGAGCTCTCAGCTTCTTGCTCTAGCCCCTGTGCCTGCTGCATGTCGCCATGCTTCCCGGCCATGGTTGACTCTCACCCCTCTGAAACGGAAATAAACTCTTCTCTAAGTTGCCTTGGTTCTGGTGTTTTTAGCACAGCAACAGAGAGAAACTGAGAGGGGAGGAAGGATTTCTTTAGGCTCACCATGGCAGGGAAGCTCTGGTGGTGATAGCAGTTCTTAGCGAGGCTGCTTACTCAAATCTCAGAAAATTAGTAAGGGGAGGAAACCGTTTATTTCTTCAACCTTAGAGTTCAGCCCACCGAGTGGTATTTTAGTTTGATTTCTGTCACATTAATAGAGCACTCTGACCAAAAGCTATTTAGGGACAAATGTGTTTATTGGTTCAGAGGTGCAGGTCGTAGTCCACTGTGGTTTATGGCTTAGGCACTGGCCTAACTGGGCTGATGGAGAAAACAACAGACACAGAGGCGGAGAAGCTGGGATCCAGTGGGCTGGGTGGGCCTTGCGAGCTGTTGGAGATGCACCGCCAGCAGCTTGGAAACTACAGGCGTTTGTTATGTACAGCAGCAACCAGGAGGAGGCGGTGAGTTATCTAAGTAGAGCATCTTTGAAAGGAGTCTCAGGTTGCAGTTCTAGGGGAGGAGGAGGCCACAGCTGATGCTTTCCTCACACACTAACAACATACACACCCTGAGCTGGCTTTGCTGTTCCCCTGAGCCTGACCCTGGAAGGCCTCGGCATTCACATGGGTCCGAGGCATTGGGGTCTTGGACATGGCTGTACCCATGTTAATAATACAACAGCCCCTCTGGATTTCATCTGTTTCCCACAACAGTCCACCATTGAGGGAAGTGATGGAAGAAGTCAAGCAAGAATTCAAAGAAGAAGACACGGAGAAATGGTACATGCTAGTTCTCCCTTTCAGTCTCTCTCTCTCTCTCTCTCTCTCTCTCTCTCTCTCTCTCTCTCTCTCTCTCTCTCTCCATGTGTGTGCGTATGTGCCTGTTTCTACATCATTGCATGCCATTTTGATTATTATAGCTCTATAGAATATTTTGAAGTCAGAAAGTGTGATATCTCTGGCTATTTTATTTTTTCCTTAATATTGCTTTAAATACTTTTTGAAGTTTCAAATGAATGATACAGTTTTCTCTTTCTTGTTCTATGGGAAATGTCGTTTGAGTTTTCTTAATAATTATATCAAGTCTATCGATCATGTTGGGTACTACTGGTATTTGAATATTACTTCTTCCAATTCATGAACATGGAATATCTCATTTATTGTCTCCTAGGTTTTTCTTACAAGTGTTTTGTGGTTTTCAGCATACAAATCTTTCAACTCCCGAGTTAAACTTTTAATTTTTATTTATTTATGTTATTTTTAATTACATGAAGGCTGTGTCTTGTACACGTGAATGCAGGTATTGCCAGAGGTCAGAGGTATGGGATCTCTGGAACTGGAGTTACAGGTTGTGAGCCCACTGGCATGGGTGCTGGGAACTGCGCTTGGATCTTCTGCAAGGGTCACATACTCTTAACCTCGAGCCGCCTCTTCAGCCTACCTGCCCCAAGCTAAATTTACTTCTAAACATTCTAAACATTTTATCTTTCACAGTTGCTATTACAAATGGGTTTGTTGCCTTGATCGGTTTCTCAAAAAGCTTCACATGTGTATGTGGCCATGTTACTGATTTTCATGTGTTCTCAAAATCCTACAACTTTACAGAATTGTTTCATTATAATAAGTTGTCTTATAGAGTCTTTAGGATTCTCTAAATTTAAATTTATTAATATAAATTTAGATGCATTTAATACAATTTATTAAATTTGTTAAATATAAATTTAATAACATTAAAATTAAATTTATTAAACATAAATTTAAATGTAAAGTCACATTGGTAAAAGAACACAGTGCCCTCTCCCTTTCTCATCAGGCACCATTGATTTCTTTCTTTTGATTAATTACTCTGGCCACGTGTTCCAGTTCTGTGTTGGACAGAAGCAGCAAACGTGGGTATCTACCTGGGAGAGAGGAAACTGAAGGAATGTATTAGGGAGCAGTCTCCAGAGAAACAGAAGAACTGGAGTTGCAAACAAATTTAATCAATGTGCAGGTATAAATATGTATATATGTGTGACTTACACCATTTATATTCCTCAGAGACTAAGCCCAAGATCACAGTTTGCAAGCTGGAGATCCAGGAGAATCTGGGGTGAGAGTTCTTCTCTGAGCCTAAAGGAGAAGACTGAAGTCCAGTGAAGACACCTGGAAGTAAGAGGGGAGGGAGAGGGAAGGAGAGGGAGAGAGGGAGAGGGAGAGAGAATCTCTCTTACTTAAGTCTTTCTGCTCTGTTCAGACCCTCAAGAGACTCTCTCTCTCTCTCTCTCTCTCTCTCTCTCTCTCTCTCTCTCTCTCTCTGTGTGTGTGTGTGTGTGTGTGTGTGTGTGGTGGCAAGAGTCATTCTTCTAAAGGAGACAGAATATGAGCCAAGGGACTTGCTTAGTTTTTCTTTTTCAGATTGGGTTTAATACTCTTTTTCTCATTCCACTAATTTCTGAGAGATTACGAAAGGTATAGATAGGAATTGATTTAAAAATGTACATGTTTCAGTGCACATTTAGCTTTAGGAAAAGCCATAGTATGTAGGAACATACTACATCTGTTCTGTAATCTCTTTTGTGACCATACAAGCACACATCACAGATGGCTTTCGAGATCAATAAGTGTAGTTCTCCATGAAAATGATTTAAACTATCAGCTTGGAGATACTGTATAGGAATGTTAAATTTAGACACCCAGAGTCCTATCAATGGATATTGAGTTGTTTCTAATTTTTCACTCTTATAGACAATTCTGTGATTTTTTTCCACATAGGAAAGTTAAATGCCATAATTCCTCAAAAAAAATCTGTCAGGGATTCCCAGTTGTACATCCTTTCTTTTGGTGGGGATGATGTCAAATTTTGTCTTGTCATAATATGGAGAACAATAATATGTATTTATTCTTTGGATGTGGAAGTATGATGAATAAAACGAAAGAGTTTGCAATTTCTTCTCCTTGTACATGCCTTTGCATGCCCATGTAGACCCTGTTACCTGTCCCTGCCTAACAGTAGCACAGCTGGCAAGAGAGTAGGGCAAGGTAACAATTCTGGTCACTCGCCAAATAGGGCTTTCCACTGGTCTTTGCTATCACAGACTTGTCTGGGGTCTGGAGAAGAAGGGAAGCTGGCTAGAGTCTGCTTCCTGCCAAGATAATGAGCCAGAGGAGGCAGGAGAAGCTGAGGCAGCTGGAAGAGCCTGCAGCCCTACTCAGTGGTCCAGTGCCTGGGGAGCTGCGGGAGAGCCGTGTTTATCTATAGCTGCTTGCTGCTCATTGCAAGCTACAGTAAAGCTTCAATTAGTCTTTTTAACTGATGGTAAATGTAATGAGCCAATTTACAGAGGGCCGCTCGGTGTAGCCATTACACCTATAATCAACTTGCAGCAGGACCTTCTGCACACAGCCCTGTATAAAACCGCAATCTGATTAATCAGTTTCTCCACCATATGGAAGCAGCTGCTGTTGGTTTGAGTGCTTGCTCCTCTGTGCAGCCTGCTGTCAGTGATAGGACAGTGACACTCAGCATAGGAACAAGGGGATGGCGTTAGAGGCTCTCAGGGAAGGGAAGACCAGTGACTGTATGGCTGTTATTCCAAAGATCCTAGTTTTTTTCCCATGTGGCTGTTATTTTTTTCTGCTCCTGTTTGATTGATGTTTTAGAGCAGTCTCATATATGGCAGACAAAATTGATTGATTGGCTATGGATATTTATAACCCTGCTGTATGTGTCTATCAGATGAGAGCTGTACAGCTCTTCTCATTAGTACAGGCTGATGTCTCATTTCTCTATGTTTACAGCCATTCAGAGGTAAAATCCAATTCATCTAATGTCCCGTGAATGTTATTAAATTATTGGAAAGACTGCATTGAGGACTTAGGGTGCAGGGAGGGAGCTGGCCTTGGGAGTTCTCATTTATTCCTGGCAAAACATACACAGCCAGAGGGACTGTCAGCCCCTCTTTGTTTGGCTGTTCCCCTCCAGGTTTGGGGCCCATGTCTATGAAGCCCAGGGTTGTAAATGGGGTGTGTGTGTGCTGCGGCCAACAAGGTTAATAATTCAGCAGCAGAGGCAGTGCCTACAACTGCAAAACACTGGATTCTAAAATGCCCGAAGTGTTTGCAAAATGGAAGATTGCAGTTGAGCAGAAGGAGGTTTGTAGTGTTTAAAGCGCTGAAGAGAACCTCTTTATTGTCGATCAAGGACTGTCCCATGGGCTGCGGATATAGATCTGACCTGAATTCAATGAGTGAAGAAGACAAGGATTTAATGCCAGCATCACATAAAACCAGGAACCTTAGTGGACATAGTAATCCCAGCACTTGGGAGTTAGAGGCAGGAAGATCAGAAGTTTGATATCATCTGTCCCAAATTTGAGGCCAGCCTGGGCTGCAGAAAACCCTGTTTCAAAAAACAAACGAACAAACAAAAAACCAAAACAAAAAACAAAAAAACAAAAACAAAAACAAAACCCAAAACAAACGAAGAAAACCCCAACCAAACAAAAAAGAATAAGAACTGATTTGGAAATTCCCAGGTTCCACAAGATTTTAGAATGCTACAGTTACAGGGCTGTCTAATCTAGATGCCCAGTAACAGAGTTAGAAGAAGCAGTCTATGGTGTGGAGGGGAGGCGTAGAACAGAGTGGTAGATTCCTGTGTCTGGAAAAGGAGCCACAGCTATCATTGCTCTGCTTTTGTTTTGTTATCTTGCAAACCAGCCACCCAACCAGGAGCTTTGTGTAGACAGCAATGCACTCTGCTACTGACAACGCTCTCAGCCTGCTAGCATGATCAATGGATTTTTATTCCATCGGCTATTTTCTTCATCCAGTGGTCCATGGAAGAAGCACTTGAATTATTTGTAGTTTGGGAGGCAATAAAGATGGGGCACCTGTAGTGAGCAGTGCCATGAAATTCTTCACCTGACTGATATGATGGTTGTTTGGTTCATTATTTGGAAATTAGCCCCTCAGACCACATTTGACTGGATGAAGCATTTTAGAAATTGTGACTTTCATTGCTGTTGTACCAACACAGTTCCTCCTGTCTGCCCAGTGCTGGGCCAGGCACTGGGGCCGTGGAACCACTAGTTACGTGTCTTACAGCTCTTTCCAGTGCGGTTTCAATTGTAGATGGGTTCACTTCTGATATTTTGACTTTATGGTGGTGAGCAATTGATGACTATTTGGGAGAACCTGCTCTTTGCATTCTGGTCTTTCCCTGGGTTAGAGATGTGCAACACGATGGTCTCTCCAGACACTGGGTGGCAGCAGCGAGCTGCAGAGCCCACGAAACAGCCAAGGAGGAAACAACTGATTATGTGTGTGGCTACCTCCAGATGCATGGTGGTAAAATGTACTAAACACGTTGAACATTTAATTGATTGATTGATTGATTAATTGTGTGTGTGTTCATATGCTCAGACACACCTGTGGAGATCAGAGGATAATTTGTGGAAGTCCATTCCCTTCTTCCTTCATGTGTGTCATGAGGATTGAACTCAGGTCTGCAGGGTCGGTGGAGTGCAAGCACCTTTGTCTGCTGAGGCATCTTGTTGGTCCTTAATGTATTTTAAATAAAAAATATGCAATATTTTCATTCACCCCACTGTTATGTCAAGGAGTGTCTGTACATTTGTAAATAGATATTTCCCCAAAGATATGATGATGAAAGACTCTGACTTTGAGAAGTTTTGGGGTGGGGAAACAGATCCTGTAAACTGGGTGAGTGGAAAGGCTTTTCTGTGCTAGCAGAGAAGGGAGGCACAGCTGTCGATAGTGCTTCCTGCCTTGAAGGCATGCCGGGGCTGTGCTCCTGTGTGGGGTTGGACTTTCTCCCCTGCTTACTACAGCTGTCTGCAATAGTCTCACACAAGTTCTATACTGTGCATAATCTTCTGTGAGGACCCAGGACTTAGCATGATGCTTTGAGAGTTTCCCTAATGTGCCTCAGTACATCTTTCCTTTTGATTACTGAGCATTTCCTTAAGTTCCTTAGTTTGGATTTCCATCGATTAAACATTGTGTTTTTTTTTTCTGATCTGGGTAGTTGTGAATACAGTCGTTATAAACATGTATATAGATGTTTTTGTAAAAATGTGTTTTCATTTCTGGAAGGTAAATATCTAGAAATATCACTGGGTTGTATGGCAAATGTATTTTCCTAGTTTTATTCTGTTGCTCTGATAAAACATCCCAACTAAAGCAACTATGGGGGAGTTTATTTTGGTGCATGGTTCCAGGTTACAGTACATCATTGTGGGGAAAATCAGGCAGCAGGTCCTTGAAGTGTCTAGTTACATTGATCAAGAGCAGAGATAGAATTGTAGGCTTAGATTTTTCAAAACCTACTTTAATAAGGGTTCTTAAACCCTTTAACCTCCCTTCTAGACCATCATCCACCAGAGGCAATAGAGAGGAAAGGTTAATAGGGCAAAGGAGGATGTGGACCTCTTAGAAATAGTTCAATCCAGAAGAAACAGAGACTCTGCCAATCGACCTGAGTCTGTGAAATTGGCAAGAAGTCACAAGAATATTACAAAAAGTCCTTTGGTGCATTTCTCTGTGTGATGTCACGACAAAGAATGATCAGCAAAAAAAGGCAAGGAGAACCAACGCCACAGTGTTAGCCACTGTCTGTTGGGTTATACTTACACCCTTTCCAAATGTCACATGTCCTCTCAAGAGTTTGCTCTAGCTAAACATTATATGCTCTTTTTCAAACAGCTTCCAGAAAAACACATGTCTGTTCTTAGCAAAATGTCCTCCCATGTGTCTGCCTCAGCAAAATCATCCTCTCACAGACAGTTTCCAGAAAAACATCACATGACACAGAGATCAGAAATTTCCACTTCAGAGAATGAACGCACAGATCTGTGTTCTCTGTTCCTGACTATGGGTGTGATGTGACTAGCTCCCCTTAGCTTCTGCCTCTAACTTCCTTGCTGGGAATGACTGAAACCTGGGACTGTGAGTCAAAAGAAACCCTTTCTTCCTAAGTTGCTTCTGTCAGGTGTTTTGTCACAGCAACTGAACAAACAAGGGCATGTGTGTGTTATTAGAAACTGATCATTGTCTTCCAAAGTGCTGCTGTTTTTTTGTTGGTCTCCTGTCAGAGAGCTCTGGGTGCCTCACATCCCTTTCAGCATTTGATATTAGTAACATCTTAAATTTTAGCCACTCTGGTTCATTATTCATCAATTTCATTTGAATTTCCCTGATGGTCTGTGAGGTGCCTATTTCCCATCTTCAGATGCTCTCGAAGTGCCTTATCATTTTATAGTACAAATTAAATTAATGTTACATATGTATATATATAATATATGACATATGTTCATAGATTTTTGATAATGTGAATGAATGACTTATACATGTAATATATCACATACATTACATAGATTTTGGATAATGTGTATTACTTACTAAAAATTACTATTTAAATATAGCTGCATTGTCCCCAAGGTTCAAGGCACTATTTCTCTTTTCTGAAAGGGATGTGATCACAGGAATCATGTAATGCCTCAATCTTCTTTCTCTACTTTGAAAATAGAAATATATATATATATATATATATATGCTGTGAGTTAGTTCTCATGGGAAAGATGAATAACATGGATACCGCGGAGCGACCTTTGTGGCCCCATGGTGCTTGGCTGAAATGCTAATAGGGAAATTGTGAGTTCTCATCTTCTCAGAGAATGGCAGATAAAGATCCCTGTGAATGTACTCACTGCTGGCTATGGTTCAGATAGACCCAATAATTGGAGGAATTTTATCCAGGTCTACAGAGCGGTTTTTCTGCATATGCATTTCCTGAGTGTCAAATTCAGTTGTCAAAGGCTCATGTGAACAAATGAACCTCACATTTTGCCCTGCAATTAGTGATTTGAAATTCCCTTTACTTGACCCCTAGGATCCTCTACAGGGGCATTTTCCTTTTCTTTTACTTCTAGTTGCCCGAGCCCTGTTTGTTGAAAGTCTCCTTGGCAGGAAAATCTGTCACTGTTACTCAAGTTTGAGCAAATGAATTCACAGGTTCCCAGCAGCTCAGCATCAATTTAATTCACATCAGCAAACATTTTGAACTCTGATGATATGCCCAGCTTGTGTTAGCAACACCAATATAGACTCTGGTTTCAAGGACTCTTCTGCAGCAGAATGCCACTCACCATTAGGAGCACTGTAGTCGCAACTTAGGGGTCAGCCAGGCAGCACTGACAGCATCTTACAGGCATGAAGGCAAAAGTTCTGAGAACTGTATAGCAGGGAGCAGAAGATCCAGATGTCAACTTAGGGTTGTCTTGCTCCAAAGTCTACACCCTAAGTCCCCAATATCTATGACTGGCTCTTGCCATCCCCTTTTATCTTTGTGTATACATGTTTTTATTTACATTGATAAGGAGAAAATTAAGGCATTAGACATTGGACTTAACTACTAAAGTGCAGACTATTGTTAAAGTAAGTGTCAAATAATCATTATCTCTCCCTCTCTCTCTTAGAATACATTTTAATGGATTGAATCTTAATGTCTTTAAATTGTAGATCACAGGTTCATCTCATCAAAGCTCGAAATCAAACCTGTGTGAAGCAGGCAAGGAGCTTCCCTCAGGCTTGCATACCTGTGTAGATGCCTTATTTAACTTAAAATTTAATTATTTTTTATGTGTATGAGTGTTTTGTGTGCATCTGAGTCTTTGCACCACATGCCTGCCTGGTATCTGCAGAGGTTAGAAGACGGTATTGATTTCCTAGGCTTGGAGTCACAGACAGTGTGAGCTGCCATATGGGTGCTAGGATTTGAACTCCAGTCCTCTGAAAGAGTAGGCAGTGAATTTAACTGCTGATCCATCTCTATAGACCTCATATCTTTGTAATTGTGAAGCCACATTACAATCTATAAAACTCATGCTTAAAAACTGAGCAATCGAAGTTTTTAAAAATTAAAAAGAAATCTCATAATGATGTTTTGAGTAAGTTTGTTATTTTGTATCATGTTTCATTAGTACCTATTCTTGCTGTATGTGGCCTATGTTTCTTACTGTTTATAAACATATAAGAAATGGACATGTTTCCTTCTTTGTCTTCTTGAGAGAGTTTAATAAAATTTTTGGATATGCATTACTGAAAGTGACATCATACGGTAGCTGGATCTTGGAAGGGAAGATGGAAACAGACTATGTAGCTTCTATTAGAATTCCTATTCAGACCCTTGTGATCCCAACTCATTTGCTACTAAGGTCTCTCTAGCCCCACACATGGAGAAGGTAAAGAGGCCCAGGTAGGGTACCTATTCTCGCTTTCCCATCCCCCCTCCTCTTAAGCCCCATGACTACTTGTTAAAGAAGACTACCTCCTCTCTCTCTGTCTGTCTTCTGTTCTCTGGGACTTGCCTTATCTATCCTGCCCTCAAATCCTAGGGATGGAGTCAGGTTTAGCTTGTACTATCTGCAAGTGGTTCATGGCAAGAGATCACATCCAAAGACCTTCTAGGTCTATGTGATCTGGCCAGAATGCATACATACCCTGAATTACAGTATGATCTGGCTGGAGTACAGACATGCCCTTATTACACACCTTTAATCCCTAACAATGAAGGTAAGGTTAGTTTGTAAAAGGAAGTAGCCAGGTTAGAAAGTGATGTCTAATTGAGGGGTAGACAAAGTGATGAATCAGGGAAAGATTTGGCAAAATGAGTCAGAGATAGGATACACCCAACTCTCACAAGAACAGCACAGGAAAGAGAGACTGTTTAAGAGCAGGGCAGGGAGAGTGCAAGCAGTCAGAACTGGAGTCAGTCAGTTGGGAATCAGTGCAGGGGAACTGAGTTTGTTTGTGACTTCATGCAGTTTAGGGCAGGTCAACAGAGGCAGTCAACAGAGGCAGTTGAAGCCATAAAAGAGGAAGGAACCAGAAGATTAGGACAAATTGCCAGAGTTAGTTTAAGGCCAAGCAGAACAATTCAGTGAGAAGTTGAGAGAAGCCAAATTGAATCAGTCAGCTTGGAGAAGAGTTTGGGCCAGAACAACTGAGTAAGATGTTCTGAGAATCAGCTCTCCAGAGTTTAGAAAGAACTAGAAAGGGTGAACTTACTGAGCAGTAAGCCTCTGAGATGACAATTACACCTGGCAAATAAAAGATACTTTTATAAAGGGAGGGGTTGCTTAAAGAAACAGAAATGACTTGAAGATGGCTGTATTAGCAAAGTCCACCCCAGCATGGGTGACAGCTCAGGAAATATGGAAACTTGGAATGCACTGTACAACCAGCAGGCTGCTCAGCAGATGATGAGTGTCATTTCAGGGTGGATCAGTTGGCCTGAGCCTTTTCCAAGCAGCTTGGCTGGTCTTTGTTTCCCCTAGGAAGCTTCAAGTGTGACTTGCAGTAGTCTTTACTATTTATATACTCTTGAGAGACAGGGTCTAGTGAATCTAGTCAGTTTTAGGGACTTCCTAAAGCTATATTGAGTTGTTCCCTTCCTGAGCATTAGAAACTTCCTTTCAGGGAAGCTTTGATGAAGGCATTCCGTTTGGGCTTGAGTACTCAAAAGTCTCTTACTATTTAGTTGTGGGTCTCTGTGTCAGTTCCATCAACTGAAAGAAGAAGCTTCTTAATGAAGATTGAGTGAGATATAGATATATGGGTATATTATGTCATAAGGAGTCATTTTACTGATATATTCTTTCTTCCTGGGCTCATCAGGTTCTTGGCACATTAGCGGTGTCACGTATGGGTTTCATCTCATGGAGTGGGCCTTAAATCCAATAAAAAAGAGTTGGTTACTCATAATATTTGTACTACTGTTGCACCAGTATAATTGCAGGCAGGTCACTGTTATAGGTCACAGGATTTGTAAATGAGTGACATTGGTGATCAGTTTTCTCTTTCAGTAATAAGCAGAGTACTGTCTAGCACCATGAACACTAATCAGTAGGGATGAAGCTTCTAAGTTGGGTACCAGTTCAAGTTTTCCATGTTAATGACAAAAACAAGCAATGTTTCAGCATCAGGTTGTGGAGAGCAACCAATAGCCTTGGCAATAAACTTGTGATGTTTAGGGATGTCTATGGACATACTTTGGCCAAAGACTCAATATAATGTAACCCATTTCTGGTACTGTACATTTTACTTGCTGTCATATTAAACTGTTCAGCTTCCATGAGTTTGTATACTTTCTTACATTTCTATTCTTGATATCCATCTTTAATCCATAGTGGTCAAGTAAGATACAAGGCAATATTTCAATTTTTAAATATCTGTTGAGACTTGTTTTGTATCCTGACATGTGGTCAGTTTGGGAGAAAGTTTTATCAGTTGCTGTGGAGAAAGCGTATTCATTGATGTTTGGACGGAAAGTTTTGTTGTTGTCTGCTAGGTCTCTTTGATTTATTATATTATTTAACTCCACGATTTCTCTGTGTGTTTGTCTGGATAATCTGTCTATTGGCTAGATTGGGGTATTGAAGGCAATCACTAACTGCTGTGTTAGAGACATGTGATTTTTAGCTGTAGTTGTATTTCTTTTGTGAACTTATGTTCTCTTTTGTTTGGTAAATAAATGTTTATAATTGTAAGATCCTATGTTTCCTGTCTTACAATTGTAAATGCTGTAAGGTGAATTTTCCATTTAATAACTCTGTTGTACCCTTCTGTATATCTTCTGGTTAGTTTTGGCTTCAGGTCTCTTTTGTCAAGTATTGTAATGGGTACCACTGTTGGCTTCTTGACTTCATTTGCTTGGAATACCTTCTTCTATCCTTTTATCCTAAGGTAATGTGTGTCCTTGGTGATGAGATGTGTTTCTTGGATACAGCAGAAAGATGGATCCTAATTCAATCTATCATTCTTCAGATATTTAAGACTATTAATATTGGAAATTATTAATAAGCAGTACTTATTTATTCCCATTATTTTGTTGTTGTGGTTTGTGTTCCCCTTTTTTTGACTTACCATTCTGAGTCTGTTTGTTCTTTGTGTCTTCTTGCAAGCAGTTAACCTTCTCTTCAGACTGAAGTTTTCTTTCTGGTGCCTTTTATAGAGCTGGATTTGTGGATAGGACTTGATCGAATTTGTTTTTACTGTGAATTGTTTTCATTTTCTGTCAATTGTGATTGATGATTTTGCTTGGCATAACAGTCTGGGCTGATACCTGTGATTTCTTAAAGCTTGTAGAACATTTGTCCAGGCCAGACTTCTGGCTTTTGGAATTTACATTGAGAAGTCACATATTATGCTGAGGGATTGGCCTTTTTATTTATAGCTGTCTTTCCCCTTTTCCACTTTTAATAGTTGTTCTTTGTCCTGTATTATGTTTTGATTGTTGTGTATCATGAAGAGTTTCTTTTCTAAATTTATTTGGTTTTCTGTATGCCTTGATAGAGGTCTCTTTCTTTAGATTGGGATAATTGTCTTCTATGATTTTGTTAAAAAATATTTTCTATGTCTTTGACTTGGATTTCTTCTCTTTCCTCTATATGCATCATTTAGTATTTTCATGGTGTCACAGATTTCCTGGATGTTTTGTCTCTGAACTTTTTTTTTTTATGTTTAACATTTTCTTTGACTGAGCTATTTGTTTATTCTAGTCTCCTGTGTCTTCATTGAGATTCCTTCTTCTATGTCTTTTAATCTGTTCATAAGGCTTTATCTGTGAGGGTTTTGCTTGTGATCCTGGGTCTTTCATTTAGTTTCATTAGTTTGGATTTTCTTTAGTGATTCTATTTCTTTGTTAAATTCTATTTTTTATGTCTTGAATTATTTTCATTCAGCTGCTTGTGTTTTTATGATCTTTATTAAGGAATTTATTCATATCCTCTTTAAGGTCTTTGAAAATATTCACAATTACTATTATGCAGTGCTCTCCCTTTGCTTTGGCTCAATTGTCTTTCTCAGGGCCTAACACAATAGAGTGACTGGCTTCTGGAGGAAGCAAATCCTCTTGGTTCTTCATGTTTGTGTTTTTGTGCTAGGATTTGGCATCTGGAGTTATGATATTTGAGTTTTTAAAAATTTATATGGTTATCTAGTCTTGTCTTTGTTGAGGAGAAGTTCTGTTCTTTGGTTTCTGTTGCCCAATCTCTGTCCTAGTCAACTGTGGTAGCTGTGGGGTTCCTGATACACAGCATTTCTGGACCCCAGCCAAGTATGCTAGGTGTAAAGTCCATTTGAGAATTATCCTGCAGATCAGAGGGAAGTCACAAAGGAATGAAGATGGACTAGAAGGTAAGGCTGAGGGGGCAATGTGGAAAAACTAAGGGGACCCTGGGTCTGCACCAAAAGAACAAATCCCCAAGGGATGGACTTGAGCTGGAAGGAGGAGCTCCTGTGGATAGAAGTCTAGATAGACAGAATGAGTGGCAGAAAGAAGAATATGAGTCCTGGCCCAGTGTGGCTGCGTTGGGTCCCTGGTAGAGATGGGTTCTGAGGAGGTCCCCACTAAGAGCCTGAGTCCCTAGGGAGTGGTGTAGGCTGGGTCTAACAAGGATTCTTATCATACAGTAGACATAATAGTAACAAGTAATAAATGTCAGCTTGTAAAACACAACATATTAAAGTTGATTAAACTAATTATAATCATGGAGTATAAGAGGCTAGCTTATTGCCAGTTCTCTCCCATTTCCAAAGGCTGTCATTGTCACCCTTATCAGCTGTGAAGAGATACCATGACTACAACAACTCCTATAAAGGAACGTTTTTCACTGGAGCTGGCTTAGAGTTCAGAGGTTTAGTCCATTATCATCATGGTGGGAAGCATGCAGCATACAGGCAGACAGGGTTCTGGAGAGGTAGTTGAGATTTCTACATCTGAATCTACAAACAGCAGGAAGAAACGCTGAGCCATTAGGCTTGGCTTGAGCTTCTGAAACCTCAAAGTTCATCACTAGAGACATACTTTCTTCAATAAGGCCACACCTACTCCAACAAAGCCACACCTTCTAAATAGTGCTACTGCTTATGGGCATGTGGGGGTCACTTTTATTCAAACCACCACATTCCACTCCCTGGTCCCCATAGACTTGCAGCCGTATCATAATGCAAAATGCATTTAGTCCAAAGTCCCTTCTAAGACTCATGACAATATCTTAACTGTGATTTTATAAAATCAAAATGAAAAAGAAGATCACATACTTCCAA
Source organism: Mastomys natalensis (assembly GCA_021653895.1). Lineage (NCBI taxonomy): Eukaryota > Metazoa > Chordata > Mammalia > Rodentia > Muridae > Mastomys > Mastomys natalensis. The sequence goes on along the minus strand of JAJTUV010000044.1, from coordinate 789,403 downwards.
TATACGATGGCACAGGATATACATTCCATTCCAAAATGGAGAAAAGCAAAAAAGAAAATAATGAGGAAATAATATACCAAGAACAAGGACAACAGTTGGGCAAACTCCAAACTCTTCATCTCCATGTTTGATGTCAAAGCACTCTTCGGATCTCGCACTCCCTTCTGCTTTGTTGACTGCAAAGGACTTTTCTCCTATGGGCCTTTTCCATTCCTTGTTAGCAGCTTTCCTCAGCAGGTATCGACAGCTGTGGCCTCTTCAACATTTTGGGGTTTCCTGGCTTCACCTTCACAGTGTCACACAATGCCTTTTTAGGCCTCCATACAGTGACATCCCTGACATATGACAGGTCTCCATGGCTTTCCTTATTAATGGAGGGAGATTCTATAACCCGTTTCTTCTGTCCTTGACTGTAAGGCCCAAAATCCATGGTTGAAGCTGCTACGTTCTATTGCTTGCTGGGCCTGAACATGGCCCCTTTGTTCAATTACATCTTCACCAGCTTTCTGTTGATGGTTTCCTTCATTGCCTAAGCTTGCCTGTCCTGTAACTCACTCTGTAGACCAAGCTGGCCTCGAACTCAAAGATCTGCCAGCCTTTGCCTTCTGAGTGCTGGGATTAAAGGCATATAGCACCATGCCTGGGCCTAAGCTTATCTTTTATTCCTTTTCACATTTTAAAAATTCCTTTTCACAAATTGGAAGCTTAGCTGAGTGAGGTCTTGCTCTGAGGTCACCACTCCCTCCCTGTATTCCATGTTGCACCAGGCTTTTCTTCTCTTTTTTTTTTTCTTTTTCTTTCTTTCTTTTCTTTTTTAAATTGGAAATTTTATTTACATTTCAGATGTTCTCCCCTTACCCCATTTTCCCCCCTCCCCCCCAGGAACTCCCTATCCCATCCCCCCTCCTCCTCCTTCTATGGGAGTGTCCCCCCACCTATACCATCCACCCACACCTCACCTCCCCACCCTCGAATCCCCACCCCCCCATGACATCCAGCTTTATAGGACCAAGGATCTCTTCTCCCACCTATAACACCCTTGCATATATAGCTGGAGCCATGGGTCCCTCCTAAGCACTCCCAGGCTGGTGGTTTAGACCCTGGGTTTGGTATTGTGTTTGGTATTGTTGTTCTCCTCATGGGGTCTCGAATCCTTTCAACTCCTTCAGTCTTCACTCTAACTCTTCTATTGGGAACCCCATGATCAGTTTAATGGTTAGCTGTGAGCATCTGCCTCTGAATATGTCAGACTCTTGCAGACCTCTAAGGAGACGCTATATCAGGCTCCTGTCAGCATGTACCTCCTGTCATCCACATCAAGCACCAGGCTTTTCTTTAATCTATTTACACTTCCTGGTGTCCCTTTTCTCCTCAAACAGTACATTTTGTATTTTTCCTCACTCAGCTTGCTCCTTTTCATTATAAATCTGTATAAACATGACCACTAATAAGCAAGCAACACAGTTACTACTAGGGTGTCTGGAAATTTCCTCTGTCAAAGCCACTAATCCATAACTCTTCAATTTAGCCCAAGGCAGATTTGTTTTGGACAAAGGCAGAAAGCAGTTCCATTCTTTAACAAAATATCACAAGAATGGTCTCTAGGCCACATACTAATATGCTTCTCCCCTGAAACCTCTTGAGCTAGGTCTGTACAGTTTAAATCACCCTCAGCACCACTGTCTTCTATGTTCCCACTAGGATGGGCCATTAAGCCCTATTTAAAGTATTCAGCAGCTTTTCTAATCCAAAGTTCCAAAGTTCCAAAGTCCACATTACTCCAAACAAAAGTACAGCCAACCTATCACATCAATACTCCCAATACCAACGTCTGTCTTAGTTAAGGTTTCCATTGCTCTGAAGAGACACCATGACCACAGCAACTCTTATAAAGGAAAATTTTTAATTGGAACTGGCTTACAGTGCAGAGGTTTAGTCTGATATCATCATGGCGGGAAGCATGCAGTATGCAGGCAAACATGGTACTGGAGAAGTAGCTGAGATTTCTACATCTGAATCTACAGGCAGCAGGAAGAGACAGTGAGCTACTAGGTCTGACTTGAGCTCTTGAAACCCCAAAGCCCATCCCCAGTGACTCTCTTCCTCCAACAAAGCCACACCTACTCTTATCAGGGGCACACCACCTAATAGTGCTGCTGCCTATAAGCCTATGGGGGCCATTTTTATTCAAACCACCACAGATACCAAGGCGAGAAGACAGTTTGTTATTCTGGATGAAAAGTCATTGAGCAATAGTTTTTTTCTTAGACTGGAAGTAGAGAACAGATTCTTCGTCTTTTCATGTGTCTCCTTTTCAAAGGCTTTAACAAGCTTCATGTCACATGTTGAATGTTTCATTCATGAACACTGAACTGTGCTCTTACAAAAATTTTGTGATGCTGAGTGGAAAATGAATCACACTTACGCTTGCTCCTAGATTACAGAAGATGATGAATTCTTAGCCTTACATAATCATCTCTTCTGAAATTTCTTGTCACAGAGCTCCTTTCCCACTTACAAACACTGGCATATATACTCATAAGGCAGGATGTTCTCGTGATAAATGAAGGATACAGCACACAGGGGCTCCCTGAATGCAGTAGAAACAGGTGGCACATTTCAGTGTCCCATAAAGGTCCCTTGCCAAATCTCTAACAAGGGTCTTTGTCACACGGTGAATATATTATAAAATATAATCTCCTTCTGATGGGTATAGAATGTACAGTGTGCCCAGAATCTTCTTATGAATGAATTACGGCACATTCACATTGTTCTAAAAAAGTCTCTAAGAACATTTTTACAGATTTTAAAAAATATGTGTGGCACATCTGAACAGTAGGGAATATATGCCTAAAACATGTTTCTCAATGCTTGTTGAAAGGTGAATCATACAAAATAGTGTCTAGAGGTGTGAGATACAATGACACACTTGCATGTCTCCTGTTGTGAAAGGAGCCATCAAATATCTTGTCACATAGTGACAATATCTAAGGTGGGCAATGTTAACTCTATTCTTACAAAACTGACCAAGTGAGCTAGTATTAGTTAGGAAACTGAGAAGACTGTTCTGTGGAGTAGGTGGAATCAATACCTGTGATGAACTCTGTGACCTCACAGAAAGACCGTCTCCCAATCAGGGATATGCAGTTTGCCTGAACGATGTATAGACACGAAGAAGGTGTATGTATGCTCATCAACAAAGCACAAAGGACTCATTCGGTTGAATTTTACCTAGTCTTTGCTGAAATGTCTGCTTTCTACTGGTGCTTGCATTTCAGAATGAGCATAAGTACTTAAATTTTTTTTTTCATTTTTGTAAACAAAATACTTCCAATATGAGAGTGGGGTACTTCCCTACAGGATCCTGAACCTGTTTCCCAGAATCCATACTGAGGATGTAACAAAACTGTGAAGGACCACAACACCTGTGCTGGAAACTAGACTGACTAGCTCAACCTCCAGTCCCCTCACCAGGTAAAGTCCTATTGCCTGATGCACTGAGACCTAAGGACCCAAGACTTCCTGGGACCCTTACTGCCATACAGGAGCTCTGCCTCCTTTCTTTCTATTGCGTTTCCTCTAACCACGTACTTCTTCCTAAAAACTCAACCTCTGTAGTCTGAGTTTCAGTCTACAAATATTGAAAAACCCCAAACCTCTGCCTTTGGGTAGCTTTAGTGGCTATTGAGATTGTGGGATCTCAGACTCTCAAGATAAGAGCACAGATAGGCTCTGCCATGATAGTATCTGCCATATGCAAAGACACCTCAAAAGTCCCATATTATTTTTGATGTGTTGGCTGGGCATCTGAAGGATGGAGGGTACATGGACCAACATTTTGCTTTTCCTGTGTTCACCGTACCCCATCTTCCATCTTTCTGCTTCATTCAGTGTTCTAGTTATTTCTTTGTTACACTGATCACACATTGACCAAAAGGAACTTGGGGGAGGGCTTATTTCATGTTACAGCTAAGGTCCATCATCCAGATAGGAAGCCAGGGCAGGAGCTAAAAGCAGGAACCTGAAGGCAGGACCTAAGCCAGAAACCAAGGAGGAATGCTGCTTACTGGCTTGATAAACTACCTTTCTTTTTTTTAAAAATAGATTTATTCATTTATTTTATGTATATGAGTGCACTGTCTTCATGCACACTAGAAGAGGGAATCAGATTCCATTGTAGATGGTTGTGAACCACTATGTGAATTGAACTTAGGACTTCTGATAGTGTAGCCTGTGCTTTAAACCTCTGAGCCATCTCTCCAAACCTCTCAGCTACCTTTCTTATGCCATTCAGGTCCACCTCCCTTGGGATGGCACCATCCACAGCTTCCAGAGCCCTGAAACATCAATTAGCAATCAAGAAAATGCCTCAGAGACATGGCTACAGGGCGATCTGATGACAATAATTTCTTAGTTGAGATTCTCTTTCCCCTGGTATATCTAGGCTTGGTCAGGGTGACAAGATACCACCACCACGCTCATTCTCAAACCTCCCTTTTCTTGGGAATTGCACACATTTATTTCAGACTAGATGGTTGATTTCTGTGGGGAATCTGAGTGTCCTCCTTCTGTTTTCCTTCTCCTCACCTGTGAGACTGGGAGCCTGAGAGGGTGTGTTCTATGGGGTATCAATTGATGTTTGCTTCTGGGTAGGTATTGTACACTGACAAGTGCCAAGAAGACTAGCACTTTGAGGTGTCTGAACTGGGAAGGCCATACTGAATCTGTATGGCTATGTCTAGGGGAAGCACAGATTCTGTCTGTGACCTTAAAGAATAGATTGTCAAGTATTAGTCAAGGGCTACTAGCAAGAGAGTGGCCACCAGAGTGACAGAGATAGCCTGCTCAGCTGGTGATTTCAGCAGCACCTTGGAGGTGGTGGTGGCAGCCTGAGTGATGGGAGCCTGGAGACACTGTCTCTGTCTGGTCTTAACTCCTGTCCCTTTTCACATGTCTCCAGGCCTGTTTTTCTCTGCCTGATAAAATGGTTTTTCTTACCTTTCACCTCAATAATGGTACACATGGCAGCCTGGGTACTCTTGTGTTTGCTTCTGATTTCCAGTTGCTGGGACATGGACAAGCTAAGGAGAAAGAGCATTGTAACATTGCCTATCTCTTTCCAAGTTCTTTTAGATGCTGTTGTCCCCCATGTTCCATATTCTCCAAGAACATGTGTGGTAAATTATAATGTGGCTTTTGTGGTCCAGGCAGCCCAGCAGATAGCCCTCTTTAAAGGCAGATTTCACCTTGAGCCCTGTCATGCTTGCCTCATATCCAGACTGGGAAACACAACATGGACTGACAGGGTAAGGATTTGAAGAGAAGGATCACAGAATGTTTAAGGAGGCTATTAAAGGCTCACACCACTATACTTCATATCTCAGAAACCATCCATCCCACCTACCAAGACTCCTCTTGCCTCATATAACCATCATGAATTGGTTGGCTTTCCCAGACATGCAAGAATCAATATGCACTTCAAATATGTTTCTGTTTTTCTTTTTTAGATGGTGGATCCAATACAGGCTGGTTAAAATCAGCCAGGAAAAATACAGAAAAGAATCCACCAAGGTCAGAGGATATTAAATAGTTGCAAGTGTAAGAGATAATAGTCCAGTGGGCTTCCCTTCTTCACAGTGGCTAAGGAGGAAGGAGGACACAGCTATCCAGGCCCACACTAGTAGAACAAGCTACTAACCCATATATGTATATATATATATATATATATATATGTATATATATATATATATATTGTGTGTGTGTGTGTGTGTGTGTGTGTGTGTCCAATAGATCACTTATGGGGTAAGTATTCCTTTTAATATGAATTTGCAATTAAAGTTGTTTTGTAAAAAGGAAGGTAAGTGGACCAAAGTTTCCTATGTGCAGACCTGCCAAAGTTCCTTACGTGCAGACCTTCTTTGCTCTAAGAAATAATCCAGACTCATGCAGGGAGTGTTGTTATGAATCTGCACGCTTGGCTTCCCTCACAATGGGGACTTCCGAGACTGCTAAAGACCTCTGGCAGGTGCAGCGGCCCTTACAACAGGAAATGGACTCATCTTTCCAGTCCCCAACAACCCAGAGCTTTTCAAGGTCCTTAGTCCTCCCTCTCAGATAGATTCTTCTCTCCTGCCATTTCCAGGAGACTGGCACAGATACTGACAAGATGGGGAGAGCAGCTCGGAAGGACATGTTACTCCTAAATCATACATTGACCTCCACTGAAATGACTAAAGCTTTACAAGCTGCCCTAAGATATGGGGACCAGATACAAGCAAAAAATGTAAATATAAACCTCATACCAGTTAAAGCACAGGTACAAATAGAAAGCCGGTTACCTCTCAGAGTGGGGATGATGCGATCAGGTGGTAGAAATGACTGAGCAGGTTAGGGTAAAACAGCCTCATAGAAAGTAACTAGTTTTGCTTTGCATTTCCCTGATGACTAAGGATGTTGAACATTTCTTTAGGTGCTTCTAAGCCATTCTGTATTTCTCAGTTGAGAATTCTTTGTTTAGCTCTGTACCCCATTTTTAAATAGGGTCATTTGGTTTTCTGGAGTCTTTAGTACTACCTGAGGACCCAGCTATACCACTCCTGAGCACATACCCATAAAATGCTCCAACATATAACAAGGACACATGTGCCACTACGTTCATAGCAGCCTTATTTATAATAGCCAGAAGCTGGGAAGAACCCAGATGTTCTTCAACAGAAGAATGGATACAGAAAATATGGTACATTTACACAATGGAGTACTACTCAGCTATAAAAAACAATGACTTCATGAAATTCTTAGGCAAATTGATGGAATTAGAAAATATCATCCTGAGTGAGGTAACCCAATCACAAAAGAACACACATGGTATCTACTCATTGATAGATTGGTGGATATTAGACCCAAAGCTTGGAATACCCACACAATTCATAGACCACATGAAGCTCAAGAAGAGGGAAAATCAAAGTGTGGATGTTTCAGTCCTTCTTAGAAGGAGGAACAAAATACTCAGGAGAGGAGATATGGAGACAAAGTATGGAGCAAAGACTGAAGGAAAGGCCATCCAGAGACTGCCCCACCTGGGAATCCATTCCATATACAGACAGCAAACCCAGACACTATTGGGGATGCAGCAAAGTGCTGATATAGCTGTCTCCTGAGAGGCTCTGCCAGAGCCTGACAAATATCGAGGTGGATGCTCACAGCCAACCATTGGACTGAGCACAGGGTCCTCAATGGAGGAGTTAGAGAAAGGACTGAAGGACCCGAAGGGGTTTGCAACCTATAGGTAGCACAACAATATCAACCAACCAGACCTCCCAGAGCTCCCAGGAACCAAACCACAAACCAAAGAGTACATATGGAGGGAACCATGGCTCCAGCCACATATGTAGCAGAGGACGGCCTTGTCAGACATCAATGGGAGGAGAGGCCCTTTGTTCTGGGAAACCTTGATGCCCCAGCATATGAGAATGCCAGGGCAGGGAGGCGGGAGTGGGTGAGCACCCTCATAGAAGCAGGGGAGGGAGGATGGGATAGGGGGTTTCCAGAGGAGAAACTGGGAAAGAAGATAACATTTGAAATGTAAATAAATAAAATATCCAATAAAAAACCAAAAGAAAGTAACTAGTTTCTTATTTATAAGCCAGAAGTGCCTTGAGCCTTATCTTGGAATCTAGAGGTGCCAGAAGTGTCTAAGCCAAAATATATGGCTCTACAACGGCCAGAGATGCTGACGATGCATGTTGTCTTCTCCAAGGTATGCATACTAAGAGTATGACTGAAGCTGAGAAGGATCTCAAATCATAAGAACGGATAATAGGGCGACCTGCACACCTTCCCTGCTTCCTGTAGGGAGCCCAGGAAACCCCAAGTGACTGTGTAAAGAGTAGATAAGTCTGAAGCGAATGTGTATTGTTGACATGGACTTGGCCATGTAAAGGATCCCCTGCCTCAGACCTATAGAGTGAGGTGACTCAGAGGAATATTAAAACCTTCCTCTGGTACAGAGGGTGAATGTTGACAGTGTGTGTGAAAATACAGGTGTTTATGAACAATTGACCAGTGTACAAAATCCAGCAGCTTCAGCTTTCTCTTCTTGGATCTTTAGAGCCTGAGACTGCTGCCTACAGAGATGACTCCTGTGGTCCCTCACCCTTCGATTTCTCCCTCTCAGGGTGTCCAGATGCCGCTGCACACCAGGCTGGAAGGATGAAGCAGAGTCCAGAACTGGCAGGATCCAGGACCAGCTGAGAGTGAGAGTCTCAGCGGCAGGGAGAGAGAGAAGCCCGTCTCCAAGGATCTTAGTGTTACAGCTCTTTTAGGTGAAGGCCTTCTCCAATGATCTTCAATGAAACAGCTCTCTGAGAAGATCTTAGTTTGTGCATATATGTTTATTTGGGGTGGGTTTGTACGTATATACTCTATTCGGGGTGTACTGAGAGTTATATAGTTTTGGGAAGGGGGTAGGCAAATATTCAGGGTAGGCAAAGGCCATTGGCTGAAGGTTAAGGCTACTGAGATACCTCATTAGCATGGGGAGATATTCTAGGAATTTGAAGTACAGGACTATATGACATTACTCAGGCCATCAATGGTGGGTCTGAGATTCTCCAGAGAAGAGGAAGCCCACTGACAAGACAAAGGTAGTCAGCCATTTTGCACTGAACTCAGGGCTGTTTCATAATGTCAGACTGCGACCTTAGCATCAGATCAACCTCCTCCCGCAGCGCTCTACATAAATGTGCTAAGGTTCTGCGTTGTTGCGTAGTTGGTGTTACACCACCAGAGTGCGTACAACCCACCTGATCCCAGCTTCTCTTTATGTATGCCGGTGCGTTTGTCCTTTCTTCATTCCCTTGCTAACCCTAGCCAGGTCAAGACTCCAAACCATGCAGGACAAGGAACCTACCTAGTAAAGCCTTATAAATTTCAAGACAAGGAGGCTTAATGATATCTGATTCCCATAGACCCTTTCTTCTATACAGAAGATCTAATTTCTTTCTCTCTCATGTGCTGGTTAGTTTTTGCTAAAGCGATGCTAGCTGGAGTCACCATGGTAAAGGGAACCTGAGCTAAGGAACTACTTCCATCAGGTTGTACTGTGGGAGTGTCACTGGAGGCATATTTTAAAAATCAATTTTAGATGTGGGAGGGCTCAGTACATTGTGGTCCTGGGTTGGATAAGAAAGCAAACTGAACAAGCCGTGGAGAGCAAGCCAGAGGTGGTCTTTCTCCATGTTCTCTGTTTCAGTTCTTGCCTCCAGGTTTCTGCTTGAGTTCCTGATGTTTTCTCTCAATTATAAACTGTAACTTGGAAGACAAACTCCCCACTCCCAAGTTGGTTTTAGTCACTGCTTTATCACATTAACAACAACAAAAAAGCGAACACAATCAAAGACACCCCAATGTTCCTGTATCAATATTCTCATAATTCCACAAGAGGAAAAGAAATATACCACAACTGTTTATGACAGAGTTTGCTCTTCAAGTTAAGATTCCTCTCCATTTGTGGAGGTTTGGGATAGGCTGTGTTTTTTATTGTTTCTATGATGCAGAGTTGGGGAGGATGACACTATTCAATTTCCCATGGAAAATATTGCAATATTGTCTCATTTTCACTGTGCAAATAAATATGCACATATCATATAGATGTGCTATTTTTATACAGCCACATTTCAGTAATACTTGCTAGCATGTTTCTCTTTGTTACTATAGTTCCATTTTAACGTGTGCATGTCTGTGCATAAATACACTGTGTTTAATTTTTACAGTCATATTTAATCCTGAAATTTATTTCTGAAATGAGTCATTTCCTTCAATTAAGTGTAAGATACACTGTTTTGTGAACACTATGTTCTTGGCCATCTTTGTTAATTTACTCTCTGCAAAAATCTGTAATTTAAAACCTAGACTTAATAAAACAAGATTTTGTTCTACAGAAAAAAAGGTAATTAGGATTTTGAGTACAGGAATAAAAGAGCCTTCATTAAATGTCATTAGTCTTATTTGAGTATCTAGAGTGTTCGTTCTTTGGTACAAATACATTTTGTAATGTACTTTTAAAAGCATAATATGTGTGTTTTGATATTGAATGTGTGTTTTGAGGTTGACTCGGGACCAGTAATCACATATTGATCGCTCTGTAGGTTTGTTTGTTTATTCACTCACTCGCTCACTTATTTGTATATATTTTTAATGATGGAAAGCAGAAAAAGGAGATTTATTTAATGTAGCAACATTGGGAAGGTGAACAATGAGACCCAGTGACCAGAGCCCCCACCCCATCTGAGCCGGGTTTATATAGAGGGCCAAGGATATGCACATCTAAGCCATCTCCATCAATTCGATGTCCCACCCACCTTTGCCTGTCACTGTTTGGGGTTCATTCTCATCCTGTGAGGTAGTCTTAGCTGTTAGAACTATGTGAAATCTTTGCAAGGCCAATTCCCCTCTGGTTGGTACCCTTTCCTTCTCTGCACATGAGATTCCTGGGGAATTTCCATTTATTTTTGGAATCCTTTATACCAATAATCTGATGGGATCTCTTTAGAGTATCTTCATTTCTGCAACACCAGTTAAAAGTTCTCTACGTGCTCGCTTCGGCAGCACATATACTAAAATTGGAAAGATACAGAGAAGATTAGCTGGCCCCTGCGCAAGGATGACACGCAAATTCGTGAAGCATTCCATATTTAAAAAAAAAAAAAAAAGTTCTCTACTTTTTGTTTTAACATCTCAGTCTTAGGGTAGACTCTGTCTATGTTTGAAACAAATATAATAAACAGAATATAAGCAGAGATCACGGTTAGAACACATTTAGTTAGTGCTGTACAGCCATTTTTTCATAATATCTTGGTTTTAATTACTTTTTGAGAGGGCAGGCAGAAGCAACTCTGGGTCTCACTTTCTAGCTTTAAAAAACAAAACAAAACAAAAACCACAAACCAACAACCAAGAAAACCAAAACACACCTTCAATTTTCCTAAGTAATACCAACAAACAGAGAAGTGTTATAATCTGAGTTTTATCTCTGTTGCTTGGTTGGTGACCTGATGATCCTATCTGTCTCAAAGATTATGATATTACATACCTTTGCCCTTTCAATGTAGTTGCTTACCAGATCCTTCCAGTTAAGCTTTTGTGCCTTTTTAATTCTAACTTAAAGGAAAATAAAACTTAAAAATATTGTAATTGATTTTGGATACTCACCAAAACGCCAACACCCGTGTGGATCTTAATTCTTTTTATTATAATATAGCATACTAAAATTATAGGAGATTAAAAAAAAGTTTATAAAGAAGGAGATGTATTATCAAGAGCAGTAGCTTTCCTCAGTTAAGCATTTAAATAAAGCCCTGTCAGGCTCACCTATCCACTTTTCATCCCTGTTATCCGCACTTGGTGCTGTAAGTTTCAGGAGACGTCCTTTCTTTATCTGTTATTATCTTAATATGGATACAGGGATTTTATGGTCTTAAAATCTCCAGATGAAACATAGTAAGTCTCTGCCTTTTAAGAAACTTCTAGGGAGGTCAAATAAATTATTAAGTGTAGGAAGTCTTTATCTACTGCCCTGTCAAATTCCTGAGGTCACCGCCTCCTTCAAAAATGGGAACTGCCTTTCTGTGAGTCATATGGTCCCTGCCCCATCTTCCCAAGTCTGGACTTGAATCAAACTATGTGTTAGAGCCAATATTTCTGCTTGTCCTTTTGTTCTCCAGTTTGCTTCTGAGCTCTGTGTTTGAATTTCTCCGTCAACGGGACTAAGAATCAGCAACATATTTAGATGTTAAGATACACTGTTTCCACCACTGTATATCATGCCAGCAACTGTTTCAAAGCAACAGTTACCCCATCTCAGCAGTGTCAGAGTATGAGCATATTAAATGGACCAAGGCAAAGGCAATTCTGTATACAGGTCAATCCTGAAACTAACCCTTTTAAGTGTGACCAGTGAAAGGCATTTATTTTGGGGGCACTTAACATAAAAAGATAATTTAGTTTATTCCATCTAAATTCTGTAATTACATTTTCTTTCAACCTGAGTTCCCATAATTAACATATATAAGTACCAGACTCAAATAATTTTAAGGAGTAAGCTTAAAACAGTGGTAAAAAAAAAATCAAAACAAAACATCAACAAACTCTCCCCAACCCAATTAGCATTTTACATAAGCCTGCCAGAGACATAGCCCAGAAATCAATTTCCTTTTTTTTTTTTTTTTTTTTGTAATTTTAAAATTTCTGAATTCTTGTATTCTTTTCTAGGAGTTATTTATTTCCAAGTGTTTTGCATTCATGTATATCTGTGAACTGTGTTCATGTAGAGACTGCAGAGGCCAGCAGAAGGCACTGGATTCTCTGGAACTGGGGTTACAAATGGTTGTGAGCTACCATGTGAGAGCTGGAATCAAACCTGAGTCCTTTACATTATGCTCTTAACTATGGAATCATATTTCTACCCCGAGTCCTTGGATTTTAGATTAAATAAGAGAAAAAAAGAGAGAGAGAGAGAGAGAGAGAGAGAGAGAGAGAGAGAGAGAGAGAGAGAGGGCATAGAAGCAGTTGCTTTTATGAGTCTACAGTGACTCTAACCACATCCACACACACAAGCACTTGCACATTTAAAAAAGGTGCCAATCATAATTTTCAGTGCACAAGGAATTTAAAACGGAATGCAAAACTGAAGTGGCCTGAGTTTTCTTTTGAGGAGCTTCAAGGGGCAGATTGGCTTTTGTCATTACTATTTTAGAAAACGTAAGTTAAATTTTCTTTTATTCATCTTATGTGTGTGTGTGTATGTTTAAATAGTTACTTTATATGGAGCAGTAGTGCTTTTCCTGATGCCATATGTTCTCAAATGAAAAGCCTAGTGCCAGCTGTGGGAAACCTTCCCCTGGAGTTGTTGGCCATAGATAAGCTAGAAACCCTCCAAACAGTATAGGACATTGCTGTTGCTCTTGTTCCATCAGAACTTGATGTAAGACCTTATTGCTGAAAGTCACACATTGGCCATAGGACGTGGAAGAATCAAGTTGGTAATGATCAGGAAGCTTCCTCTCTGATAGCCACTATGCATAATACTGAAAAGTGCTGTGTGGGTAGCTGAGGGGAAAATGTTATCAACAGTCTCACTTAGCTGTGAACCCTTAGAGCTACCATAACAATTTAGCTGGCAAGATATGCCCATTGGTGCAACAATGTCACGAATACGATAGGAGTAAGCAACCACTTTCAGATTGGATTTAAGGCACACAGCACAAGATGATACAAAATGAAAGTCAGACCTGGCGTGAAGAAAGTCCAGAGTTGGGAAAAACCATAAGCAACAGGTGAAAACTTACTATTACTCTGCTCAATGAACACTCACCAAGCTGCTTTCTAAGTACTCATCTCTATTCCTAAGTATTAGTGCACCTCTTAACCATCATCCGAGAAGCTTCCTTTTATGTCAAATGGTGATTAACAGAAACTCGCAGCAGGTCAGACTGCAGAGAATCAGTATTGTGGGATACTCAGCCCTAAATGAGACATCTATATCATGCCTCCTTCCCACATGGCTCAGAGAGCATTACAGAAGAGGCAGAAAGATTGTATGAGTCAAAACTTGGAGATGACTGATGAAACACAGGGTATTCAGGACATAACAGGACCAGTGCACCCATGAACTCATAGCGGCTGTGACTGCCTGCACAGGACTACATAAAACGAAGCCAGAAAAAAAAATCCAGCATAGCTAAGAGTGGAGGGGCTCACGATGCCCCATTTAAGGCTGAGGAGTTTTAGCAGTTGAGGCTGTTTGGATGGGAAGAACCAGTGTCCTTGTTAGCTGGTCCAGGCTCCAGTGGATGGCCTGGCACGCATGTGCCTAAGTACAGCATTGATTGGATTCAGTAGCTTATGAAAAATAGACATAAATTGGGAGAGGGATGTAGCAAGGGGAGATGTGAGAACAGTTTGATGGGGATTGGAGAGATCGATGACTGAAATATATTGTATAAATGCATGACCTCCTCAAAGAACGAATAATACATTTTTAGTTAACTACTCAATATAAAAACAAATTACAAATATGAGCAAATAACAAATATTTTGATTTTAATATTATGCATGTATGACATAGTATCTAATTCACATCATGCAGTATACAATATTAGTGTGATATTATTAAAATCTTAAAATAATCAAAACATACATTGTAATATATAGGTAAATAACAAATTTGTGTAATAGACTTCATTCCTGATTGGTTTACCCCCCCTAACACTTAAGTATATTTATTAACTATTTGGTACATAGGAAGGGAAATATCCGAGTTCAGTGTCTCTTATGATCTACTTGGATCATTGCAATGAATTCTTTTCCTCACTTAAAGAATCAAACAGGAGAGGAAAGTGGGCATGTAATAAAATAATGAACACTTGTACATTCAGACCTAGGATGGGAAGTGAAAATGAGGCATTGTTACTGTTCTGTCACATAAAGTATACCCACTAATGAGAAAGCATGACAATGTGATGGTGTGTGAGAATTTGTGACAATTCAAGTTTGGGGGTGTAAAGGATTTGCCTTGGAACCAATTCACAGCCTCATCTGAACTTACAGTACACATTGTGTTAATTATAACACTATAAAATAGTTCAAACGCAATCTTCTTTATTTGTCAACTCATTCATGGAATTTCTTTTCAATGTAAAACTTAATATTGCCGATGCTCTTTAAGAAAGATGCATTCCTTAGATTTAATTTTCAGAATTTTTGTGCTAAGTCAAGGCGTGACTTTCTGGAGTAGGCAATGTGAAGGGTAAAAGAAGCAGAAAACCTGAACCTTTTCAAGCTGGCTTATCCCTTAGATCCATTTAGAGTAGAAGGAAGAAGTACTTTATATAGTGTTGCATTTTGCTTTAATACACATAACATGTATTGCTTTATTTCTGTCTCATCTTTCTGTGTCTCCCTGTCTGTCTGTCTGACTCTGTCTCTGTCTGTCTCTGTCTCTCTGTCTCTGTCTCTGTTTCTCTCTCTCTCTCTCTCTCTCTCTCTCTCACACACACACACACACACACACACTTTGAGAAGCGAGGTCCAACTTTCTGAGACCTGGTGTTCTTCTTCCACCATTTTGGTAGATGTTCCCCTGATGGTTTATATTTTCCCATGGTTGAATCATCTGTTCTTGTATTTAGAAGACTTAGCATAGACTGAGCTTGAAGGGTTCTGGGTGCTCGGAAATTGTTAAATCAACCTTTCAATTGTTCTATGTGCACTCCACTATCTATATTCCATCGCATGAAGGCTTTACCTTAGTGAGAGCATTGATAAATTGAATTTGATTATAGGATAAACTGTTTATATTGTATTTAACAGCATGATTTTTCATTCATTCATTAATTAACTAGAGTCTGGGTCTCACTTTCTGTAAGGACAACTTTTAATTGGGGTTGGTTTATTAGGTTCAGAGTTTTAGTTCATTATCATCAAGGTGGGAGTACGGCAGCATCCAGACAGGCATGGTGCAGGCAGAGCTGAGAGTTCTACATCTTCACCTGAAGGTTGCTAGGAGAATATTCATATCCAAGCAGATAGGACTAGGGTCTTAAAGCCCACGTCCACAGTGATATACCTACTCTAACAAGGCCACACCTCCTAATAGTGCCACCCCTGAGGCAAGCATATACAAACCATCACAAAGATAAACTTTAGAATCTACATAAAATCCATGTAGGTTATGTTGGCATCACCCTGAAGCCTCAAGAGCAGACCCCCATAGGATACTGTCTTAGACAGTACCAAACACAGAATGTAGACCATGTTTATACCTCAAACTCGAACAGAGATCTGACTGGCTCTGCCTCTCCTCGTTACTGAAATTAAAGATGCAAGCTGCCACAGCCATCTCTTTGTTTTAAATTGATTTCTTA
Organism: Mastomys natalensis; assembly: GCA_021653895.1. Taxonomy (NCBI): domain Eukaryota; kingdom Metazoa; phylum Chordata; class Mammalia; order Rodentia; family Muridae; genus Mastomys; species Mastomys natalensis. Next base: position 773,483 of record JAJTUV010000044.1, on the reverse strand, counting down.
AAATCTTAAAGTCCTGTTTAGTGTCCCCAGGATATCTGGTGAAAGAAAGCATCATTTTCACTTTCTCTTTGATGTTTCTCTTTCGTTGCTTTATATCTGTGTAAGTTACTTTGTTGAAACATCTTGAGCAGTAAGTGGACTGCCAGGGCACCATTGAAAAGCTCATGGTCCTGGTGGGTTATAAGAGACAGGAAGGAAGAAGCAAGCATCAGAGAGGAAAATGTTGGATGGCAGCTGGGACATGATAATATTTGAGGACTGTTTAAATCACTCCATCTCTTGAGCTACAGTCCCAGGATCTGCTGCATAGAGGGTGTTCAGTGGTTTTGTTTGTTTGTTTGGTTGGCTTTGGTTTTTCCAGACAGGATTTCTCTGTAACCCTGGCTGTCCTGGTCTTGAACTCACAGAGATCTGCCTGCCTGTGCCTCTGCTGGGATCAAAGGCATGGGATCAAAATCTCCCCAGCCCTAGTGTTTGGTATTTGAATACAGAGCAGAATGCACTTAAAAGACTAGTAGCTAGTGTTGGTATTTATATGTGTGACTAGCCCAGGTCATATAGAACAGCTCAATAACAACACACTATTCCTCTGAATTTTATTTTAACAAAATTGACTCCCCCACGCCATGTACCAAATATTATTAGTGACAGGAACTGAAACAAAACATTGGACTATGTGAGAACTCAGGGCTCCCAGATCTTGTGGACCCAAGCAAAACATATTTCTTCTTTTATAATCATAAAGAAAATGGTGCTTTTTGGATATATCTAACAAGAGTCAAAAGAACTTAAGTTACTCTGATGTAGCATTAATTTATTATAACATTTAATAGTTTAACTGTACATCTTTATGAATCTGTATGTATGCATGTGTGGTTCACATCTGTGAACATGACTGTTGAGGCCAGAGGTCAACCTTTAGTGTCATTTCTCAGGAGCTACACACCTTATTATTTTAGACAGTCTCTCATTGGCCTGACATTTGCTGAGTAGGCCTGGCCAGCTGGCCAGCATGCCCCTTGTGCTAGGATTACAAGAACACCAGACCACACCTGGAGCTTTCATATGGCTTCTGAATCAAATGCAGGTACTTAAACATTCTCAGCAAGCACTTTATCAACTGGATTTTTCCCTAACCACGCCTCCTTCCAGCACTTTCTATTCATAGAAAACTTGAATCTTTTTAATCTTGAAAATTTGGTTCAAGTAAGGTTGTAGGTCCAGGTAGGGAAAAATCACAACAGAGCTGGGGTCTCTGCATTAAAGGCCAGGTATGGGGGGTCCCCAAGGCTTATTAGGACAGTTAGGCTAGCCAAAGCCATGAGCTCCTAGTTTTGTGAGAGACCTTATATAAAAAAATAAGGGGAAAGTAGACATACATGTACACACACACACACACACACACACACACACAAAGATAAACAAAGGGACAAATTATTGTCCTCATTTGTAACTTCATTAACACTGACTGGAATTAGTTCTACCACTTAAAGATATATATGTATGGGTGTATATGTATATATCAAAGAAAATCTCAAATATCTCAGATAGTTTTAAAACATCCAAATATAAGAAATATAAAAAAGTAAGATTTAGCAGAAATGTCTGAGCTGTTAAGTTCTGTTGACTAGTACTCAGTTTCAATGGAACTGAATATAGGCATCATGGGACTTTACTGAAGCCCAGGGAGATGTGTTCCCAGAAGAGGTTGGCATAGGTATGAGATGAGATACATGAATCACTGTTCATCTCTTGATGTTCTGCAACACGGAGCAGTTAGGGGTACCTGGGAATCCTTCTGACAGTCGCTACGGTGTGACTCCAGTGTATAAAACCATCCCTTTCCAGTTCTCATCCTTCCAGAACGCTGGGAACTCTCTGAGCAAAGACCACACAATTCTCGACTCCCAGTTGCCATGCTTAGAAGGTGCCTGTGGTAATGAGTAATACCTACCTTGAGCAGAGGTGGCTTATATACAGAGTTTGAATTTGTATAGGATGCATAGTAATTACTTTGCAAAGCAATATTTAACTGTTTTTAAAATGGTAATTAGAATGACTAATTACTAACTGGGAATTATAATGATATCATCAGTGTCATGAAGTCACTATTAGTAAATTTACAATTAGTGCATCTGTTTACTTACCACTAGGTAGATATACATAGTCACCAGAAGTCCGCTATTTGCGGGAAATCCATGTTAAGTTTTACTCCCCCCCTTTCAAGCATTATATATTATTAATTTACTTTATATGCATGGATTTGCTCTTTCTGTCCCTCATGTGTTCCTGTTCTGAGGTCAGAAGAAGATATCAGGTCACCTAGAATTTGAGTTATGGATGTATGCGTCACCATGTGGGTGCTGGGAATTGAACCCAGGTACTCTGGAAAAGCAGCCAGTGCTTTTAACCACGGAGCCATCTCTTCAGCTCCTAGGTCATCTTTAAAGAAAAAATGTAAGAAGGACTTCCTTTTTAAGTTTTATCCTTAAAAGAGTAAGTATCTTTTTTGATATAGAATATTGATCTGCTTGGAGATAATAAAGGAAGAGGCAATACCAGGAAAGGTTAGCTTATACTCAGAAGTTTAAAAAAGTGAGATTCAGAATCTATATTTATATTATTTATTATCATGTCTATGACTTAAAACTAATTTCTGTTCATTTTTAACATCCTTTTAAAATTGGATTTAATTTCTAAAGCCTTCATTAATCTTTTTGCATACTGGCAGTTCTATAATTTCTTTTTTTAGATGCTTTTTTATTGCAAATAAATTAGGTTGATCTCTTAGTGGTAATCAATTTTATTGATGAGGAATTCTGGTTTAGTGTGGGAAAAAATTAGAATATCAAATGTTTCCCACTGGGGAAAACACAAAAGCCTACTTGTCTTTAGTTTGATGTGCCCATTTCCCAAAATCTTTTAAGTTGAATTAACACAATTATCACACATTACATGAGCTAGAGTATTAAATAGAAGTATTTCCCGAACAATTCTTTGTCAAATCTCTGTTTTCCATTTTCTACTAAAAAATAATAAGCTTCTTCACGGAAGTTGGGATCTGTGTTTGGGTTAGATGTATATACTTGCCTTGGTGAGTATTTCCCTCAGCTCCTACAGAGCTCAGCTACTCATACTGTGCCTCAGGCTTGTTCTGTACTTTACAGAGAACAGGAGGCTCAAGACACTGGGTAAGCAACTCTGTGTGTGTCTTCCTGAGTCAATAAGTTCTTTCCACCCTGCAAGGGAGAGTGTGCTTTGTGAAACACCATGATTGCATCTCCATGCTGTTGGGCTGGAGGCAACAAGTCCCTCTTATCTTCAGCATCTCTATGATCAGGTGCTCAGGGATTCATAAACCGAAGACCACAGGAAAGCAATAGGCAGGGAGGTCGCAGAAGACGTAGACCTGATATTCGAGGAGTGACAGGAGGGAAAGGCTAACTGTTAGCCAATCAACAAACACTCCAGAGCAAACAAAACCAGAATGCTCTGAAGCTGAGTGCTCGGGACAAAATGGATATTTCAAATGGAACGGCTGAAACAAACAAAGCAGGATCCTAACAACCAGCTCAAAATAAACCAAACCAAGGGAGGGTGGAGCCTTGGAAAGAACTCAGCAACTTCCACAAGGGACCACACTCATACTGGATACCAATCCAGGAGACTCCTCCAGTGAAACTGCAGCATCCCTGGGGCTCCACACTGGGTGCCGAAAGCTTTAGACATAAAAACGCAGCTCTGATCACAAAGGGAGTGAGTTTCTTCTGGAGTCAAATGTGGGTGACACAGTAGTATACGTTTGGGGTATTTCAGATGCCATGTTCCAAAGTGATAGTAGTTTGGGGAAGTGTTGTTTCTTTTTTCAACCAGCTTGATCATTACAGTTCTAACTTCATTTGGAGTGGCTAGCTCTAATTCTTAGGTAAAAATAGCTTTTAATATCTAAATTATGGTAACTTTTATTTGTGGATACTGCATTGATCTGTTTTATTATATTGGCATTATACCAGATTTAGCTTGAAAAAGTGTGTGGAAAGCCACATTTTACAAGCAATTAGATAACAATATAGCATTCCTTTAATTTTTCTTCTAACAAGGTTGCCTTGAGGTGTACCAAATACCGATAAGTGGTACAAACAGGAGATGAGATCCATCAGAAACCAGAATTCTATGGGACTTGTAGTCATAACCAAATACCCCTTTTTATTTCATGATTAGAAATAAAAATGGGATTCTAGAATAAATCACTGTAATGCTGTCCACTTCCTTTTATTATCACAATACAACTATTGTTTAATTTAAACAGATTTATTTGTACTGTCTTTAGTTGTATGTGTCTGAGGATGGCTATATGCACATGAGTGCAAGCACCTGCAGAGGCCAGACGTGTCAGACTCTCCTCGAAGTGGACGTACAGATGGTTGTGAACAGCCTGATCTGGGTGCTGGCATCCGAACTCGGGGCGTCTGGAAGAGCAGCCAGTGTGCTTAACTGATGAACTGACTCCAGCCCAGGTAATATTTATAAGTCCTGGCTAATTATAATATACAACTACTTAAATATTTAATTAAGGAATGTCAGTGGTTAAGGTAAAGAACACCATTAATGTTGTTATAAGAGACTGATGCCTTCTGCATAATTTGGATTAATTAATCAATTAATGCAAATCTTTGGGTTTCTCTAGCTGGAGTACATGAAGGGAAAGTTACTTCCTTTCTTAAACATCTGAGCACATGATAGGGTCTTTTACAATGTGTTGTACCTTAACATTTTAACATCAACAGAAACATAGTATCGTGTGTGTGTGTGTGTGTGTGTGTGTGTGTGAACGTTTACTTGACAGGAAAAAGTTTATTCACTTGTTTTAAGAATCTGGGCTATGTCCAAACTAGAGTCTTTTTTTTTAAATGAGTTTTTGTGAATTTAAAATCTAAATTTCCTTTACCCAATTTATACTGAATCATGGTGAGAAAAATGTGTTTCACAAAGACTGAAAAGAAAGACACTTCAATCCTTTAAACACAAAAGGTAGGCATAAGCAAGGTGGGAGTCTGAGATAAGCAAATAGTCACAAAATTAATGATTAATGAGAGCACACGATAGCATTATCATGTACAACTTCATTGGAAACAAGAGTAGCCTTATTTTGTTACTTAGTAATGTACAAGTGAAATACTAAGCATTGGAATTAAAATCTAAATCTGAAAGGATTTAAGAAACGTAAAGATTGGAGGAAGCTCAGGTACTAGGGGTATTTGGTTGTCGGTGGTGTTGAAGGCGAGTGTCAACGAGAGTCACTGGATGTGTGTTCTTAGATGCAGTTGACATACGTTGGATGTGGAGACTGTGAATCTGAAACGTCTCCTGCAGTTTTGTAACCCAGGTGTTGCTTAGCAGCACTGGGCTCTCCCTGTCCTCTCGTCAGGATGGAGCTTCTCTGTGATGTCCTTTTGTTCTGTACTTGATGAAATCATCTGATTCTCTTTATCCCTCGAGGAGGGTTTTGTAACCAACTCTGATTTTTTAAAAATTATCACATTGTAAGGTCCTTTATAATTGTATACATCTTTATATGACAGAGATGGCTCATACTCTGTACTTAGTTTTTGTAGGATAGCAAATATTTGGTTTGCAGGGAGATATGAGTGTTTTCAAAAAGAAGTAAATCTTAGCAGAAAGCCCAAAGATATAGTTAATTTTGATAATTAATTAGCATGATCGTTTGTCTAATAAGTCAAATTTTAGGAACAGATTTCAAATTTGTCCATTAAAGTGAGTTTCATAATCATTACTTAATTTTAGTAGAAACCTCTCATGTAGGAGTTGCTCCTTAAAGAGAATTTTTCCCACAGTTAAGTCAGTAAGTATTTAACAAAGCAAAGGCTTTACCCAATGAGGAAACATATAAAACATAAAAATAAAATCTAACCACAGATTGTAAATGCTTCACAGTAAAAGAATAAAGCAAAGTCCTTATTTATCTATGCCTTGCATTTAAAGGTTTTATACTAAGAATATTTATGAATAAATTAGGTCATATGCTTTTTATGTTAATCATGACTATTACATAAATAAAACAAAGTTCTAATTTATATATTTTAATTTAGAACATGTTTTGAAAGGAGATCTTATCAACCACTGAGCCATCTCTCCAGCCCATGGAGATCTTATCAAAATCAATGTATAGAATGTTACATTTTATAGCTTAAAGAGGCCTTTATCTTATGAATCCAGTGACTATTGTTTTATACAAAGAAATAACATTTAAATATTTTATTAAGCATTTAATAGTTTCCAATATATCATTTTGATACTTTTAAGAAGTTTAAAGTACCCAAGTATGTAAGATAGTATGTATTTATTAGTGTTCTTAATAAATCACCAAAATGTTTGATAGCCCCTTCCCATCCACTCTGAAATTAGTTTTTAATTTTAGAAATTAAAATATAATCACCTTATTTTTCCCTTTCTCCTGAATTCTCTAACAACACACACACACACACACACACAAACACACACACACGGCTGACCATTTAGTACTGGATAACCAATTGGGATACTTTTCTCTGGTGAACACTAGTTTCTCCCACTCTTACCATTCCTTAGTCGCCTGTGGTTCTTTGTCTAGCTTTGAGCTTTCCCCTTTCCATGTTATCATGTCTGTTGATGTCATCCTTATTCAGGGCTTATTTAGGTAGCCACATTGTTGAGTTTTCTGGTGTAGCTTCCCTGGCATTTTTAGGAGATGCAATCTCACAGCAGACATTCTGTTCTTTTGGCTCTTAACAATCTTTCTGCCTCCTCTTCTGCTATTTTTTTTTTTTTTTTTTTAGCCTTAGGTGTAGGAGTTGTATTATAGAAGGATCAGTAGTTTAAGTGAAATTATTCTGTCTGGTCTGGCAATGCTTCCCTCAAAAGCTTAGACTATCTAATACCAGGCATGAGAAGCCCTCTTAGAAGTTATTGGTTAGGGAAGTCCAAGAAACTCCCCAAACACTACATGTTATTGTTGCCCTTGGTGCCTCACAGAGGCTGGAGGTAAGCCCTATTGCTGAAGACACCTGCGTTTCAGACCTAGAACTTGGAGGAGGTGAGCTGGATCTGACTTAAAAACATCCTCCTTGGGTTGGACTTAGTTTTCATGGCACCAAAAGGTACCATACAAGCTTCTGAGGGAGGAAAGCTACCAATAGTCTTACCCAGCTATGATGCCTATGAACCGTAACTACCATTTCACAATAAAACCTAAGGGTCCAATAGTGCCACTTGTATCTTGTGGTGACAAATAGTTCTCTAATTGAACTTAAAACCTGTTTAACAAAAGGGAAGTCAGTCCTGATATGGAAAATCTAGATGTTTACCCAGGGCTAGTGAGTCATGGATCTTGGAGAACCTGCAACCAGCACTTTGCTAAAGCAGCATAATTTCTAACTGCATTCCAATTATGTATCTTTATACCTACAGATAAGAGTAGTTCTTACCCTTCAACACAGGGCCTTCTCTTTGTAACAGATAGAGATCATTACAGAAAACCTACAACCAATCAAAACACAGCAAACAAGTGATGGTGTTGTGCTCAGCCCATTACCCATGCTGGAAGTTTTTAATTCGTTTGATCTTGTATTAAGATACAGAAGTAGACATCTGTGTCTTTGCAACCAAAAATATGGAGATAAATTTAAAGTAGTCAAGGCAGCCTGACATTCCTAGAATGCTGATGAATCAGAAACTAATACAAAACTGACACCAGCATATATGATTGATTGAAAAATGATGATTCCTACGATCAGTGGAAAATGACAGTTTTCTTTAACAAATACTGATTGAAAAAACTGGATATAAATAGGAAAATGTCATGATCTACACAAAAATGAACTCAAATTAGATGGTAAAGTGTTTTAAAACCTAAATTTATAAAACTACTACAAATAAATAGAAGAAAATCTAAGTTTGAGATAAGTGAAGATGTCTTAGGGCCAAAGTAAAAAGCTATATATCACAGAAAATGACAGCTGCGTGTGAAAGCATACATAGATAATCCAAGCACTTGGAAAACAGAGGCAAGACTGAGAAGCCACAGCCTGTCTGAGCTCATAGTGAGAGTCTGGCTTAAATCACTGAAGACCGGGCATGGAGCTCAGTGGTAGGAACTGTCCTAGCTTGTGTTTCATTGTTAATCCTGGAACAGAAGAAAATAAAAGAGAGGAAGGGCAGGGCTGAGAAGCATAAAGGAGGAGAGGAGACATAGGAGGAGAAACAAGGGAGGGTGGGGAAGTGGTGGAGGAAGGGAAAATAATTAATTGTACTTCACTAATGTGAAAATCTTCTAGCCTTCTAAAGAGAAATAAAAAATTAAAAGACAAGTTAAACTAATGAAAAATATTCACAATACATATCTGATGAATGACCAGTATCTTACAATATATGAGATATACCTATATTTCTCAGTTTTTACTCTCTTCTTCTCTCTCTGTCTCTCTGTCTCTGTCTCTCTGCTCTCTCTCTGTGTGTGCATGTGTGTGCACACACGCACATGTGCATGCACGCACGTGTGTATCAACAAGCATAAACCATATTTTGTGTACTATAGACTATAGTCTTACTGGTTTCAGGAAAGCTAGTTTGATACTCAAGATGTCAAACTAAATAAAAATACAAGATGATATGGCAAGAATACTCTCAAAGCACAGCTGTGTGAGAGTGCTGTTCTTTGGGCTGAGTATCTATCCCACAGTGAATGCTTATACATACATGAAAGCAAATAAAATAGAGAGTTGACACATTTGTATATAAATGAGCTTAACACAAGTAATCAGAGGAAAACAACATTAAAATCCACAGTTTGGGCTGAGGATGTAGGTCAGTTGGTGGAGTGCTTTTCTAGCCTCCATGAAGCCCTGGGTTTGAGCCTCAGCACCACAGAAACTGGGAAAGGTAGCACACACCCACAGTCTTGGTGCCCCACAGTCGAATGTGACAAGGTGAGAGTTTCAACGTCATTCTCAGCTACAGACTGAGTTGCAAGATTGATGTACAAGGGGATCCTGTCTCTAAAAACAAAAGAAAAAAATCTGATGCTACTATACAATAAAGTGACTAAATTACAAATTCCAAGGGTTAACATGGATATGAAACTACATAGCATGGAGCCAAAGCTTACAAAAGCATACATCCAGATATACAAGGACTAATAGAAAAATGTTCTTGGAAGCTTTATTAGTAACATCCCAAACTGACCAAAAATTATTTTGAACAAGATAAATAAATGCTGATATATCTACACAATGAAATATGTGATGGTTAATTGTATATGTCAAACTGGTTATGTACTTACACAAACATTAATTTTTTTTGAGATGGGCTAACAAATAACTTGTTAAATTTCTAGTGAGCTAGATGATCTTCATATGGCCACAAACATCATTGATCAGTTTAAGGACTATAAAGTTTGACCTCCCACAAGGGCCAGAGAATCCTGTGAAGAGTCTTCAACATGAGGTCTTCCTTAAATCTTCAGCCTGTGGTCTACCCCGACGATTTGGAGACTCAGTACTACCTGCAATTACATGATTCACAACCTTACAATATACTTCTTTTCTATGTGGAAAGAGTAGATGGATGTATAGGTAAATTATAGAAACAGATTGAGTATAGATAGATAAATAGATGATGATGATTATGATGAAGGTAGATAAATGATAATAGAAATAGGGTGGATAATAGATTGAATTGGTTTTGTTTCTCTGAAGTCCTCTTATTAGTGTTGACCACATCTCCAGCAATTAAAAACGGATAAACTGCTTTTACATGTCATGCTATATAAAAAGTCATGTGAGTGAAAGTAGCCATCTAAAAGACAACATGCTTTAGTTCCATTATGTGAAACTCCATGAATGATCTAACTTATCTTTACCAATAGAAACCAGGTCAGTTGTTTACTTGGGATGAACATGGCGATATTCAGTAGGATGTAGAGCTAGGAAACTTTTCCCTTGGGCCCAAGGGAAATTCTAGCCATCAGTAGTGATCTTCTGGCAACTGAACAGAGAAAGGGAAAGGCAGGTGAGGAATGCAGTGCCCAGGGTCTCACAGCAAAAGAGCTGAAGATGGCTTCACCTCTCACACTTGACCAGCCACATACCCCACGCAAAGGGAGGGTGCAGCTGGAAATGACAGATTGTGCTTTGCAGAGTGTCTACATACAAAGCTAATATGAAAGACTTCAGTACCGAGAAGGAACAAACCCAAAACAGGCACCGAAGAATAACTGCAGCAATTATTATTTGAACAAGAACAACGTCATACAGAAATTCCATTCCTTCTTTTAATTCAGTTAAGTACTGGGCAGATTATAAACACTCAATAAAAATTCCTTCTGCAACATTGTGTTGTCAATATATTGAGGAGTAATAGATACCAGAGAAAGAGCACTATGATAGCATAGGGAGGATTAATACCCCCACATTGAAGTCATTGATATCCAGGTAAATCTGGTATATAATGAGTTGCTTTTAATGGGAAATTTATTATTTCAATTCATATCCTCAGTGGGACCCGGTGCAGCAAGGGGCAGAGAAACACACCAGAATTCACAGCAACAATGTCTAAAAATTTTAGAACTCACAAAAATGATTAATTAATAATGTATCTTACTAAATAGTTGAATATGCCAAGAGGATGAAAGAAACACGGTATAATTTGAGATACACGTCAATTAGTAGATGCAACATTACTTTTCATAGGAATGTTCCCTCCAGAAAGCGTGAACATTCCTGGTGTTCAGCTGTACATATTTCCTGCACATGTGAATAGTTACAGAAAGCCTGGCATTAGATTTTATTGGGTCATTTTTTGTCACAGGTTCATCGCCGAAGCCAAACATTCTGCTCTAAAAGATGTCCAAATGCTGCTTAGTCAGTGTGGGTCACTTGGCTACTCTGAAGCCAATGGATAAAGTTACTTTACTGGGACACACAGACGGAGATAGTTGTGAGTTTCTGCTGTGTAGGAAGCAGAACAGCCACCACGATAACTCTGCCTAACAACAAAATAACATAAACAATAACAAAACAATATACAAATTCCTCTTTGTATGTTACAGAGCCTGCCATCAGCTTGTACATTTTGGGTGTGGCCATAGATGGCTCTCATGTTTAAAGTAGGTCTTTTGATGATCACAGTTTGGCCTTTTTGACGACTGGACCGATCGTTATGAATCACTATGACTGTGCTGCTCTGTAAAGCATGCAGTCTAGAGTCCGTGTCTTCATCTCTCCTCCCTCTTTGTCTAGCAACTGTCCCTTTGTTGCTGCCAGTTTTCTTGCTTCTAGTTTCTCACCTCCTCTAATTTGTGTGTGTGTGGTGTGGGGTGGGGGGTTGTCTTGTTTGTTTGTTTGTTTGTTTTTTATTTTTAAATCTGCTTGGAGCAGGAAACCAGAGAAGCCATCCTTGGTTGTTCACCTAAGATGCCTGAGTTTTAAATTAAAATTGTATCTTTTCCTTCATCCATGTCAAACAAATCAGTGATCATTACAATCAAACTACTTGGCTCTACAAACTCCTAGATGACCTGGTTTCCTAGCTGCAGTAACGACCAGATCACAAGAGTGCCCGTTCCTTTCTTTGTTTCATGCTCAGCTGTGTTCATGAGCCTTTCCTGAAGTGGATCCTTGGGTACCGCGAACAGGACCACTACACTGCAGCAAAGTAGATAGAAGTGAGCCTATAAACAACAAGAGAAGTGACTTACTTTGTGGAAATGTATAAAACTGGCACCCCACGTGGTGCTTCATATTTTCTAGAATATTTCAAACTATTGAGAAGATGTGTCCATTCTGATACAGTTCATATTAATTTTCATGTTTTTGAAGCACACACCACCATGTTACCCATTTTATCAAAGAGAAACCACACACTTCAAGAAAAGGCATAGACTGGATGAATAAAATAGATGTGTCAAATGCTTGTCTTTTATAACAAACTTAGAGGTACATTGACACCAGACTCAGATTTTCAGGCGTTATCAATAAGTGACAGAGAGCTTATGAAACTGAGAAAACATTCTCTCAGCCAAGATGTGTCATGGAACCCCACAGGCCTAATGGACCTGTCACCGTCTTTAGAGGCGTAGCTCTATCCTTGTGTTACACGGGCTCCAGATACATGCTTCCGTTATTTCTTTATCCACGTGCCAAAACAACATATTTTTCATCCACCCCTTACTGTTTTAATCAACATGCAAAGGAAGAGAGAAGTGGGGGCTCTGTTAGGAAGAATGATAATTTAGTTCAATGCCATTGACTGTCAGATGAGCCTAAATAGTCATTCATCACTCCCCAACACTATCGGGATCACTCTATCAAAATAGTGATCAGAATGTTTAAAACACTTATTAAAAAAATCGTTCAAGACCTTCCTGCAGTAAAAAAAAAGGATTATAAGCCTTAAAAGAAATCTCTTTCTTTAGTCATTGATCGACACATGGCTTTATAGATCATTCCTATTTCTCTCCTGAGAATAGGAAAATGAGAGACATTTTGAGAGATTATTTTCTTTTCCAATTATAATGTGTTGCAGGAAGCCAAAAAGTACACCATTTCCCTAGAAGGCACTCAATTCTCCAGCTTTTTTATTTTTAGGATAATTTTAAAATGTACACTCTCTGGTATCATCATGTTTTCCAACCGCAGTAGACAGCATCTAGAACAGGGTATTTTTATATACATATGTGAGATGTTAATAAGAGATTGCAACCAGAATTATAGTGATTTTTGTTAGTGGTGATGTACATGTATGTTGTTGATTCTGCTGGGGAAGCAAGAAGAATGATTAGAGGCATGCATCACACACTGTATCCACAGTGTTTTCTGTACCTCTGTTGAATGATGGATGTCAAACTGTGGCTCCTCCTTCATAGTTCTTGTATTACATTATGCTAAAAATAAACAATATCCCTGTTATAAAAGGAGCTCAATCCTGAAGCGGTTTATAGTGACGACCATTCAGGAGGTCATAGCATTAAGCCTTCAAAATGACAAAGGATGTTTTTTAATTAAAAACATCAAAAAATTGATTTTTTTTGGGTGTGTGTGTGTCTTGTGCCTTATATAGATAGAAATGTTCATGGAATACAGTTCTAGTTGAAATATGTTTATACTCTGGAGCAACATTTATTTTTTTATGACAGTGATTCAGAAATCACTGGGAAGTTTGGTGGTTTATGGATTATTGCCATGTACAGCATTCCTCTTGTACAGCATAGGTATTTAAGTTGTATCTACTGGACATTTTGAAAAATGTGAACTATTTGAATTTTGTGTAAAGAGGAGTTTAAAATAGTTTAATATTCTGCTACAAGTGAACTCATATTCCTGGCTTCATGATATCAATCACTGCCCTGACATTAGATGTGTTGTAATTATAACTTCAAAAATAAAAATAGAAAAATAATAAAAGACTTGATGATACAATTAAAAAGAAAATCTACACTCTAGAAATAGTCACCAGTTTTATTCAATTTTCTTGCTTTTATTTTATTTTAATAATTTACATTCCACAACTATAAGTAAATATGATGATAATAAGAAAAAAGATGAAAATTTAGGGACAAAATTTAGGTACTTTAGAATATATGTTTTTATAGGTTGATGACAGGAAAAAAGAAAATTCCATTTGTGATAGTTTGAATGGGAAATGCTCCCCATAGGCTCAGGTACTTTTAGCATCTGGTCCTCAGTTGGTGGCACTATTTGGAGAGGAGACTGGGGTGGTGTGAATAAGAATGGCCTCCCATGGGCTCATGTATTTGAATTCTTAGAGAGTGTCACTTTTGTTCTACTAGGTGGTATGGCCTTGTTGGAGTAGCTGTGACCTAGTTAAAGGAAGTGGGTCACTAAGGGTGGGCTTTGAGACTTCAAAACCCCATTCTAGGCTAGTTCCCTCTCCCTCTTCTCTCTTCCTCTCCCTCTCCTTCTCCTTCTCCTCCCTCTGAAGAAGAAGATTCACAGACCCCCTCCGAAGTAGAGGTCAGATGTAGCACCGTGTTTACAGTTGCAGTCGTATGACTAGCACCTGAATGTAAGCAGCTGGCTTCCAGAGTGGCCAGCTCAGTAAATGGTAAACAGCCTTGGCATGCGTCAGCCTCGTGCCCCTCCCAGCGGCTTATGCTAATGAGGTATTGGAAGCTTAACCTATCTGAGAGGACACATCACCCAGCTGCTAGGGCAGTTAATAAAGCCATTCTCTGCTTGGGTCCCGCCATACTCCCTCCATTCCCCGTCCCTAAGTCAGAGTCTCCTGGAATAAAGTGATGAGAAGATCCACCGTGTCGTGTCTTACTTCTGCCAAGCGACGCGACAGTCATAGACCACTTGGGCGCCCCTCCCTCCAGAAGGCAGAAGCTAATTGACTTCCTCGGACCACAGGGAGTGGGGACTGACCTAGGTGAGGAGGAGGCCCAGAGCACATGGACAATGGACCATTGGCAGCACACGGACAAGGGAGGTCCTTTCCGCTTCATTCCCTGAAGACCGATAGTTTTAAAAGTCGAAGTTCTGCCAATCACATTGTGCCTAATGGTCGCTACCCCTAGAGACTGTATAAATGTCAGCTGAACGAGCTGTGCGGGGTTGCCTCTCCTTTTGGGATGGAGCCCAGAATGCTGAAACATTAAAATTCCTCTTGCATTTTGCAGCGATCTCTGTCTCCGCGTGATTCTCTCAGGGGGTCTCTGGTAAACTAAGGCTCTGCTCGCTAGAGTCTTATACCTCTCCTCCCTTCCCCTCTCTTCCCGCTCCTTTTCCTTCCTCTCCCTTTCCCTCTCTTCCCTCTCCCTCTCCTCCTTCTCCTTTTCCATCTCCTCTCTCCTTTCCTTTCCTCCCCCAATATATCTATATATCTACATCTATATCTATGTCTAGCATGTGTTTGATGATGTGGTGTCTCAGCTTCCTGTTTTGGCTGCCTGCTGCCATGTTCTCCCCAGCCATTATGGACTCTTCCTATGGAGCGCTAAGTAAGACTAAACACTTTCTTCCAGAAGTTGCTTTGGGTCATGATGTTTTGTCATAGCAACTGAAAAGTATCGAATACCCTGCCTGAACTCTTTATCTGCTATTCACAGTTTTAGAATAATGGCTGATAATGATAGAAATCCTACCGGTTAATCACACTCTTCACACCATCCATTGAACATACACCCTATGTGGAGTTCCTTTTTACAATCTCTTAAAGTTCCACTTGGATTTTCTATGTTTTATTTTTTAAGAGATTGAGGAAGTTTGGAAAGGTTATGAGTCACATGTGCCCCCATCTTAAGTCTTCAGTTACAACTGAAAATCTCGACTTCATAGTCAGCTCATGATTTTGTTTTACCCAGTTCTTAGACACTGATCCATGGACTGTCTTCTGAATCTAGTGAGTCTCCAAATTCTACAGTAATCATTCAATCACTTGCCTTTCTAAGCCAATGCAAGTTATACCAGTATGGCAGAGACATGCATGTCCTTTTAGACCCAGTTTATAGGCTTTCTGAGCATTGAAAGACTCACATTGATGTGAACAGAACTATCACAAATGCAATGTCCTAAATGAAAGAAAGACTCTGAATCTCATTTTTTGTGTGTGTGTGTGTTTAAGCCTGGTTTTGTTTGAAATAAGATGCTTGAAAAGGATGCAATTAACTTATATAGAGAACACTGACTGGAAAATCGATTAGTTATGTAGTTCTCTTCCCTAAGGACCTTCTGCAATATTTATTTTGGACAGTGTTTGATTTCTTATGATGATTCATGAGTTCTTTGCAGGGAAAAAATACATCTAGGTCCCCGAGCCAAAATGATTGCAGCTGAAAAAAAATTGGCTCTTTTCTTGAAGATTAAATTAAAAACACAGTCACCAAAACTTGCCTAGAGAGGGATCTGCTTCCTAAGACATGTGAAAAATTTTCACTCTCTAAGTGTAAAGTGAAAACAAATAACTTGTGGTTCTCAGTCTATTGTTTATAAGCCATTCTTCATTTGAGTAACAAAGTAAGTTTATAGTTCATTCCTAATTCATTTATTAGGATCTCAGACATTTAACTTTGCAAAATTATGGATATGCTATGTAGATACCCAGGAAAAATCATTAGACAGAATTATAGATATGCTAGGTAGATGTCCAGGAAAAAACAAGTAATTAACTTAATAGTCTCCACTGGTTTAACTTACTAAGGACCAATTGGAAAACTCCAGGCATTCACTTTTACCTTCCACCTTGTTTGAGATAAGAACCTCTTGATGTCCGCTGCCTCACATTCCAGGTGAGCTGGTCCATAAGCCTGCATGGAATCTCCCGTCTCTGTCTCCCATCTTGTCAAAGGAACACTGACATTGCAGATGTGCACTATTGCATCGGACTGTACACGGGTTCTGGTGATCTGAATTTAACTCCCCATATTTGCACAGCAAGTACCTTACCCTCCCCCATACCTGCAAGGCTCAGAAAACAGCAGAAGAGAAGGCAGAAAGAACTTAAGAATTGGAGGATAGACAAGGATACTTTGAGATGCTGTCTGTATATCACACAGATATAGTGTTCAGACAATACCTGAGCTAGATCAAGCCAGCCAAGATTTCAGCAGGTATGGAAGGTCTTACAAGGCCCCACACATAACTGAGGAAATATTGGTGGTTGATAGATGCTGGGGAGAGGGAAAAATTCTTTTTGAAGATATGGCCAACTGGTATGTGTCCCACAGGTCAGTAAATGACCCCACAACTCTGTACATTTGAGAAGCTCTAGTTGGATTGAATGGGTGATTCTAAAACAGAAGACACATGAAGTTGGAGGTGGGAGAATGAGGGGAGCAGGGAGTATAAGAGGAAAAATGGGTGGTGATCCTATAATCCTATCTCATCGTACATATGAATGGAGGTCTCAAAATTAGATTTACAGAAGCATTCAACATGACTAAGTTGGCTTCAATCCAGATGTGCAAGAATGTTTCAATAAACACTAAGCAACAGAAATCACATGATCATTTAAACATCTAAAGGTCTTTGACAAAATCGAACATCCCTTCTTGATAAAAGCCTTAGAAAATAGGAATAGAGAGATTCTATCTCAACAAAATACAGGCTATATATATGGCAAACTATTGCCTATATCATGCTGGGTGGAGAAATCTCCTAATAAGGAGGAAAGCCAATGTCTCCATTCCTATACAACATGGCCCTTCAAGTCTCAGCTAAAAGCTGAGAGAAGGAGAACCCAGCATTCCAGCCAATCAATGAGCTTCAAAATCCCTGTCTCTGAAAGAAGATGAAGAACAGCTCTGGAAGACACCGTGCATTGACCTCTAGCCTCCACATGCATACATATGCACATGCAGTCTCACTTAACACACCTGTGCACATATGAACACACACTTAAACATGTATGCACATATACTCTGTTCTCTCCATCACACACACATGCATACATGCACACACACACATGCACACACACACATGCACACACATGCAGACATGTATGCACACACACATGCAGACATGCATGGACACATACACACACATGAACACACACATGCAGTGCACACATGTACACACACATGCACAGACATGCACACATGCACACACATGCAAAATTGAGTAGTGAATAGATAGAATAGAAAGTGCAGACACAAGGGAGCAATTCTTATTGCCTTTGCAGACTAGTTAGCACTGTCGCTAGTCTGCTCTGGATAGATAGATATTCTAGCAAAAGTTAAATTGCAAGTAAAATCTAATTTTAAACCACCACCATTTTGTTACCTTTGTTTTATATTTTATCTCCTGTCAAAAACCAATTGTTTTGAAAATAGAAAAAAAAGAGATGGAATTTGTGTCTCTTTTGATTTGTTTTGGTTTTGAAGTAAGGTTCCACAGTCTATTCTTGTTTAGACTTGCCGAGTGTAGTACTTATTGGCATGAACTGCCACAGCCAGCAAGGTGCTTTCGGTATGGTTAACCTGAACATGTCTTCAGGGCAGATGAAAAATTATTTCATCATTGATAACCTTATTTCAATCATTGATAACCACCCTGATGTTTTAGGCAAATTTGTTGTCCCTGTACCAAATCATATTCCACATTCCAGCAACAAATACATACAGGCATGTATGCATGCATGTGTGTGTGATGGAAAGAACAGAGCATAGGTGCATGTGTGTTTATACATTGTTCATATGTGCGCAAGTGTGTTAAGCGAAGTGCATACGTGTATATATTGACTGCTGGAAAGTGAATAACAAGTTAGAAGAGATGCATGTGCATAGGCAATTGTCTTTAAAACATCATTAAAGCAGGCCCTTGCATGTGCACCTAAGTAGAAATTACCTAAATAAATTGATGTGGCTAAGCGCTGTAATTAAATTTTCAATTGAACTCTTCTGTAAGACAAGAATAAAAGAATAAAGTGAATTTCTCTCAACCATCTTAGAATCTTTTTTAGAAGCATTTACATTAGAGGTTTTGAGAAAGAATAAGGTGGCTTCATCCAAACCTCAAAAGATAAATAGGAGGAAAGGCAGTCTGGTATACACAGAAGCTGACACACTTCCACTTTCCACAGGCACGAGCACACACACACACACACACACACACACACACACACACGCCCTTTATCCACAAATGAACAAAATTGTTCTGGAATATTATTTTTTCCTTAACTGATTACCTAAATTCTTATTTCCCTATCAAATTTAAGAAAATCTATATTATTTCAGCAGCTTCTTCGTTATTTCTTAACCCATTATATTTATGCTCCTTTATTTCACAGAAATTATCTTTACTGGGTCGAGATAAAATTGATGCATTTCAAGGCTCATACATTTTCTCCGGAACCTAAACATTCCTCTATAAACCAAGAAACAATCTACAGCCTTGTTCCTGATTTCATATGGCTCAGGACCTTAGAATTCTTTAAACATTTGTAAATGTTTTCTTTTAAATCCAGACAGATAAATAATATCTGAGTTCAGATAAAATATGGTTGAACCACAGCCACTGCTCCTTCTTGTCAATGCTACTTTTACACATGGGTGGCAGAGCTGAATAGTCACCGTAATGATAGGGTAGCCACAAGGTCAGATGTAATTAATCTCTAGGTAGACTGGTAGGTGGGATTGAATGAAGAAGAGCAGCTGTATCCTGTAGCTGTGTTGGAGTGCCCCTTTTGTGGCCAAACACAACTACAGACAGGTTCTTTTCCCTGTATCAGAAATACAGCCGATTCCCAAGTTGCTTACACATTCGTACCAACAAATGATCTATGCTTTTAAAACACTCTGGGTTCTTTTTGTAACAGCACTTGTGTTATAGTTTTGATCCCCCTTATCTACCTTTGAAGAGGATCATAGGACAAAACACACTAAAAGGGAGAGATAACTTACTATGATTTGGAAAGTAGAAAGAGTCATTTTATTTTAAACAGATCCCAATGGGCTAATAACCAACCTCTATTTTAGGACTTGCCTAACTAAATTTCTGTTAAAGTGTCTACGTCTCTGACTGGAGAAGACAAGAACCAAGGAGATATCTTCATCTATTATATAGCCAGGATGTAAGATGAGTCTTCTAGAAAATTTGCAAGTTCCCAACTGCTTCTCCTTAGCTACTGTGAAAATCAAATAAGATGTGCCAGGTACTCGAGATATTATCTGTCTCACTGTTACTATTCAAGTCAGTGTTAGTTTGCTCCTGTGATGTCATCTGTCTTCGGCCATTTGTTAGATATGTGTGTCCCTTAAGGTTCACCTGTACTTCTTCATCTACTTTTTATCCTCAAATCCCATTCCTTCCAGTAGCCTTTGTGGTGGTTGACAGTGATTTGCCAACTTGACAGGATCTAGAATCTCAGAAGAAGCAAGTCTCTGAGCATATTTGTAAGGAATAATCTAGATTAATTCAAGTGGAAAGTCAACACTGACAGTGGGTGGCACCATTCCCTAGGCTAGGCTCCCAGACTGAGTAAATAAGAGAAAGTAAGCTAAGCAACAGCATTCAGTACCCTCTGCTTCCTCACTGCCAATACAAGGCATCCAGTTGGCCTCCCTCTCCAGTGGCTGTGCTACCACACCTCCCTGTCCTGATGTATGCCTGGAACTGCAAGCCAAAATAAATCCTTTGCCTTTGCATATTTTCTTGTGAAATATGTGTATTTTGACATAGCAATGAGAAAAATAACTAATACAAGCCTCAGACATAATCTTGATGATAGCCGCTGCCCTGAGATACATGCTCCAGCTCAGACTATGTTTGTTTTGGATTTACTCCAGTAAAATAAGCTTAGCACACCCCAAATTAAGCTCCTTCCTTCTCTAAATTTTGTTCCTTATTTGCATTCTTAATTTCTAGGAAATAGCACAGCCCTCTCTACCCAGTTACTAAATGAACAAATGTCTTTCTTTGTGTATCAATTTTATCCTTTATATCCATTTAATCAGCAAATTGCCTCAACTAACTAAAAAATTAGAGTTGATTTAAAGTTGTTTTGATTAATTGATTAGTCATGTCTTTTGGTGATTAAAGCCCACAAACTGGCATATAGATATACAGGCATGTATGTGTCTCAGGTCTCACCATACACTTTGTAACCATTACTTTCAGTCTTCTGAATTCCCTTAGGATTCCAGGTATGGTGGTGTAAGACTATAATCCCAGCACTCAAGAGGCAGAGACAGGTGGATCTTTGTGAGTTTAAGGTCACCCTGCTCTATATAGTGAGTTCCAAGACAGCCAAAGCAACAAAGTGATACACTGTCTCAAAAACAAAACAAAACAAAACAAACAAAACATTAACTTAACTTTCTGTCAGAAGTAGCTTTATATTTTTTGCTCTCTATTTCCACCAGAATTAGCTTTTGTCTTCCTATCCAACAAGTGATATCTCAGGACTCTGGTGATTCTAATTTTCCATGATCCAGACACTAGAATCTAAGTGTTCACAATCCAGTCATCCTTTCAAATAGTACTTGTTGAACATGTACAATGTGCCAACCCTCATGTAGATCAGTAAGACGGAAATATTGTTTGCCATGTAGGAATTACAGCACAGGGAAGCAATCAGTAATAAAGAAAGAAACATCATGCTTTTCATTAAGCCACTCTGGCAAAGGTATCATTTGGTACCCAGCGGCACCTGCACGGTTAACAACCTTTGTCTGGGGTACACTAACCCTCAACACGTAGCTCAGATCCCTTCTCTTCTGTTACTAGAACCTTCTCCTGACTTGCTGTGGTCAGAGTAAATTCTGGTCTAGCTAATCTCCAAGTCAGTCTCTATTTTTCTGTTATTAAACTCAATGTTCTACATTCCTAATTTTTAGTCTACCTGAGCTGTGTTTTGGTGGTGGTGGTTGTGATGCTGGGGAACAAATCCAGAGCCTTGTACACAGTGAGTTGTCACTCTATCACTGCGCTGTATCCATAGTATGATACAGTTAGTTTTTCCATGTAGAGTCTATAAAATATCAATGCTATCATGACTAACTAAAAAATTAGAGTTGGTTTGAAGTTGTTTTGATTAATTGATTAGTCATGTCTTTTGGTAACTAAAGCCCACAAACTGGCATACAGATATACAGGTGTGTATGTGTATGTATATGTATGTAACACATATTTATGTGTGTAATAAGCATTACTTTAAAAATAAAGTTTGTAGGCTGGATAGATGGCTCAGAGGTTAAGAGTACTGGCTATTCTTCCAAAGGTCCTGAGTTCAATTCCCAGCAACCACATGGTGGCTCACAACCATCTGTAATGGGATCTGATGCCCTTTTCTGGTGTTCAAGCATACATGCAAGCAGACTGGATACATAATAAATAAATCTTGAAAAGTTTGTAAAAATATTTAAAATTGGTAAAAATTAATCTAAAAAAATATTCAAAGAGATAGAATTTTGCTCCTGAACAGGTACTGTGAGGAGCAGTATTTTTTTTGCATTGTTAAACAGTCACTTTTAATAATGTGATTTTTATATTTTTATTCAGGAAAAGTTAATGGTCTGTGAAAAGACATGTTTACCTATTAATGCTTAACTTTTACCATTAAATTTGATTTTCATTTTAGTATGTTTCAGTACAAATAAGTATCTTTGCAGATGATATTGAGGGTAAAATGTATGTTTTATATGAATAATATTTCTGAATAGAAATATTGTTGTGTTTATTTGTTAGAACATAGTTGAATATTTGAATTTCAAATACCATACTAAAAAATTTCATTTGGAAATTAACAGGCAGGTTACATGAACTGAAATTTTCTTCCCCAGAATTATGTTGTATAGAAATTGATCATTTTCACTCATTTAAAGAAATGATAATTCATGGAAGGCTATGTCTTAAATCCAAGTTCTCAGGAGCATGAAACAGGCTGGTCACGAATATGACAACAGCCTAGGATAAAAAGAGTTTAAAAACAGCTGACCTACAAATCAAAACCTTCCCCAGAACAGTTGCATTTCGCCAACAGTGCCTGATAAGGCACTATGAAATTGCAATTTCTTTAAGTTTACTTTTACTTTTAAAAAATTGATTCATGAACATGGATATTGAAAATCCAGACCATCTGCAAGAACTTTCTAGTATGAAGGAACAGATGCTACGTGTGCGTGGCCAGCTCAGTGCGGCAGTCACACCTCAGCACGACAACTTCTTTAAACTGAAATGTGTTCTCGCTTTCCTAATTGCTGTCATCATACCTGCTAAGCTGTGGGAGCAGCCAAGGGCTTCATCCACAGTCTCCGGTTCACATGTTTCCTAGTGTGAGCCACTGATGCAAAATCAGCGGAAACACGTCAGCATGTATTCTAACATTACACTTTCATGCAGTATCTTCTTGTCGGTGGGACTCCTGATGCCTACTGGGTTCTTTTAGAAGTTTTGGACATCTTTTATATCTTTATGATTAAACAGTAATGTTGCTTCTGATGTCATGTAATATTTTCAGGACAAAAAGAATCCCATTTGTTTGTTTGTTTATGTACTTATTTAGAAACCAGGTTGTCCTGTGTAGCTCTGGCTAGCTTAGGACTCACTATGTAGATCAGACTGTCTGTCCACAGACTCACCGAGCTCCGTCTGACTCTCTGTCTCCTGAGTGCTGGGAGTAAATTTCAGGTCCCAACATACCTGGCTTTTCCCCCATGTTTTGATATGGTGTTTTGCTTTGTTACTCAGGCTAGCCCTAAATATTGAGACTAGAGGAGCTTCTGCCAGGGTCACTCAAACGATGAAAAGCTACCCCGAATAAACTATTTGCCACATAAGATCTCACAGTTTTATCAATTTTATGAAGAATTTTTTTTTTTTCACCGTATAGATATTCAAGTCACAGACCATGCAGAAAACTGGCAGCGTTGGACAGGCTGCACAAAGAGTTAAAAATATAATTATAACAACAGCTATTTGACTTTACAAGATGTGCCCAAGGGGAGGCTCAGGAAATTACCCAGTAGTTAGTTAGCATCAATACCAGGGAAGGAAAAGAACAAGTAATAACAGGATCGATCAAGAAGTACTTAGGCAAGAAGAAATTAATGAACCAGAAGCAGCATGAACGCGTGCAGAAAGATTGGGGAACACAAGCCAATTGGA
Organism: Mastomys natalensis; assembly: GCA_021653895.1. Classification (NCBI taxonomy): domain Eukaryota; kingdom Metazoa; phylum Chordata; class Mammalia; order Rodentia; family Muridae; genus Mastomys; species Mastomys natalensis. Next base: position 749,865 of record JAJTUV010000044.1, on the reverse strand, counting down.
AAGTATAAATACAAGTGCTGGAAGCAGAGGAACCCACACTTGGCAATTTCATGCTATAGCAATAATCCTGTGAAAAAGTATAAATTAAAGTCATCACATGAGAGTAAAAATAAAATTAGCTTTTGAGTGGAAGCTGCGGTCTTTTGGAATACCTTGCTGCTCAGAAGACCGTTTTAACCCAATCGATGCTTCCTGCACTGGACGCCACACAGCACATAATGAGCGTTAGAGTATTAGCTCACCACCCACTAACATGTTCCAAGCTTCCTAATAAGCGATCGTCGAGCCAGCCAAATATGGGCAATTTGTGAGGGCTATTTTTGGGAGCAAATCCAGGATGAAAACTAATAGAGATTAAGTTCTAAAAAGATGAAAACTCTTAGCAATCCAAGGCCCTCAGGTCGCTGCATTCATTTTTACTTTTTTCACATTTATTTTTATTTTACTTTGAGAATTTCACACATGAGTACTATATTTATATTGTTTACAGCTCACCCAGATCATCCTTCAGTTGCTCCTGTGCATTACACACAACACACACACACACACACACACACACACACACACGCCCTACTGAGTCCATTTAGTGTTGCTTGCTGTATGGGTCTTTAGGGCTCACACTTGGGTTTAAATTACCCTTCCTTAGAGTAGACAGTCCCTTTCTCAGCAGCCATTACTTGCCATTAGCTCTTTATCTAAAGGTGGGTCACTTTCCCAAAGCAGCATAATTCTCAACTGCACTCTAAAAAAATACCTATCCTTATCTCATCTCTCATGAAAAAAAGAAACTGTTTTTTTGTAGAGACCACTATATAAAACCATTTTTTAACTTAAAAATAATTTGTTTGTATGTGAGGACTAGTAGCACAGACTAGGGGTTGATGGAATGGAAAATATTTGGACTGCAGAGTCAAGCTGAAGATTCCAAGTGGACCAGAGGAAGATGCTGATTGGACTTTGTTCACCAGGAGCTTTCCCTAACCTAGTGGAGCTCAGGTCAGTTCTAAGCATCTCTGCTCTAACAAGGCATGCTCTGAGGCTGTTTATCAAGGAGCCTGTATAGATCATAAACCATGCAACTTAGTAGGAATATTTGTGTGCTCTGGTAAACAGAGCTGGCTAAACGACAGCCATCATGCTGATGTGAATAAATTGGTTTCTAGGAAAGACAGGGCCACTCTGCAAAACTGAGCCGATGTAAGATACACGGTAGAAAATGATTAGATTGTATGGTGAAGTCATGATGGAAGTATCACTAAAACCAGCACTTCCTAGTCTCGGTACTTTTTCTTAGTCGATTAAACTCAAGTAGAATTTTGCAAATGTCACTCAATTATATGAAAATTAAACCTGAAAGTGTGTTGATTTCTTTATCCAGGTGAAATTATGCATACTTCACCAACAGTAGTGAAAATCCTAATTAATATCTGTGAATGAATGAAGAAAGATAGGAAGGAAGGAGGGAAGATTTGATCTAATAAAACTATCCAACATATATTGATCTTAATTACAGTCAGTCACAATTACCTCAGTTTTACCCATATTTATTCATCCAATCCCCATTCAAATTGAGTTAAGCTCTATTATAAGAGACATTTACTGATGACTAAACTGAAGCAGTTTGAACAACTTGGCCAACTATAACAACTAGTAAATGGGATGCTGAAATCCCTTATTATAAATGTGTTATGTAGCAGTTTCCTTCAAAGCTAAAAGTCTTCCATCTTGGAGGAACACTTTCTTAGTCATAGAATGAAAGTGAAACACCGGGATATTTTAAGACAGGATGCTTACAGGGAGATGAGACAAGAAAAGGTGTTCTAGGGCTGTGATCTTCACCCTTCCTAATGCTGACCCTTTAATACAGTCCCTCATGTTGTGGGAACCCCCAACCACAAAATTATTTTTGTTGCTATCTCACAATTGTAATTTTGTTATTGTTATAAATCTTAATGTAACTATCTGATATACAGATGGTCTTAGGTGATTCCTTTGAAACTGTCATTTGACCACCACAGGGTTGCAACCCACAAGTTGTGAACCACTGTTCTAGGGGATGATGAGACACTCTATTGTGCAGAGAAGCTCCCATTAAGAGAAAGTAAACAACTCAAAAATAGCTTTGAGAATCTCTGAAACTGATCAAATTTACTAAGCTGCTCCCTTCCTCCCTAAGAGTATATGAGTGAAGACTGAGTATCACTCTTAACTACACAAGCTATAACTTTGACACAAACCCAGCCTCCTGGAAGAAGTAAACACCAGCCAAGAAGCCTGAAAGCAGTAGACCAGCAAAGCTGCCTGGAAGAAGAAAAAGACCAATTGAGCTGCCTAAAAGAGACTCAGGCCAGCTGCTTTATCTGGAAAGGGCACTCTACAACCTTCTGAGGCTCTGCAGTGTGCTCCATGTCCCTTGTGGGCAAGCTGTCACCGAGGTTGGGTGGGCTTTCATGATACAGCTGTCTTTGAGTCATTTTTGCTGTGTAGTAACCGCTCACCTATATTTTCTGTAAGTAATCCCAATAAAACTCACCGCTTCACGGAGCTGCAATTTGGTGGTATACACACTTTGATTCATCATTGGCACCCTATGTGAATGAGTAGACATTTGTTTATGTCTCTCTAGGAGAAGTCTCTCTTACAACCAAGTGCCAGGAAACATCTGCTGTCAGCTGGCTTACCCAAGCTCTTTCGATGCCTTTTTAAGTGACTGTCAGGTCTCTGGATTCCTTGCAACACCTTATCCACAAAATAATGCCATCTTTTTAAGTCTTCAAAAACAGGCATACGGTGCAAAGGAGAAAGTAATAACTACTCGTAGATGTGAAAAGAAAATTAAGAAATTAGTCTTTGATCTCAATTTTTGAGGATAGGTAAGTTTTCAAATAGCAAGGATTAGAAGGTAAGGTAGCCTAAACAATGGGCCACATAGGATAAAGATTAAAGTAAAAAAATGAGAGAATGTGTAAAGACAGGAAAGGGTAAGAGAAAATGAAGCAAGCCTTTGAGGTTAAGAGTCAGCAGTGGTCTTTCCTACCATTAGACCTGGCATGCTACAATACCAAGTGGCTAGGCACGAGAGCTTACTGGTACAATATGGCATTGCTATTACTTTGGTAACCAACTGATTTCTGATTGGCTCTGAGGCTTACTCCATACAAGGAAGTCAAGGCCTAGGAATGGGAAGATGCTAAAGTGAGCCTACTACTTCTGTTTTTCTAAGTTAAATGTCAAACTGCCTCATAAATATTTGTGTTTGTACAGCATAGACTAGTGATGTTCTCAGCCTTGCCCAAAGTAGCTTCTCTTTGGAGCAAATGACTGTTAATTGTGGCTGGTTAACAGATTGAAAACAAGTGCTGTTTGAATGCTCAGCCTCAAATGGGGATACTCATAAAACTCCTTTCATGCCTCAGAGAATATTATGGAAGACAGGATCAAAATAATGAAAGGACAGACAGTGGAGAGAAATGGAGTTTTTGCGGAATGCTATGATTGCCTGAATAGGGCCATTTCCAGACTGAACAAAGAAACATTTAGTCATGGATGGGAGAGGGGATAATAAGGCCCTGCCCTGCCCTGTAGAACCAATGGGAGTCAAGGGCTGTGAGGAAGAGGAAGTCATTGTCTTCTACTGGTGAGTTATGTGTGCTTCAGCAGCTAGCTTCACACTCATGCCCACATGGGGGGCCTGGTTAATCGCAAAAGAAAAGGAAGCGAGAATGGCAACTTGGTGGCTGGAAGAAGGCCTGTGGGGGACAAGGATGACAAGCAATGGGGAGGCACAAGCGTGACCACACTGCATTATGTACATGTATGAAATTAAGAAAAATAAATTCATTTTAAAAGATAACATATTCCTGTACGACTTTGAAAAAGAGTTCTTATCTTAGCCAAACAGACACAACTCTGTGAATTTGGCCTTAAAAAAATATAATAATCTAAAACCTACTTAGAGGCTTACAGATGCATTCTGAGGTTTAATAATGATGATTATTTTTCCATTCATGATAATTACATTTTCCATTTTGCAAAGTACCTGTCATGAATAACTCATCTCTCTGCTTTTAGCTTTAAAGAAAGAGAAAATAAAATTTAGGTAAGATACTGCTAAATGATTAACAAGCTTATCTATAGAGTTAAGGTTAGCTCAATTGAAATGAGATAGACAGAGAATAAAACCACAAATACTGAAACTTTATCCTGCCTAGAGTGTCTTAGGAGTCCAAATAAAAAGTAGAAACGGTTGTGTCAAAGTGCTTTTCTATGTGCCTGTTACATAGGACTTAAATGTCCCACAGAAGAGTTCCCGGCCTTTGATGGATGGTTTTGGTCTGTTTTAGATAGTTTCCTGGCTTTCGTTTACAGATAATTAGCAAGTAATCTTATCCTATGAAATGTTTGGAAACACTTATAAGTTTTATAATAATAGTAACAATGATGCATGAAGGAACCATTATATTAACAAAAATATGTAAAGTTTATAGATATAAAGTAAATTTATAAAAGTATTAAGGAGCAAAAAAGCACTTTTATAGGGGTGTTTTTTTTTTTTTTTTTTTTTGTACAGAGGATTTTGTCCTGAAATAGAAGATTATTCCAAGATAGAAAGATGAAAGAGAACAAAACTGATGGCTGGGAGTACCAAACTTACAGAGAGAAGACATGGTTATAACAAAGTTAGTTGTAACTTAAAAGTCATTAAAAATGTTAAGGTCACTGGGCAGTGGTGGCACATGCCTTTGATCTCAGCCCTTGGGAGGCAGAGGAATCGGATCTCAGGGTTCAAGGCCAGCGTGGTCTACATAGTGAGTTCCAGAACAGCCAGAGCTCCACAGAGAAATCCTGTCTTGAAAAAACAAAAGACAAACCAACAAACAAAAATGTTAAGGTCAAAATTAAATACCCAGAGCTGAAACTGAGGCTCAGTTCTTCATTCACTGTAAGATTTTCCTCTATGCTGATCTGCTCTTAGGACTGTTTACCAAAATCTGGTGTGGAAAACAAGAATTTTGTTTCATCCCTTTGCTAAGTGAGGCATTTAAATCTGTCTTTCTCTAACCTCTAAGCTTATGTTTTCTTGTTAGATAAAATATCCACTTGTTCAGTGGCCTACACAGTAGGAAAATTTCTATTAAAATGCATTTGTATCTGGAGCATTCCTGGTGAACTCCACACTGACAGAAGACTTATCTTAATGGCACAATTCAAATCTACTAATAAAATTTGGGTTATTAGACAACACTAATAACTTTTCAAAATTAGCCAAAATTTTGGCCTTATCAAAGATCCACTCATTTTGGAAACACTGTCATCTTTTTATAACATAATTTCTTGGAATTTTATAAAACGTTTAGTGCAAGCCATGTGAACAATATATATTATAGGGAGACACAGACATTTGAGGCACTTTAAACATGATAACCAAAAATTCAGAGATGGTGCAGTCCATCTCTGGAGATGGAGAAATCTGGGAGAGAAAAAGTAGCCTGCCAGGTTCTTCTGACCAGCTCCTGTGCTACAAAAAGTCAGGATATAACCTCCTGAACTTCTATTTCTCACGGCAAGCTTGTTCCAACTTCTGGGAACACATCCACACAGACTTCAGAAGGACTGCGAGATAACCTCCTTCAGCTGTGTTATGAATTGAGTACTACGAGGAGCTAGAAATTTTCCCAACTTCTATATGTTTCTTAACTCTTGTGTTTAATTTTTTATTGTGTTGACTTGGTGTGTATGCATGTGAGTAGGTGTGTGTGTGTGTGAGTGTGTGTGCATGTGTGTGTGAGTGCATGTATGTGTGAGTGTGTGTGCATGTGTGTGAGTGCATGTGTGTGTAAGTGTGTGTGCATGTGTGTGTGAGTGCATGTGTGTGTGTGTTGTGTGTGGGTGTGTAAGTGTGCACTTGCAGAAGAACCTGCAGCAGCCAGCTCTCTTCTTCCACTTTGAAGATCCAGGGACTAGAACTAAGATTGTCAGGCATGGTGGCAAGCGCCTTCACTCATTGAGCCATCTTGCCAGCTGAAATAATTTTATGTTTAGTACTAAATAAGTACTAAATAATTAGCACTAAATAATTTAGTACTAAATAAATAATAAATAATTTTATGCTTAGTACTAAAGAAGTTCAGTGAGCTGGTTCAGTAGATGAACATACTTGACATGCAAATCTGACAATTTGATTGAATCCCTAGAACACTAGCGAAGGTGGAAGAAGGCAGACACCACAAAATTGTCCTCTGATATGGAGTTCAATCCCTCATAATAATAATCAATGAGGGCCTGGAGAGATGGCTCAGAGGTTAAGAGCACTGTCTGCGCTTCCAGAGGTTCTGAGTTCAATTCCCAGCAACCACATGGTGGCTTATAACCATCTATAATGAGATCTGGTGCCCTCTTCTGGCCTGCAGGCATACGCCCAGGCAGAACACTGTATATAATAAATAAATAAATAAATAAATAAATAAATAAATAATAAATCTTAAAAAATAATGAATAAACATTTGAAAGTAAATAAATAACATGTTTAAGATATTTAGTGTTTCACTTGATATGTTCCTAATTAGATATTATTCATGTAGTTTTATGACGTTAAATTTTTTATGTGTTTGTATTATGTAAGTATCTATAGTCAATGCATGCACATGCCTGGGGAGTCCAGAAGAATCCATCTTCCATCAGCTGGAGTGGCGAGTGTTAGCAAGCTTCCTGACACGAGGTCTGGGAAATGAACTTGAGACTTGTTCAAGAGAAGTACCCTGCTCTTAACAGCTGAGCCATCTCTCCAGCTCCTCTAATTGCTTAAGAATTTAATACATGAGTATTAACATCATTTTCTCCTTTCGCTCCCACCCCCAATATCCCTCTCTCTCCCACCTCCCACTCCTCTCATGGTCGGCTTCCCCACCGTGTGTGTGTGTGACCCACTGAGTCCATCTAGCATTGCTAGTATGTATGTGTGCTCAGGGCTGACCTATGAGGGAGCTCACCTTTGGAGAAAACAGATTCTCTTCTCTCCATAGCCATTGAGCTCTTCATTGGAGGTGGGAGCTTCTGGAATGTTTCCATTTATGTTGGCATGTTAATCGGGTTTGTCATTATGGAGGTCATGTGTAGAACTGTACTGCATCTCTGTGGTAACCCCATCTGCTGAAAACAGGGCTTCTTTGAGGAGGAGTGAGAGCTACACTTACCTGAGGGATAAGGTTACATATTTGTAATCCACTTAGGAACTGTATTGATATAGAAAATGGCAGTAGTAGCTTCTCCTCTTGGGTCTGTGACATCTTCAGCCACCAGTAGTTGGCTAGGCACAGTACTAGGCATGAATTTCCTCCTATGGTGTGGGTCCTAACTTGAATTAGGCAGCTGTTGGTTACTCCAAGATAAAAGTGTCGCTGTTACACACTGGGGATAGTTGGCTAGTCCAGCCATTTTTTTTCATAGGCTCTACAGTCTCTTCCTTGGGAGCCTGCCGTCACCTTCTGATATTATGGGAGCAAGTCCTTAGGCTTGCAGGTCAGTTCCAACTTGATTCTTCCAATTCCTGTGTCCAACGTGTGTGGTATATTCAGAAACAGAGTCTTACCTTTGAGTTCTGGAGGACAACTAAGGGCATTGCCAACAGCCCACATTGTTTTGGAAAACTCTGACCAACAACTTAAAAGATTCCCCATGGTTAACACTGGAGTTATGCCAAGACAGTGAGTATGGCTCTTGTGAAAATCGTTATCACCTCATGTGGCATAACTCAGTTAATTATACACACATACACACACACATACACACACACACACACACACACACACACAAGCACACATATTTTAAAGTAAGCTCATAAAATAATACGTTTCTTTATGACCTTTTCAAATATTCCTACTGTTATTTCTTTCTCTTTCTTCCCTCTCCCTATGTATTACCCTTTCTCTTACTCTCCAGGATAGGTCTCCCTCATTGTCTCTACTTTGTAGTCTCCTGCTACCCCTCTAAGGTTTGTCCTTCCCTCTGCCAGTGATCTCCTTCTGTTTTCCTGGCTTCTTAGGATGCTTCAGGTTACATCTGGGTTGCCTTACTTACTTTCTAGTTCCATCCGTTTACCTACAAATTTCACGATTCTATTTTATTTTATTTTTTAGAGTTAGGTATGCTCCATTGTGTCTGTCTATGAGCCACATTTCCATCATCTATCTCATAGCTGAAGGACAGTTAGGTTGTTTCCATTTCCTAGCTATAATGATAGAGTGGCTATGAGCGCAGAGAGCAAGTACAGTGGAGTAGTTGTGGGTCCCTTGGATTATGACAAGGAGTGTGTAACTGGGTCATATGCAGATGGACTTTTAGCTTTGAGGATTTTCATATTGGCTACATCAGTTCCCTACTGACTGAAAGTGAATGGAGTCCCCCCCTTTCCCTGTATCCCCAATAACATTTGCTACCAGCTGTTTTCTTCACCATTCTAACTGGGGGAAGATGGAATCTTAAACTAGCTTAATGTTCATTTCTCTGATGGCTAAGGATGTTGAACATTTTATAATATATTTCTTAGCCCTTGCTATCTTTTCTTTAGAGGACTCTGTTCAGATCCAGAGGCCATTTTTAAATTGTGTTTTCTTGGCTTTGGGTGTTTTTTAGTGATTTATATATTTTCAAAATTAATCCTATAATTTAATAATTTATATATTATATTTTATGTTATATGCTAATATGTTATGCCATTGCATATGCCAAATGTCATGTCATATATCATATATTTTATGTGTTATATGTTATGTTATATATTACATGTCACATGTTATATGTCATATATTATATATAATTTATATGTATATCATATATATAATTAAATAATTTATATATTTTGGAAAGTAATGTATAGCAGGAAAAGATTCTCTCTACCCTATGGGCTTCCACCTCACTCACTTGGCTGTCTCTGTTTCTCTCCCTGTGCAGAAGATTCATGCACATGTCTCATTTGTCAGTTGTTGGCCTTAATTCTGGAGGGAACAGAATTCAGGAAGCCCGTTCCTCGTTCCTGAACTTGTCTCCTCGAGGGCACTGCTTCTCTTCTCTTCCAGCATAGTCATTGTTCTAGTTTTCATTCTAGAAGACCACCTGTACTTTTAAAAACTGAGTTTGTATCTTTACAAAGATTCAACTAACATGCCTGTGACTTTTCACAACATCAGAATTTATTGGATACCAATAAATTCACAAGGAATATTGATTTTGTAAGAATCAATTTGCTAAACAGTCTCTAATTCCTTGATAACCTGACAAGGCAAATGCAAAAACACAGACTCTTTTTATTCCCATCTTACCTATGAACATTAATTTTCAGATTATGCACTATACATCACACACATACTACACACATACACACACACAACACACCCGTATGTAGTTTACAGATTAGCTACATAGGATTGAAGAGTATCTAACAGGGCTCAGGGAATTGCCAAGACACTTGAGAAGCAGACAGAGTAGCTCAAGGGTCAGAAAGGGTCTCTATGGTAATAGGATAACCTGATGCTGGCGGTTTGCTGCTAAAGAGTCAATGTTTGAGCTGAGCCGTGGACAGAGGTTTTAGATGCCAAGTTCAGGACTCAGCCCAGCAGACAGTTCCATGGCAGGTAGAGACAGACAAGTTGGCAGATGTATCATTTCAAATAGAACAGCCACATCACAGGAGGAACTGAGCTAAGCTGAAGCCCCTGGGAGGGTTGGGCATTCTCTGATGCACACAGGGTGGTAACATAAGGGCTTCTTACCACTGAAGCCTTATGGCTTCCCCTATTCATGGGGTTCAGGTGAGAGATCTACACCCTTTTCCAGTCTTGCGAGTCCAGTGTGCTGGCATTCCTGGTTCCCTGGTTTGATATTAACATCTGCATGTGTGCTATAGCCCCCATTTACTTTGATTTTTTTTTTTTTAATAGGGAGGTCCTTTCTGCTTTAAGGAATAAGTTGTTAATCTGTCTGTGCCTTGTGACTGGTGCCAGGCAGATGGTGTTTATGTGCCCATCACGGTGTGAGTTCTACTTCTGCATTTTCACTTTAAATGGAGCCAATGCTGCTTGTAAAATACAATGTCTGCAGTTTGAAAGCCATTGTTTTGCACAGTGTGGAGTAACTCAGAGCAGGGCACATCCTGATCTCAATATCTTTTTCCCCCACTGGATTTGAATTGCTAGCACTTCATTGAGGATTTGCATCTCCATTCATAGCCGCTGTTAGTCTGAAGTGGGCTTGTACTGTGTTGACTGAGTTTGGTATCAGAGTAATTCTGGCCTCGTGATGCACTGCGGAATGTATTTCCCTTTTTCTTTTCTTTTCCTTCCTTTCTTTTGAAATTTAGAACTGAGTTCATTTTGTTCTCAAATATTTTGTGCTATTTTGTTTTGGCAGTCTGTTTTTATTTTTAAATAAATGCAGCTCGAGCCACGTGTCAACTAGGAGGAACTGATAATCTTTTATTTTACATCTCTGAAATTAATCCATGCCATCTGTAATCCACAACACAGCGTCAAATTTTGAGTCAGCCACAGCAAAGACAAGGGAGTTCCCTAATTCATCCTTAAAAGTTTTCCAAGATTTTTTTTTCTTTCTAAGTGGAGCATTTATCTTGGTGTCAGTTTATGTGGCCTTTAGCCCACCTCCCTCCATCTTTAACACTTCAGGCTGGGATGAGGGATTCAGGACCAGCTTAGTGTGGATCTGGAAGGCGACATCGAGTGACTGGCAGCAGGGAAGGCTCAGTCAGAAACTGGAGAGGGAGAGGGTTGGACAGAGGGTCTCGGGCGGGGCGGAGGAGGAGTGCAAATCCGAGACTCAGGGTTGGAACCTGCGGAGCAGCGACGCCCCCTAGGCTATAAATATGGAAGTGCCTCGCTGCTGATCACCAGGCGGTTGGGAGAGACTGGATGATGCTGTCCGGAGGCTGGAGAGCTTGAGTCCTGCTCCACAGGTCGCCTGGGTGGCCGAGGCCGGTACCAGCGCTGCGGCTCTCCTAGCTCTGCTGCTCTCCCGGGTGAGTCCCAGCCCAGGCGTCCCGCCAGCGTGGTGATCAGGGGCGGGAGGGGTCGGTTCCTTGTCACCACATCTGAATCCAGAGTACTGGGCACGAAGGGCCCGGGGGATCCAGGGGAACGAGCTCATTCCCGGCCAGTGGAATGAGCCTGGAGCGGGCTGCCCTTCTCCGGATCAGGTGGGGGGAAAGTGCGCTCGTTTGCAGCGTGGTCCAAAGGAGTCATAATGTTTTGATCAAACTCTTTCGAGTACAGGCTAGAAATCTACAGAAATGGGAGGAAAGCAAGCTAGTTTTCCTCCGTGTTTTAAAATAACTGTTGTATTTTAGCTGTGACCTGAATTTAACCGTGGCCTGTATGACCGCGGGGCCAACCATTTAAAGTTGTACTGCGTTCTACTAGTGGGTCATAGGCATCACACAGTCGGTAGGTGGGCCAAACTCCATCACCACAGGTGTTCCCAGCCACTCTTTGATTCCTCAGTCAGAAGTGGGAGAAGCTGGTGGCTGTCCCTCAGTAGGCGGACTTGGCCTGTAGTCCCCACAGGATTTCAGCTGTTCCATTTCAGCCTGAATGGAGCACAGGGCTCTCCACTCTTCTACCACATTTCCCACTCCCCAGAAACGTTTAGCCCATTGTTTCTGCAACCTCTCAGACTACTGTGGTCTTGAGAAAATTTAAGGCAATCCTACCCAAGACTTCACCTGTCCCGCTGTCTTTGGTCAAGCATAGGAAAATAGGCTACGGGTGTCCTTGTTTGCCCATGTCCTTCTTAAGCATAAAGACCTAGCATTAACTCCAGGGAGACTTGTTGTTGTTTTCTTTTTGTTTTTTGTTTGTTTGTTTGTTTTTCAATGAAAGTTTTGGCACTCTGTGTGCCCCGAGGTCTCATTTGGAAGTTGGCAACACTAATTTCCTGTGTCATTCCTGGAAAGAGAGAGAAGAGAGAGAGAGAGAGAGAGAGAGAGAGAGAGAGAGAGAGCGCCTCACAGCTTGCTCACTTCAGTCAGTAATTATTGTTTCCCTTCTCAAGGTACTTCATTCCTAAAATGATTTCCTGATAGTCACCACCACGGAGTTCCTGGATTTATTGCCCCTAGGAAAAGCCTTAACCCTCTTTACAAATATAAGAACCCCAAGAAGCTTGTTTTAGTGTTTCATCTCTGGTTTAAAGCACAAACAAACAAACAAACAAACACTGCCTGTCCTGTTTGCCTGTCTCCCATGGCGCTTTGGAGCCATTAAGGCCCCACTTAGAGAGTCACTTCTCTATCCACAGGATCAATTTCCAGGAAACTTCCTTGTTCTTACCCTGAATTAGCTGCATGATATTAAGAATGTTTTTATTTGTCTAACAATTCCAAGTCTCTGGTCACTGCCCAGAAGGTCTCTTACAGTCATCTAAAACCCTGGATACTTTCTGCTTCTTGGTTATTGCTGACAAAATAGAAGTCTAAACTGGTTACCTTATTATCCCATGATTAAGAGTCTTTGAAACTGTTATCATCTCTGGTCAAATGATTCTTAGTGAGAATTCCACGGGTCCATCCTCAAGTCACAGGTGACGATTCTTATAATGTATAATATATAATGCTTGAGGTTTAGGGAGGGGCTTCAAGTTGCAAGGCGTTAAAACTTACTGAATTTTCTGAGCCCCTTTTCTCTTCCTGGATTCATTGGTTTTGGTTTGTTCATGTTTTTGTTGTTGATATTGGTTTATTTTCCCCTTCACAAGGTTTTGATTTCTAGTTCTGCGCTTCATTGGCACTCACTGAACATCTAACTAACTAACTAGCTAGCTAGCTAGCTAGCTAACTAACTAACTAACTCAGTATATACCACCTTAGAATAGAGTGGGTTTTTTCTCACTTGAAAGCCTGTCATCTGGAAGCTTACAAAATGTTTGCCCATCACAGTGTCTGAGGCAGGCTTACTGAACTTCAGTCCGTCTTGTCTTATTCTGGTCAGTGTGAGAAGGACACATCATGGACTTCTTTGCTTTCTTCATTTTCTTTGTCTCCTGTCTAGTTTAGGGGAAGAATTGTCCCCATTCCTTTAGAGCATATTTTTGCTCCCTTTGACTGCTGCTACTTATGTCTGTGTGGATCCTGTGTTACTAATTAACAGTAACAACTAATTTTGCTTGTGCCAAGAAAAAAAAGTTTAATGTTATACTTTTTCGAATGCGGAGTAAGTACTTCGCCACCAAGGACTTTGAAGCACAGTGTGAAGCACAGAGTGTGGCTTCTCTGCTCTCACAATGCCCTTCCCAAGCAAATAGTTGAGTGCTGCTATATTTTGCTTTCAAATCTGTTCTAGGGACAGAGATCGAATTCCTGTCCCATTTGCACATTTTGGCTTCCCAGCTCAGGCTGTTGTCCCTGGGCCTTTTATTTATCACTGTACCTGGTCCTTTTCCTGAATTTTAGGTTCTAAAAAGCAACTGCTTAATGACTTGAGACCTACAGTTACTTTTAACCAGTATTACCTAAGTGGCAGAAGGTAATATTCAAATGATTTGGCAAGTGACTACTACTAAACTATTAAAGACTCTAAAATATCGTGTTTCCCTTCCAGACGACGAATCCAAAGTGGTATAAATTTGCCAGAACTTTCATTAGAGTTATTACTTTAACATCAAATCTATGAATGGGAATACAAAACAAAGTCTATATTTAGAACATTCATAGAAATGACAAATGGACATTGCTGTATTACCATGAAATATTTGCTGAGTCTTAATTCTTTTCATAGCAGATATTCAGAAAAGAAAAATTCCTTTGCATATGAAAAACAAAATAGTATTTATTTTTTTTTTATAATAAGAGTTTGCCACGTGGTTTAAAGGCTGTAGGATTGTTTTTTTTTTCTACTTTATTCTTATAGGTCGATTATATTCTTATATTCTTCTAAGCACTAAATTTAATTTTTGTTTTTTTTTTCTAGCTTCTCAATAGGTGCTTCCTCTAAATGTCTTAAGTAGGAGCAAGTGTCTAGAGCTTGCTAGCTGCTGTTATTACTCCCACACCCAAGAACGTTTTCAAGTGTTTTGAAACACTTAGGTTCTGTTACATTTATAATATTTAAAAGTTTGGGAAACAGATGAGCAAGGAGACCTCACTGCTTCTATGACAGTGTGTCTTTCCTAACTCTGGATGTCTTCCAAACTTTAAATCACATGATTAATGATCCTTTAGTTTAAATCAATGTATTTCTTACTCATTTTGTATCATAGAAGACACCTTGATCTTCACCAAGAGATAAAAGTCTTACTTTAGGTCAATGAATTTAACTATGTGTCTCAGTTAACTGCAGGGCAAGAATATTGAAAACACATGCATGTGGCTATGTGCTGGCTTATAAAGAGACTCTCTGCTTGCTAATTAACTTTCTGAGTTGCTTAGCTGTTCAGTCATTTTCTATGAACCAAAGATCATACTCTGCTTTAAGAAATGAAGACTTGTCTGTGAAATGGGTGTCAGTAGCAGCAGGTTCCTGCAAAGGCAATTATATGGAACAGAGTGACACTCAGCCCTTGAGGACATATCCAAGCATAAAAATGGTCTTTGTCCTGCAGAGTTGTTGGTTAGGCTATGTGCATATTGAAAAAAAGAAGATTAAAAAACCGCTTTGCCTCCTGTCCTAGTGTTCAGTGGATAGATATATGTCTCGTGTGGCTGAGTTGTTTGGTTCTCCTACAATGGCAGTTCCTCCCGAGAACTCCCTTAATATTATGAATATGTCCATCCCCCCTCATAGCTTCTTACAAAGCACTGAGCAAATTCCTCATGCCAGAGGAAAAGTGTAACAGTGGAACTACCTATCCATTTGTTTCATCCCGTCACATACACACACAACACACACACACACACACACACACACACACGGCTTAAAGTCAGTCTCATTGGGGCATAGACATTAATGCCATTTTCAATCTAAAGAAATATTGCCTAGGAAAAAGTAAAGAGAATGAAAAGATTAATCAAAGACAATGAAAGGCTGAAGTCTCGAATCAGTGGTTTTTAATGTGTGGAGGCAAGTCAGGTGTTGTTTTTCTGTGCCGGCTTTCCACATTTCAGATTAGAAGCAACTACCTAGTCACCTCAGGTACCATTGTAGTTCACAGCCCAGCCTCCTGGGAATCATCTGAGAATTTATGGAAATGTAGAATCTCAGATTCGTTGGATAAGAATCTGCATTTTCACAGGACTCCCGGGTGATCCAAGCATGTTTAATGACAGAAAAGCACTGTGGTACCCAGGCCTCATCCAAAATGATGACCTTAGATGCTATTCTCATGGCCTTTGTATAAGACAGTGTCTTAGAATTGGGCAGTAGTGGTGCACGAAGGCAGAGACGAGGCAGCGAGTCTCTGAGTTCTACAAATCCAGTTCTAGAACAACCAGGGCAATACAGAGAACTCCCCTCTCCCCTTAAAATAATATAACATTTTAATAAAGCTAAAATTTATTCATCATATATCACATGCCACATAGTGTTCATTCTGTAAGTATCCTGTATTTAACCTTCATAAATCTTTACGCTATGATCTCTATCTTCATGTTATCAGTTGGAATACTAAGAAATAATGGAGAAAGAGATGACCCAAATACTGGTAACTGACATTTAAGATTTAAACACGATAATCCACAGCCCAAGCAAAGTCATGGTCTTTGCCACATTGTCCGCCCTACACTAGGCAACCTACTTTTTGATGAAAGCTAATGGTTTAAGAATTTATTTAAAGTTATAATTTGAAATCTCTAAAGGAAGAACACTAAGAAAGATGATGTTTTAGTTATAACATTTGACTTGAAGAACACTAATAAGAAATCTAGAAACTTCAGCTATCCGTTGGAGGAACTATTAATACTATGTCAGTATGCCATTTAATGTTCATGTGAGCAGAGGAGCAGGGGAGCACTGGTGTCTCAACCAAGCTTTCTAAACATGTGGCTGGACACAGTAGAGTCTATAGTTGAAACTGCTTGGGAAACTGAGGCAGGAGACCCCCTTGAATCAGTTCAAGGGCAACCTGAAAGATAAACAACAATGGTTTATAAAAGGTTAAAAAAAGTGATGGGCTTTAAAATTGGGGGTGGGGCATGGGGCCAGGAGTGTAATTTGGTTGGTAGAGTCTTTGTGTAGCATGTATGCATGCTTCTTCCCTAGGACAACGTGAACTGGTTTGCGTGTAGATGCCAACACAAATCATGTCTTACTTTCAACTTTCAGAACAGGCTCTTACTTGCCTAATGCCTGGTTTATAAACACTGTAGTAGGTTTTAGGTATAAAGTGGTCAGGCTCCAAGCAAATGGGGATTTCCTTTAAGCCAGTGAATCTTCAAATGTTTTGGTTCCTGAAGGATTCCTCCAGTGTATGCAGATTTCTGTCGGTTGTTAGACAGACCTAGCCAAATACCTTTTGTTTTGACAGAGCATCATCGATGTTGGCTAAAAGACTGAGCGAGAGCTTCGATTCTCTGGAAACCTGTCTCAGAATCATGTCCCCGACCCCATCAAGACAGTTGTCACAATTTTCTTGGTGATGAATTTTACCTGCTGCTGGGATCTAGGACTGGAGCCTGCCGGCAGCTTTAATAATACAGAATTTAGCACTTATGGGAAAGCTTGGGGCAAAATTCAACTCAGATGCCAGCCATGCAGTGGGGGAGGAGAGGAAACAGTACTTAAAACACGTGAATCACTCGTCAGTGCTAACAAGCAACAAGTATCAGTGACCACACTCACTGTCTTTACAAAGCCTGGCTTGCCAGTGAGACAACTTACTTTTTTTTCTGTTTTCCAAACATATTAAAACATCTCATTGTACTTCTTCCAATGAATGTCATATGCTTACAATTTGATCATCGAAAATTTCTCTACTCTTTGACCCACATTTTTCATGGTTTTCAACTCAATTCCATTCATGATTCTAACTCCATGTGTAATTCTTCTTGAATGAGAACGTTCCAATAAGCTGGGTTTAATAACCGTCTTTCCTCATGGGACCGCAAACCCTTTCAGCTCCTTCAGTCTTCTCTCTCACTCCCCATAGAGGAGAGCAACAATACCAACCAACCAGAGCTCCCAGGGTCTAAACCACTAGCCTGGGAGACATAGGGAGGAACCCATGGCTCCAGCTGTGTATGTAGGGGAGGATGACAGTGTCAGGCATAGGTGGATGAGGAAGTCCTTGGTCCAGTGAAGGCTGGACGCCCCAGTGTGGGGGAAATCATGGGTGGGGAGGTGAAGTAGGAGGGTGGGGGTGCATATTCTAATAGAAGCAGGAGGAGGGGGGATGGATAGGGGGATACATCTGAAATGTAAATAAAATATCCAATAAAAAAAGAGAAAAAAAAAGTAACTGTCTTTCCGTTCAGATGATGTCACAGTTGTACCACAAATAAAACACACTGTACTTTCCAGCCATTCACTGCACACAGCTTGCTACTGCCACTTTCTCTGCATCCGAAGAGCATGTGAAGTCTTTCCTACATATTGATATCTTAAATACTTTTGAAACTTGACATGCTGAGAGAAGAGGTTTGCTAACAGGACCAAGCTGCTGTAATTTTAAGCAATATGATAAAGAAGTATAAAGTCTAGTATATGTATCTTATATTTTCATAACATTTAATGACATGTATCTATAAGTAGTATATAACACATAAATTACAAGCACTGTCCTGTGTGCACAGACTTTGTAGATTCTTGTCAAAATACTATTAAAGTCTGACTTAGGTTCTTGGTATTCTAATGAAAGTATTTGGGTTTTGTTATCACTGACTTGTAAGGAAAATCATTTTTATTTTTACTGATGCCCGGAAACTCATAAAGCAGAACAACAACAGCAAAAGGCTGAGGGAAAATGTACAACATGTCTGAAAAGCTTTAGGTTAACTAATTCAAGATGCTTCTGTGTATGCGTTCAACATTTTCTTTAGTTTCTATCAGTTTAGTACTTCCACTTTGTGTTCCTTTAGACTGTTCATCAACGTCCCTCATAATCCACTCTGCGTCTCTCTCCTCAGCCCGCCACTGTTAACAACACGCTGAAGAACGGTACCGTAACACTGACGATTCCCGAATTCTCTTTCTAAAGCATAGTCTTGGAGAGCGCCTGCAGCTCTTACAGCATCCTAGCATTTTAAATTAAAACTCTTCTTAAGAAAACATCTTTTGATAATGAAGACAATGCCAAAACTCTGCTGTCATGATACAATAACCAAGATGATCTTCATATTCGGTTTTCTGTGTCACAGCTATGTAGTCCTTTTCAGTAACCTTGCAGCCTAAAATAACCTTTCCAGAATCTTCCGAATTCATAGCATATGCTGCTGATGAACTTAGAATCTAAAAGAGAAGACTAGGTAATAAAGCAGCACAGTAAATAAATCCCAGAGATAAACTGCAACCTTGTGAAAGCCGTTTGCTGCACATTACATGTAAAGCGTTAGCTTCTATAAATAGCTGCACTCTTTAATATGAGAAACTAGGAATTGCCCAACTGAAAAAAGTAGGCAAAGGTAATTGCTAAGTAAAATATGAGTAGAAAAAACTCCTGAAAAGCATTGGAAGTTGAGAAACTCAGTTTCATCCACGGTACAGAAGTGCCAATCCAAGCAACATATAAAGAAGAATTTGCAAAAACCTAGACTTTATTGTAAACTTTATAAATATCCATCACAACATTAATAAGTATGCAAACAGTTTAGTTCAACAATTCTATTTTGGACTTATGATTGCTATTGATGATGTTTGTATAAGTATAAAAATACCTACGCATAAATGTGAGCATCAAAACATTTTATTGTAGCCGTAAGGGAAGCTGAAAAAAAGAGATTTAAGGCCCCCAGAGCATGCTAGCTAAATAAATTATCAGCAAATAGCGCTGCCTTAAGTGTGCTGACAGAGGAAGTTCTGTATAACTATAATGATAAATAAAATTAACAGATTAATGGCAGCAATGAGCAGAGAAGTAACATCTTGATAGAGAGAACATAAACCTACCCAGTGTGCGTGTAAATACACTGAGTGCTAGGGAATAAACAAGAGAAGTAGCTCTGGGAGGTAAATCCAGAGGCAAAATTAGAGAAAGATGTTCATATTCTTAAGGAGCAGCATTTATATAACATGCAGATTTACTTATACAAAAAAGAAAAACAACAAAAAAAAGCTTTTCATATAGGAAATTTCAAAATACAGTATAGTAACACTTGTATAAATCTCATAACAAAACAGAATATTTAGCAAAGTTTCGCTGCAGATTCCTAAGTAAAAACCCATTCTCTTAGAATTTGCATCTAGCAGTATGACTTCGGAGTCCATTTCTCCAGTCTTGTCCCCCTTGCTGAGTGTCTGTGAGACGCTGGAAAGGGTGTTGACCATCATCAGGAAGACAGGGTCTGAGACAGTTTAACTCCATATTAGGGAAAATAGTTGTCAGTGTGGAACAGGTGACTCCCTTTTCTCCTCACACGGTCTTAATGTGCAGGATTAACAATTAGTTAATTAAAAAATTAAAATCTGATCACTGTCGTGAATCACTTTAGTATTTCTTCTCTTCCAGACTTAACATATGAAAGATTGGTATAAAATGGCTGGCATTTCATCTGCATAAACCACAGCAGCCCTCCAGGAAAGTCATCACCAGGTAAGGGTCTCATACCTACAACATCATATTGCTGGCAGTATTCCCTAATAGTCAATAGTGAGATACACAAGGAAGAATAAAATTCCAGTTTTACTTTATTTTTTTGATACATGACTTATGAATATGTTTTCTACAACTTTGAATGTAAACACTACCATAGTTACCATTCATTTGTGGATTGATAGAAAACCACATGTCAGATCTGTAAACCTTTGTCAAAGAGCCCCCTGGCCTTTGATGGTTGCCTTGTGCTGCATTCTTTCTGCAAAAGGAGTGCAAAATGGAAATGGTTGTGGTCTCACCAGCTACCACATTGGGTATGCATTCACTCACTGCTGGGGGCTTAAAGACTAAAACCTTAAAATTAGATCTGCATCTTAGGCTAGAACAAAGAAGTAATTTCAGGCAGGAATGTAAATCTGAGGCTAGAACAAAGACGTAGGCTTCAGACATGAAAATGACTTTGGGCTAGGACAGGGAAGTAGTCTCAGATATTTTGATCATCCTGATAAGCCCTTAGAAATAGTGATCAGAAAGTGATCATGGAACTTTATTATCTTTCTTGTTCTTTGACTATTTGTGTTGTCTTCTTTGTTCCTTGACTATTTGCATCTATTGTATTGCTAGTTCCTCAACCTAGAATTGGCCTTAATACTTGCATGTAATTAAAATGATATAAAAGCAAAAAGGAGGAGGGGGGATGGCATAGGGGGTTTCTAGGGGTGGGAAACGGAGAAAGGGAATGCTATCTGAAATGTAAATAAAATATCCAATAAAAAATAAAAATAAAATTAGACTTGCTCACTTTCAGAAACCTCATATGTCTCCGAATCTCCCCTTGCAAACCTCTCCCCTATGCTAATGATAACATGGGGTAATATTAGCCAGAGAGGGAGGTCCTGTAAGTTCTGAGATAAGCCTGAGAGACAAGGAGTCACAGGGAAGGACACTGATCCCTTGGAGAGTAGCACAGTGCTCCGAACTGTTTGGGAGAGCCAGCTCTTCTGTAGTGGACCTTACATTTTTCACTAAGCTGATCCTTCATTTATTCAACTAGTAGAGAAAGAAAACTTCAGAGAGCAAGCCTGCAGCTTTTCCATTCTATTTAGAGAGATTTAAAAGGCAGCGTGTGCAGTCCAGAATGCGTGATTCCACTTTGCTGAAGCAGAAGCTAGCTGGGTGCTAGGCGGGTACGTAACTGTTACCAGTGACTTTGCTTTTCTCTCACTGGCCCCAGGGTGGTGTGAGGAAACTATTTAGGACTACTTTAATCTTGAGGATAAAAATAGTCACATTCTACAGAGTCGTCACTGCGTATCTTTGGAGTTTGGTTTTGGTTCGGTGTGAGTATGCATGTGTGTGTGTGTGTGTGTGTGTGTGTGTGGTGTGTGTGCATGAGTTACTGGGGACTGAACCCAGGACACAATGTACTCTTGAGTCACATTAACAGCCTTTATTTTTTAATCTTTATTTTGAGACCTAGTATTACTAAGTCACTTTCAAATTTGTGATTCTCCTGTGTTGGCTTCTCCTCCAAGTACTGAGGCTCACAAGACGCAAGCCCCATGTCCAGCTGACATGATGATGTATTTTAAGAGTTCTTGTGCTGGTTTGTTTTTGTTCACTTGACTTAAACCTAGACTTAAACCTGGGAAGGAAGGCTATTAATTGAGAAAATCTCTCCATAATAGGAAAATTTGTAAAGTATTTTCTTAATTAGTTATTGATGTGGGAGGGCTCAGCCCACTGCGGGTGGTCCATTCCTAGGCTGGTAGACCTGGGGTTTATTAGTAAGCAGGCTGAGCAAAACATGAGGAGCAAGTCTGAAAGCAGCCTTCCTGCAATGGCCTCTGCATCAGATCCTGCCTCCAAGTTTCAGCCTTGACTTCCCGGGATGGTGGACTGACCATAAACTGTAAGATGAAATGAAATCTTTCTTCCTCAATTGCTTTTGAGCATAGTGTATTAGCCTAGTGATAGAAACCGTGACTAAGACAGCGCTTGAGGAGGAAGGAGCTCATTCTCCGTCATTTCCCATCAGCCTCAGGTGGAGGAAGCCAGGCAACCAGTCAGAGTGCTCCTTCTAGAAGAGGTTTTAGTTCTGAACCTGCCTCTCTTCCCTATGTCCAAAGACATCCATCCATTCCTGACATTGACACTTGCAAGAAAACTTTCTAAATAACTATGACACCTTGCTTAAGAATAGCAAACCCAGAAGATATATTATTATGCATTTGTCTTTTTCAAACATTTCAATTTAAGGCTAACAAAACTAACATTCTTAATTCTAAGGAGCCATTTTTGTTGTTGCTAAGGAACTGATGCGCTACAAATCCTTCTAACTAGAAACGATGCCCTGGTTTCCTTTTAACTAGTCCCAAAGTCCCCGTTTCCAGCTGTAGGTGCTATACTGAAATATAGGAGATGCTTGTTTGCAGAAGGACCTTGTGAATTTGGTAATATCCCTTTAAAATTTTTACCAGCTTAAAACCAAGGAACTCTGATCTCTCATTGATTGAAACGTGTAAACAGCATTTTAGAGTTTGTTTTACAGGTCCAAAGTGTTTATGTTAAAACCAACTTTTACAAGTAGGGAAGCCTGAATATCACATTTAAAAGAATGAAAAACTGGGTCACTGACACAAAGTCTGTGGACACTCACTGTCTAGTGTTATGGCCATTGGCCACATGTGGGTACTGAAACTGAAATATAAATTAATTCTGACTTCAGAAAACAGAAATTCAGCTTCTCAGCTCCCAGTGAGCATCTCAAGTGTTTGGTAGACATGTCGTTGGCGGATAACACCGATATAGAATGTCCAGTTCTCCCAGCAGCTCCGTTTGACAGGCTGCGGTAAACACAGTTTTAAAGAATACAGTGGACATTCATGGCCAGGTAAAGAAAGGAAAGTTAAAGGCTTTTTTAACTTGGAATTTTAAAGCAGTTTGAGATTCCACGTTTGTTACTGTCCATTGTCTGGGATACAGCTGTACAGACTTCTTCATTCCTTTCATATTAGTTTGTATACTTAAATATTTCATTTATTAGCCTAGTTTTACATTCCTAATTTCTTTCAAAGGTGTGGAAGGCACCTGTATCACCTTGAGCTAGGGACTAACATGTGGATGTGACAGTTTTCTTATTTATCTACGTCACTGTCGTTCTTCTTTCTGTAAGGTCTCCATGTTCTCTCAGAAGAGTTGTGTCTCATTTGTCTTAAACTCATTGATATGTGGGTTTTTTTTTTTAAATAAAGAATTTGGTGAGCCAAACAAAATCAATCACAAAGCACTTGTGTTTTAAACATCTCTAGTTTTATTTGGCTTACACATAATACAGATAACAGCAATTTGATTTTGTTTTTAATGAATACAACCAACTGTGGTGTACGTTCTTAAAGTTCTTGTTCATCTTGTTTCCAAATGTTCCATTAACAAATGTCAGTTTCAAATGCATTGTAGTCATCATCCCTAGCAATGTAGTTTTGTTTATTTCCTGGAATTACACAATTGCACAAGACAGAACATTAAACACAAAATCGCCTTCACTGTTGAAGCTGAGGATTTGAAGTCGGCTGTCAAGCCTAGTTTTGAGAAAGGATGTCACAGCTGCTGGTCTTCCTGTCACAACATCACTAGTCACTTTCACTAATCACTAAGTCACCTGAGATTTTTAAAATACAACTCCCAGAATGCTTCTAGTGTGTGTGTGTGGGTGGGGGGGGGGTGGAATTTAGTCATTTTGTGTGTATGTGTGTTTTAAGTAAACTAAAATGTAATTTGGTTCATATGGTAATCACAGATTATTAGTGGTAACTTGATTCATTTGCTAACATGGGTAGATAGAACTCTGCCTGTGCACACACTACTTTCCATTAGTTAAGCAAGATGCTACAATATCATACATTTTTGTACTTCATCAGTTTTTTTTCTTTTCTGGTTTTATTACCATCAATATATATTCCCCAAGAGAAAGTATTTCTGTAGTCTTTCTAAGTAATTCATTATAACAATGAAAATTCTTAAGTTAAAAAAAGTAATTTCATGGGGAACTTTTATTCAATATATACAATTAATTTTCATGAACTTTACTAACGAGAGTTGCAAATTGATTAGGTTTACAGTAATCTGATGCTGAAGACCCAAGAGGGGCTGTGTCTCTTACAAGAAGATGCCATTTAGTTGGGAAACAAACATGATCAGATTTGAGCAGTTGACTATTCTTGTCTTGACATAGAGTCAGGCATATACCTAGGCTGGAGCATATACAGAAAAGAGGTAGGAGAAGTAGTGTGGTTTTGCAAGTGCTGTCTTGGACTATTGACTACTACTGACTAAAGAGAGCCTTTGCAGACAGCCAGACTTCATTTAGAGAGGGCTGCTATAAATTCTTTAGTCTAAACTGAATTCCTTTACAGTGGAATAGTCTGTTAATTCATCTCATTGTCATAGACACCACTACTCTGGTGTCCATGCTCCATATGTTTACTTAACTGTCTAAATCCCTGTGATATTTCAGTTTTCAACTATCAGTGTAAGAGAGAGTCACTGAGCAACTGTGAGGTAACTAAGGTTTCTTTCCTCTAACTACAAGGCTGGAATGTCAAGTAAATGTCATGGCATAATGAATTCTCAATGAAGATGATAGGGACAGTAGATTCAGCTTGGCACTAGATTCTGCCATTCAGTCAGTGGGTACTTTTGGAAACCTGCATGCTAGTTAGCACAGAGCCCAAAGGTGTGAACAGAGATGAAGGTCCCAGGCAAGGGTTCAGGAAGATGGCTCACTTGGTAAGTAAAGGACCTGTGTTTGAATCCACAGAACCCATAGAAAAGCTGGGTATAGTGGGTGGGAGGGAGAGCAGAATTGGCAGGGTTTATGGGCCTGTCAGCCCAAACAAAATGGTGAGTTCCAGGTTCAGTGAGATATTCCATTTCAAACAATAGTATAGAGAGTGAAGGGAGAAGACATCCAAAGTCAGGCTCTGACCTACACCACACACACACACACACACACACACACACAACACACACAAGAGTATACCTATATACACATGCATACATACACTTATACTGCATGTACATACCTACACACACAAGTACACAAAAGTGAGTGTACCTAAACACACACATGCATACATATACCTACACTACACACACATACATGCATATACCTACACTACACACACACACCCCACACATACACACACATACAAAGGTGAATGTATCTATACACACATGCATATATATACTTACACTATATGCACATATATGCATATATCTACAGTACACATACACACAAGCATACACAGGTATTTGTACACATATACACACACATGCACACATATACTACACACAAACACACACACACACCACACACACACACACACATTTTAAAATGTTCCAGGCCTCATACAAGTTGCAGTGGATAGAGAGAAAAATCAACTGAATAAAATATATAAAATGTTGAAAGGCATAAAGAATGAGACTCCTTCTTGGGGAGCGGTATGCATGAGCACAAGCATGAGCATGAATATGAGCAGTGAACAGTGAGTGTGAGCAATGAGCAGTGAGTGTGAGCAATGAGCAGTGAGTGTGAATAGTGAGCAGTGAGAGTGAGTAGTGAGTGTGATCATTGAGTGTGAACAGTGAGCAGTGAATGTGAGCAGTGAGTGATCAGTGGGTGTGAACAGTGAGCAGTGAATGTGAGCAGTGAGTGTGATCAGTGAGTGTGAACAGTGAGCAGTGAGAGTGAGCAGTGAGTGTGGACAGTGAGCAGTGAGTGTGAACAGTGAGCAGTGAATGTGAGCAGTGAGCAGTGAGTGTGATCAGTGAGTGTGAACAGTGAGCAGTGAGCAATGAGTAGTGAGTGTAACAGAGGCTGATGCAGGTTTAAAGTGGCGTTCAGAGAAACCTTTGCTCAGAAAAGAGCTACGTGGACATGTGAAGGAAGATTGCTCCAGGCAGAGGCTCTGAGAAGCACGCGGGAACATTTACAGCCTTAGACGTGTCAGAGGCAGAGGGTACAACAAGTGACATACAGCACCGAAAACCACAAATGGACGGAAGCTAGAGGCACGTTTGGAATGGACCCATGAAAGGCAACTGATAGAACGTTAAAGCTCAAGTGGTTGTAAAACTTGAAATATTTTGATATATAATGAATCATTCCACTTAAGAATTTTAAGTGGAAACCAGGTCCACAACTGTCCTGACTGGCTTGCCCTGTGCTAGTGACTAGAGCCATTAGAACCCCCATGGGTACAGTCCGTTTCCCCAGACTTCTGTGTTTGGTGCTTTGTGTACTTCAGGTATACTTCGCTTATGGTTGTGATCTTTAATCCTATCTCTGGGGCTAAAAAATACAAGTCTGAGAACACTAGAGATTTACAGCCTTACTGCATTGTCAATAGATCACATTTAATGGTATATCTGCATCCTCAGACACAATGTACTTAAGTCCTGGGATATTACCAAATTCAAAATATTTTCATAGACTGTTTGTTCCATTTAAATTATTTTATCTTCAAGCTCAGTAAAACTCAGATGTGTGTGTGTGTGTGTTGTGTGTGTGTGTGTGTGTGTGTGTGTGGCATTATGTTTATTTGCCCTTCTATCCTCATATAAGAAGGACTAAAATTATTTACTAGGAAAAATTCAAATGTATTCACTCTGAGATATACAGATGATTTGAGTGAGAACAAACAATTCTGATGTTAATTTTTAACTGGTGGTGTTTTTAATGTTTATTGTGGTGTTTATTTTTATATGGTGCTGTTTTAATGTCTATTTTAGTGTTTATTTTTTAATTGGTGTTGTTTTTCATCATCTTCGTGTCTTCTCTTGCTCTGCCATCATTCAAGACTTCTAATGAGGATTAGAGAGAAAATGCATTTAGCAATCTGTGTTTGTGGGATGGAAGCAAGAACACGGAGATTAACAGTATCATTCTTGTTAATTAGATTTTCTACAGCTTAAGTAAAGGTCTTTGTTACTATTTCCAGCTAATGGCCCCAAGGAGAAAAGACATCTCTGATGTCATGTCTCTCCTAAGGGGCCTGCTTCGTAGAGGCTTGAGTTAGAGAATTCCTCAATAGGAAAAAAAATGATTAAAAAATATAAAAAGCAAACCTCCCTTCATTGAAGGAAATTATAGTAGCTCAAGGGTTAGGGTGTTCTAGAGTCTAAGAGATTTTGAAAGTAATGTAATTTCTGATTAAAAAAAAAGGGGGGGGGGAAGACCAATGCCATTACTATTACTTTCCAAAGAAAAGTTTCCTTGTTTTCATCAAGTAAGCACTTTTCAGTCTAAACCTTGATAAATCAGTAATTAAATATGATTGTTAATAAAAGGCTTAATAGGAAATTATGAAGCCTTTCCCATAATATACATTCTTCCTACTCAAAAGGTATTTAATAATAAGAAACTTCTTTTGTTGGTCCTGTATAAATGAAAACTTGCTCAATTTGGTAGCATACATCTCTGAACACCAAGTGTTGTTTGGACAACTTCAAACAACGACTATTGACATAGTCATAACTTTTTATTTACTTTTATTTTTTGAGACAGAGCCTTGCTTTATAGCTTAGGCTGACTTAGAACTCTTTGCCTTCCTACACTGGGATTACAGGTATACACCACATTCCCGGAGCCCAGAACTTCCTTAAAAACTGGGTCGCCTTGTGCGTGTAATCATTGTGCAGCAGAGGCTATATCACATACAAATACATTTCCAGTAGGTTGAGCCAAATTGCTTTTGGAGAACCAGCTGGGGAAAGGCTGGAATGGTCTTCAGCAGGGTCCTTGTCACTTCACAGCTTTCTGTCCTGAGACTGATTCCCCTCTCCAAAGGCACCTAGTACCCTCTACCATCTCCCTTAATCTTCCAAGGGAATCAGGCTTGACTGATCTCACAGAACATTAGGCTGCTCTAAAGATGAGGTTGTGCTGAACTGACAACAAACAAACAAACAAATAAATAAATAAATAAATAAGAATCTGGGAATCAGTTCTGCACTGTTGGTGTGTATCTTCTTAACTGAAATATAAGCCCCAAAGAATATTTGTGATTGAATCCCAGGCTAGTAAATACTCAAACCACAGTCAGTCATTGATAACTGGGTGCAGATTTGTTTCCCAGTATCACTCCTGTGAATGAGAACACAAAAGCCAGCCCTCTTCAGAAGCAGCCTGCTTGAGAATACAGGATACCTAACTTCACATGAGTTCGTTTAAAAAAAAAATCATGAAAGACTTTTATGTTAAGATTGATTGAAACTTCTTTGCCAGGGCCTTGGTGCCGCTGCTGCTGACTTCAGGGGACATGCACCTCTTTTATAACTTCAGTGAGTCCTTTGAAATTGCTTCATATAAAGGCCAAACTGCCAAAGTCTAGCCAGTCCTTCCAACCTTTTTAGTTATATATTGGCGTCTGGTCATGGTTCTCCTCCACGCCCCTACAAAAATGAGGCAATTCTAACTGTGAATTCCAACAGCACAGGGATAACCTGGTAAACCAAGAGATGCCTGAAATTTAATCAGCATCCCTTCCAAAATAAGAAGCTTCAAATTCCATCCCCATGGGTTTCTTGTCTGGAAAAGCAAAGCAAGCAAAGCAAGCAAAGCAAAGCAAACAAAGCAAAGCAAAACAAAGCAAAGCAAAGCAAGCAAAGCAAAACAAAGCAAGCAAAGCAAGCAAGCAAGCAAGCAAACAAGCAAACAAGTAAACTAACAAACTACCTCCCCCCAGCAACAACAACAGTCTTTGAGAGAATTATAATCTCTCAATGAGAGCTGGTGGAATCGAAAAATGGCACTAAGAATTCTAATAGATTGTTTTCTTCGGTTCATTGGATTTGTACAGATTTTTAACCTTACTCTTTACTCTTGTAAACTGTTCCAAAAATGGTTTATATCTATTTGATTCTTCTCCTCTTCTTTTAAAAAATTCTTCTCTTTTTAATAAAATGATTTGTTTCTTTTTATTTTATGTGCATTGATATTTTGCCTGCATGTATGTCTGTGTGAGGAGTCAGAGTCCCTGGAACTGGAATCACAGATGTGAGCTGCCATGTGGACACTGGGAAAAGAACCTGGGTCCTCTGAAAAAGTAGCCTGTGCTCTTTACTAATGAATCTCTCCAGCGGATTCCTACTTCTATCCACCGTTTTGTTTGGTAGAGTCACAGATGTAAGTTGTTATCCAATTTAGAAAAAAAAAAAGTGATATTTAAAAGAATTTAAATGTTACAGTGTTCTCACTTAAAAGTCAAAACCAAAGATTAAAATATTGTCACTCCAGGAATAGTTCGTCTTTAATGTTCTTTCAACTTGTGATCTTGTCTTAAATGTGAAGGTGGTGGTGGTAACCTAGCTGGGGGAGCAACTGGTATTGAGGGGTGATCTTACCTGTTCCTCACCATGCTCAGAGGTCACCATGTTAGTGACATTATATTATATTGCCACATCATGAATGAAAACAGGAAGAATAACAAAACAACAGTGAACATCTTAAGTGGACACTCCCTGATACAGGACAAAAGGATCCATCACTTTGCTTTATTGTTTTTAAATCTAACAACAGTTTTAAAACTGTATAGGCTAATTTCTCTTACTGTGCCTACTTTTTGACAACCACAGAGCTGGTTGTACACATTGTTAAACAGCATCGGAGCCAGGGCCTAAATCTGGGACTTACTCCAATAGCTTGCTTCCAACCACATCTCTCCCAAGCAACCATCCACCAAAGATGCAGCCCCTAGGATCTTGCTGTTATTATTTAACTGCTACTGTTGGCTATAGTTGTAATTTTATTGGGAGTTTCTGGATCATTCTACTCTGTTTAGCTCCCAAATAAAAGACACAGAAACTTGGTATTTTTATTAATGATCTGCAAGCTTAAACTAAGCTGGTTCTGAATTATTCTAACTCTATTAGTCTATTAATAACCAGATAAATGCCCAGTTACTTGTCAACTGGGTCTTGCTCTGTTGCATGTGTGTCCTCAGGATGAGCTTCCCTTGGCTATATGGTCATGGTCCATCCTCCGTCCTGGCAACCTTATTCTTCTTTTGTCCTTGGTCTCATGGTCTCTACCTGCGACCTCTTAATAGATCCAAAGTCTCACTTTCCCCTCTCCTCTGCCCAGTTATGGGCTCTAGCTTGTTTTTATTACCCAATCAAAGATTAATGGGGAGCATTCTTTACAATACATTGGTCAATACAACCAGACTGCAACCTGATCTTGTGGTACAGAACTCAACATCCGAATACACAGCACACAAGACAAACCCCAATGGTTGGCAGCATTTTTTCATATAAGTGAACATTGTGCTAATATCTAATTAAAATTTCTATTGATACTATGTCCAAGTATACACTAACATGATTTGAATGATAGAGGCTTGAGAAGATGTGTGCAGAGTCACGTAAAATAGGTACTGTGTCATAGTTCACTGAAGAAAATTATTAACTCATATGTCACCAACCACAGGCCCAAATGCAAAAGAATACCAAGAAACACTTACCTGCTTTAATGTATTCTGTAGGCCAAATTATTTCACTGTAAATTAGTTTCTTTTGGCTGTAGAGTTAGTTGGTCATTTGAGTGTAGAAATTACTAAGGTTATTCTTGAATTCTACATTAAAGATTCATATAAAACACCAGGCGATTTGTCTGATAATATATCAGACATTTAAAGACACTTTAAAAATTTTTATTTTAAATTGCATGTGTGCACGTGTGAGTACACACACACACACACACACACACAACACACACAAAATGCATGTGTTTTGGAAAACAGAAGAGGGAGACAGATACCCTAGAGTTGAATTTGCAGGCAGTTGCTTGCCAACCCTTCATGGGTGCTAGAACCAAACTCAGGTCCTCTCCAAGAGCAGTAGTTCTCAATTGCTGAGTCACCTTTCCAACTCCACAGAAAACACCTACAAATGGAAGAGATGGTTTGTTTCCCCTCCTATTTAATAGTAACCCTTGAAATGAACTCAGCTGATCTGCCACATAACACTTGCAAATTATACTTTAATAAAGCTACAGATAGATATAGTACAGACCTCTAGTGGCTGGACAGGTTTGTAAGCCTTTTCAGGAAGAGGAAGTCATAAAGAAGATAAATATAAAAATAAATATTAAAATAGGTATAATATGCCCAGTCTTTACAGTAAATGCTTATTCAGAAAAAGAAAAAAAGAAGGAAGAAAAAGATGGAAGAAGAGGGAGAAGAAGAAGAAGAAGAAGAAGAAGAAGAAGAAGAAGAAGAAGAAGAAGAGGAGGAGGAGGAAGAGGAGGAAGAGGAGGAAGAGGAGGAAAAGGAGGAAAAGGAGGAGGAGGAGGAGGAGGAGGAAGAGAAGGAGGAGGAGGAGGAAGAGAAGGAGGAGGAGGAGGGAAAGAGAAGGAGGAGGAGGAGGAGGAAGAGAAGGAGGAGGAGGAGGAAGAGAAGGAGGAGGAAGGAGGAGGAGGAGGAGGAGGAGGAGGAGGAGGAGGAGAGGAGGAGGAAGACAACAAAGATGACAACAACAACAATGACAAAAAAGCAAAAGCCAAGGACCCTGTGACCAAAGGTCCAATGAAGAAGTCTGTGTCTGGATTTCATCTCTAAAAGATTATATACATGGGGGGAAATGGAGAAAACAGAGTCATACTATGTAGTGCATATTTTATTTTTCTTTACTTGGTTTGAGATACTTCCTCTTTCTTTATGTACCAAATTATTCCCCTAAAACAGAACTTCCATCAGCCTAAGCTTACTGGTCTCAGTCTCAGGTGGCCATGTCCCAGTAGAGTATGGGTTAGGAGGTAGAGTGGGCTCTTAGGGCTACCTGATTGGGAAATGCTCTGATTCATCCAAAAACTTACACATTGCTAAATCTTCCTCTCAGACTTTAGTGGGTGCCAGGTATCCGGGAAATCTTAAATCTCTGAACACTGATGTCTCTCAACTTATGTGCAGGTTTTTGTTGTTGAAGATTTGAAAGTCTGGTCCTACATTTCACATGGACCCGCTGTCATCTGTCTAGGTTGGTAATTCATTGGGCATTTTTAAATACCTTATTAGCCAGTTGGAGGAGTGGTAAGATCAGGTTTTGTTCATGTCACATATGTCTAGAAGAATTAATAAGGCCTCAAAGAGCATGTACATCCTGAAACATTTAGAAAGCATAAGCTGATGTTTATGGCTTTAGGAGTCAAGAGATCAGCATAAAATGTAGAATGGGTCACAAGGGTCACATTCCATTAGAATGCTCTTATCAGACTAGCTTCACAGCATGTTGTCAACCTTAATTCTGAGATCTGTAGTTCTAGAACTTGTGTCATGGGATTGTCTCAATAAAGCTCCCAAATGTTTAGCAGTTGATCCAATGACACGCCGCAGCATGAAGGAGAGCTTACATTCTCATCATAGCTCTGGATGAATAGGAATCAACAGGTTTAGTCAGAGTCCACCGGGTAAAATAATTAGCCCGGCACAATACTTACAGTAACAATATGCAAGTAATTAATCTGCTGCCCCATAGTAAATAAATACTCATACTGAGTAAGCATGCAATTAAAAAAACACAGGGTTTTATTATTTTTTCACTCCCATTAGTACATTAGTAAGGTGAAATCTTAATATACAGAATGAAGAAACTTTCATTTAACAAAATATTTTCCTTTCAATTATTAATGTACTCATCTATGATAAGTGAGTTCCAAGTGATGGTAGCATATATTCTCAGTTAATGGTTCTATGCATATTTCTACTTTATAGATTACTGAAAGTAATTTTCTACTTGAAGTGTAATGAGAAAAAAAAATTTCTTTATGACTGCAAGACTATATAGACTGTGTGGTTTGTGCCGTACCCTGTGTTGAGGTACCAGCTCTTGAGATATTTCACATAAATTTAATGCCTTGTGAGTTCCGAGAAAAGGCAAGTTGTTCATTGGCTTGTAAGCCCTGTGACACACAGCGAGTACTGTGGTGAAGAACAAGGTAGTCCACAGACAAGAGGGTAAAACCCAAAGCAAATTACTCTGATTGGACAAGAGAAGAGACCCTGTGTGACCCTGCCAAGGAGAAAAATGATTCTCTGAATGGAGCCCTTTGTGTGTAGATGCGGGTGTGTACAATATTGTGTGTGCATGTGCAGATAGAGGTTAGAAATCTCTTAGTAGCTCCCCACTTTAGTCTTTGAGACAGGGTCTTTCACAGGGCCTGGAGCTCAGCAGTTTGGTTAGACTGGTAGCCTGGAAGCACTGCCTATCACCATCATTCCACTGAGGGGCAGGGAAGGGTAAAGAAGCCCACAACTGTACCAGCTTCTATGTGGTGCTAAGAATCCAAACTCAAGTGCTGATGTATGTTTAGTTCCTTTTCTATTGTTATGATAAAACACCATGACCAATGGCAACTTTAGGTGGAGAGAGTTTATTTTGGCTTATGGTTCTACAGAGTTAAGAGTTCACATGGTGGTAAGGCAAGGCAGTAATCAGCAGGCATGATGATAGGAACAGGAAGCAGAGAGCTTACACCTTCAAACACAAGCATAGGGTAGAGAGAGCATCCTGGAAGTAGGGAGACTTTTAAAATTCCAATGTTTGCTCCTTGTGATGCACTTCCTTCAGCAAGACTCTACCACCTAAACCTCCTCAAACAGTGCTACTGACTGGCAACTAAGTGTTCAAATATCTGAGTCTATGTGGAATATTTCTCATGTAACTCTCTACAAATAGTGGTCTCTATACTAAACAAGCCATCTTTCCAGGCCCATGGTCCTTTCTGAGAAAGACTCACTATGAATTCACTTGTATAAGCATATGCCCTAATATAAAATATTACCCATGTTGACTTTCATATTTAATCATTGCAATATTACCTTACTTTAAAGGCAGGAAGTGAGTACAAGGCTTAGAGGTTCTTCCAAGATTAAAAAAGCATGGCTAGGACTCACTCTTAGATATATTCTTCCAGACAGAGTAGAACAACAGCATCCAGAAAACAGTTATAGATACACCAGGAACAAGGTAAAAAATGGACACACTAGTAAAAACATGGTTTTCAAGACAGTGGTCCTTGGGTGACAGAGAATTGTGATCTCAAGGGATCCCTGAGAGGCAAATAAAGAATCCCCTAAGATTACCCCATTTTTCTGTCTGTATAGTATTTTCAAGGATGGACAGGGAAAGCCTGGATGTCTTTCTAAATTAAAGAGCTTGTGTTAAGAAAAGCGAAGGGGGCTTGAGTCCACAAGATAATCTCAGAGTGTGATGGCTGTACGGAGAACAGGCCTTGAGATCCACAAAAGGACATCTTTTGTTTCATTGTGTGCACGTGAGCAAGCTCCTAAAAAGGTCTGAAGAGACAAGATCCAGAGATTGCTTTCATTTTCCTTTTGAATGTGTCATGAGATGCCCATGAATGGTGGGATGTCTTTCTCTGGCTGGTGTGAGCAGCAGCTGCAGTCTGTAGGCAGCCACTCCCATACTAACTACTGCTCAGGTTAACCTGACAAAATTAAATAAAGAGTTAAACTTTGCATGTATTGCAAATGCTTCCTAAGACAAACCCAGGTTATCACTACTTTCAAGTAGAAGAATGTTAACTTCCCAACACTGTCACTGCATAATGTTTAGTACTAATCAGAAAGCTGCCAAGCACGCAAAGAAGCAGGAAATGGGAAGCAACCAAAAGAAAAAATGATCAACATCAACAGATCCATCATTGACATGTGTAACAGGATTACTGTATAGGGGCTTTAAATAGGTATTATAACTATATTCTGCACATTCAAGAACCTAGATGAAAGCCTGGGAATTTTAAACAGAAACTCGGAAGACGGAAATGATGGGCGTTATGCTTCTGGAGATGAAAAACACCATGTCTGAGGTGAAAATGCCAAATGGAACTTTGATGCTTAGATCAAAATTCTCACACTATCCTTACAATATTTTACAGTAGTCTCTTCTAGACACTGTTTGATCCCAGCAGCCTAATACATATTTGCTTACATTTAGAACTTTTAGACAAAACTAATCTATCTATCTATCTATCTATCTATCTATCTATCTATCTATCTATCTATCTATCTCTATATCTCACACTGACCCTACTGACCTTCTGACTTGTCCTGGCTCACAGAGTAGCTTCCGATGCCTTCCAAAGGGCTAGCATTCCTTCACACCTAATTGACACTCCTCAACAATGTAGCCACCAAAAGGCACCTTTTGACTCAGCTGCAAGACAGTTCACACTCCCAGACTACCATTTTTCAGCTAGGCTACTATTTTACTATGAAAACCCTGTCTGGATAGAGAATAAACACCTGCTCTTTATATAGAATATAATTCACCCAGAAGTCAGCACTTTTGCAGATTCCCACCATTCCCATGGTGAGGGGAGAGGGTAGGGAGTAGGCAAGTAGGATGTGGGGGTGAGTGGGGGAACAGGGAGGAGAGAAATAAGGCCCTCTCTGAGGATCTTGGTGTCAAGACCCTTTTAGACGAAGGTCTTCTCCCAATGATCTTTAGTGAAGCATTCCTCTGAGAAGATCCTAGTTTGTTATATTTCTTTATGGGATGTGGGTTTAAATGCATATACTTTATTTGGAGTGGTTATATAGTTTTGAGGGTGAGAATATCCATAGTGGGAAAAAATCATTGGCTGAAAGTTAAGATACTGAGATGCCTCAATAGCATGGAGATGCTGTCTACATGTTGGGTACGTGACTGACTGCCTGTGACCATCCAGTTAGAGGTCACTGGGTTCCATGTTCTGAGGCAGGCGCGGAAAGAGGAAAGGAGTTAGTCCTACTCCTGCCAGTCTCAGGATGAAATTCTAATCCCAATTTTTGAGATTTACAGGGTTTTGACATGCTCAACCTCATCCAGTTCATGCCAATTCCTCTGTTGGCACGATCCATGTGCCCTACACATGTAGAACAGAGACAGCAGCAGAGTGAGGCACAGGCTGGCATCTAGGGTCATCAGGCTGGTTCTAGACATTATTCAGACAGGGCAGCTCTGTCCCACCGCATCCCTGTGTGCCTTCAGCAGCCTCCAGTGTCTGGGTCGTGGATTTTTGTTGAATGCAGAAATGAATGAGGGCTGTCTAGCAACCATAGGTATTTTTGCTTCGAGTACTCAACATCATGTAGAAACATTGGATTGGTGTCTGTAACATCCTGCCAGAGTTTCAAGGCTGTTTTCTCAATTGTGAAATTAGGTGTTTGGCATAGTCCATTGGCAGCTGTGAGACCAGATCTGGTCTGTAAAAGAGTTCTGCTGAGTTCCACGGTGTTGTTTTTTCATTTGCTCCAGTGAAAATATTTCCAAGTAAGACATTTCACATAAAAATTGAAATTCCCAGCTTATCTTTAAACCACCCCCCACTCCCAATTGCCACAGTTGGCTGCAAAATAAATTCCCTGTTTTCCTCCAAGACAAAGGTAAACCTTCACTTCCCATCTGTTCAACCCCCACCCCTCCACCATGCTTGTTGCTCCCAGCCCTGAAATATGTGAATACAGGAACTCTGGAGCCCACAATTCAAGGGATCACTCCAGAAATAAAATGGCATGAATCTCTGATTTAAGTTGTTTCAAGGGAAATGAAAGGCTGCAAAGAATTGTTCCAATACACTAACTGCTTAAAATACAAGTTTTACTTGGATAACATGACAATCAGATCACCTCTGAGAATTACCATGCGCTTTGTCTCTGTAAACAAATACAATATTATGAAATATACATATATTCTCTGAATAAGAAAGCAATAAGTTTTACTCACAAGCCTCTCAGTTTTGCAGAAAACTCTATGGTTTTTAAAGCCACATGGAAAGAAAGCTTCGTTCCTTCCAAGCCTTGATCAACAGTGCCCTAGTTGCACATGTAAACAGAATACCTTCGGTTTGGGTACAACATGAAGCCAGACTATTTACCTAGAGTGGGGTGAAAGTTGAATGCTGCCCTCTGGGTACAGCTGAGGCTACTGGAATAGGCTGGCTTCTAACACATAGTTTTGTAAACTGGAACCTCTTCATATCCCAGAGTCATTAGTAATTGTGCCATTCTTACTAAAGTCTAATAAACTGCAGAAATCTGTCTGCTCTCTGGCGAGTAAAAGGAAAGATTCTGGGTTATTTGTTTTTCCACTATTTTATATAGTAATAAAATCATGTCAAAGAACAATTGCAAATGTTAAGCCAGATAACCCAAGAAAGAATCACATGGATATATGAAGAACTGTAAGCAAATAAAGTT
This sequence comes from Mastomys natalensis, assembly GCA_021653895.1. NCBI lineage: Eukaryota > Metazoa > Chordata > Mammalia > Rodentia > Muridae > Mastomys > Mastomys natalensis. The sequence continues at coordinate 712,924 of JAJTUV010000044.1, read as the reverse complement.
TTGGACTCAGAACGTTGTATTCTTAAGGCCTTTAAAAATATTTTTCTTATGACATATTCTGATCATACTTTCTCCTCCTCATCTCCTCCCATCTCCTCCCACCTCCCTACCGACCAAACTCCATGCCTTTATCTCTAAACAGCCAAACATCTCTCTCTCTCTCTCTCTCTCTCTCCTCTCTCTCTCTCTCTCTCTCTCTCTCTCAATAAAACCCAACAAAACAACAAACAAAAATAAGAAAACAAAGAACCATAAAAATACAAAATCAAAAAACAAAATATGCAGAGATCAATAAAACAATACAAACAAACAAAAAAGTCCAAACAAAGTAATACGAGACAAAAAATCTACAAAATCACCATTGAGCTTGTATTGTGTTGACCAACTACTCGTGGCATGAGGGTCTACATTGAAGTATGGTTAATGTACCCAGTGAGACTCCATAGGCAAGAACAGAGTTTTCCTTAGGAAGTAGGTACAAACTATACAGGTAGCTTCTCGGTTAGTGGTGTAAGATCAAGTCCACCTTCCTATCTCAGCACTGGGACCGGGTCAGACTTGAACCTGTGCAGACCTTAAAGGGAATTTTGTCATTTAATTAGTCCAGGTATAATGTGCCAACCAAAAGTGTATATGCTGTTTAGTGAGATGGCTTTGTTCCCTCAATTTAAATTGCAATCACCTGCAATTCCAATGTTCACTGTTATTTTATTTTTGTAATTGAGTCTTTAACTTGGCTTTATTGTGTTAGTAATATTATACAATCACATAAGATTAGATTAGAAAAGCTTCTAGCATCATGTCAATTTCTTGGCTTATATGTAAGAATGTGATGAAATTAACTTGAAATGTAAATTATCATTGAGTAATTTAGTATAGGTGTAAGGACAGAGGAATATATTTGGAAAATGATATAATGGTGTGTCATTGCAATGAGTATATATACAAACACAATATATATAATATATATAATATATATTATGTATATATGATAGTAACAATAGATAATATTTGATAGTGGCTTGAGAGATGACTCAGTGGTCAAAAAGCACTTGTTGCCCCTGCAGAAGACCTGGATTTGGTTCTCAGCACCTGTATGGTGGCTCACAGTTGTCTGTAATTCCAGCTCCAAGGGCTCTGATGACCTCTTCTGCCAATTGCAGGCAACAGACATTCATGTGGTGCACAGACCCAGAGGTGTAACACTCAGAAGCATAAAATGAAATAAATAAATCTTTAAAAATTTGGATAGAATTTGTTGAGTAGGTAATATTACAACCATTTTCCCCTACATTTGATTTAACTTTCATGTTAAGAGTATACAGTTGATTTTAATTTCATTTAAAACATGAGGCTACTGAAACCCAGAGAGATGAGTCAATTGCCCAATTACATGGTTACTCAGAGATGTAGTGGGAAGTTTAACCCTGCCAAAAACTTTTAGGTTGGTTTGTTTCTAGTCAGTAGACTCTAACCATCGACCAAATCAATATTTCTACATGTTGGACATAGAGCTTAGACTATAGGTTGGTTTTCCATTCCAGCCATGTACTAACCTTGTTTTTATTTGATCTAGTCTGTTTACCTCCATTTCTGTTTTACCCCTGACCCCCGACCCCTAAGTCTTGGCCAGTATGCTCACTCATTCTGCTGTTTCATTCCTGCTAACCCTACAGTAAACACACACTTCCACCTCTTGAATTATGATGCTCTTTCAGTCAGCAACAGTTACTATACTTTTTTTATTACTAACTCCCAGTGCATCTATCTGATTGCCTGTTTTTTTCCTAACGTTTATGGGCTCTCATTTTTGTTTTACCCCGATTGCCCAAGAAAGGCTGTTTTGATATTTTCCCAAATAAAATGACTTCACAAATGATGGTGTTTATCTCCCACATCCTGGAGTTGCATACCCTGACCTCAAATTCCTCACATGTTACCTATTCAGCTTCAGCATACAGAAGAGACATCTGTGCTAGGCACTTCTTGGTGTTTCCATATAGAGAGAACAGAGTTCTTAGTAGAGTAGAGTAGGGGTAAAACTTCCTCTGATGTAACTGTGCTTTCAAATTTGGTGTTTTTCTTCTTAAACTAGTCTATAAGAAGCTTGAAGGAAATGTTTGAGGGCAATGAACGATTGAAATGAGGCCACAGAATCTTGTTTACAGAAGTCTATTGATAACTGGTATTCAGAGAGTTTCTTTTCCCCTCAGAAATATTCCTTAGCTGTGAGAACTCTATGTCCTGATGGGTTAGAAAAGCAACTCGTACAGGATGCAAGTGACAGGAAATCAAGCTAAGTGGCCACACTCTTGCTGTGCAGTCCCCATATAATGTCATTTGTCAGTAAAATAGCCCTCTAGCTGCATCCATCCTCTCTCCTGGACTTCTCTAGTTGCTTTATTCTTTTGAGCGCTCCCATGCTTTTCTATTTAATGTGCTGTCCCACAGAGAAGAACTTAGAATGAATGCAAAGCTGAATTTATATGCAAATATTTGCCAATTCATTTTAGACCCTAAAGGCTGCATGGTGTACCCAGTGGTCCTCTCAAGTCCACCTAGTGCCTATGGATGTGATGCCACCAGAGGGCAGACTTTGATTTCCAGAGCAGGTGGCTTGTGGCCTCTAGTGGAGAACTGGTGGCCACTTGGACAGGCTTCAGTTGTCATTGATGCCTCGACTACCTCTTCCAATGTACTTGTGCAAAGTCCTTGAGGCCTAGAAAATACTTGGAAAGATTATGTCCTAGAATGATCTCGTCGTGATTAGGTGTTCAGGTAAGTCCCAGTTCAGAGTCAACTTGCACCCAGCACCAGCTTAGTCTTTTGAAGGATTACTCAACAAAATTTTGTCTTTTTGCAAATCTACGAGTGTATAAAGGCAGCATATAATTAACTTATTGCTTTAAAGGTAAAAGATTTAAATTATCAAATTTAAAGAAAAGAAGTAATGAAAAGAAAAGGAAATGAAACCAAAGGAAAGGACAGAAAGGGAGGGAAAGGGAAGGGAAAGGAGGGGAGGGGGGAAAAGAAGTAGACCAGCACTGGACAGTTTCAGCATAGTTGACTTCTGGCCCAGTAGTTGTGTACTGAGGCCCATCCTTTGCATTGAAACATTAATTAGCACTCTCAGTGGTCTCAATGCACTAGACCCTAGTAGCCTTCCTCCCACTGTTTTAAAAAAAGGAAAATGTCCATATAGTGTATCCTTAAAGGATACAGTGACTCTGATTAACAAGCACTGGACTGTGGCATAAACATAGAACTTTATCAAAAACTGTAAACAGCACTGCAGAGCTGGACGTACTGGTTAGAGAGTCAACAGCATACGGATGCTCTCTGTTTCCTTATCTGAAAAAAGTAAAAAACATTTGTGCTTCCTCTCAGCCGACTCTTGTAGAGATTTAAGCAGGTAACACAGTACTCGGCATATAGTAAATAGTCATCAATCATAATCAATAAACGTCAGTCTCATTTGCCACAATCTAAGTCCTTTCTATGAATCAGATACCATTCCAGAAGTGCAGACTCAAGCAAGTTACTGTATATGAAATAAGCTTAATTGGACACTACGCACATGTAGCTTTGTGCTACTTATGCAGCAGACAAGATTAACTTGCCGTTTCCCCCACTAACACTGTAATCATCTCACAGCAGCTAAGTCTTCCTTCATTTAAGTTCAAAGGACTGGGAGGTCAAAAGCTGCTTCCTTAGCATCCAGCAAGTACTCAATGTTCCAGAAGTAAACGTAAATGTTTGGCAGGCTCTCCGTGAGACTAAGTTCTGTGTCCACACTGTTCGAAGCGGAGACTCGGACATGGCAATCCACTTTCACTCTCTTAATCTGATGTCTCAGTTTCACCAGTGTATAGGAGATAAGCATGAAAATTAATTGGGGAGGAGAAAAATAAACAAACGATCCCAAATAGCTGGGACACTCAGCTGGAACTGATCCCTGAGAAGAAACTAAGTCATACAGACAAGCCAAAAAAGACTGTAAAAATTAGGAAGTGGGGATAGTGAAGTGGTTCATTGGGGAATGACATTTGCCATCAAGCCTGGTTGACCTGAATTGTGTCCTTGGGGGTCCATGTGGTGGGAAGAGAGAAGAGATTTCCTGTAAGATGTTCTCTGGCTTCACATGTATTCTGTGGCAGACACGTCCCTGAAAAAATAAATTAAAAAAAATTTAAAAACTAGAAAGTTTTAGCTATTTCTATCAAATCAGCTTACCGGTTTCTTCTGACTCAAGAAGAAATCTGAAGTTCTGTTTCTTTTGTTGAGCTCCCCCATAAGCATAGTTGTTGTGGGGTTGGAAGCTGGATTTCAGTGTGTGGGGCTGGGCTATCTGGAAGAGCAAGGGGGCCTCTCACCACTTCATGGAGACAGGGCAAGCCCATAAGCTTGTGGCTACCGTGGAGTTTGGCCAGCATGGACACTGAGAGAGATTGAGTTGAGCAGCTTTGTTGGTGGGTAATTTAAGCAGAAATCACTAGTTAGATGCAGGGCTGAGAAAGGGAAAAATCACAGTAGGTGAGTAAACAGAGGTGACAGTTGTGGTGTGGCACTGAACACCTTGGCACACTGTGTGTCACCTGTCACCTCCCTGGCACAGCACTTTTAGGCAGACAGGCTCTTTCTCCCTCACAAATCAAGTGAGAGGAGTTTTATTCACATTTAGGAGAGGAAGGAACCATCAGAAGGCAAAATGGTGGGTTGACACATGTCTTGCTCTTGGAAAGAGTTCCCTTTTGACTCCTGTTCAGACTGTACATGAATCCTGGGAAAGTATTTTAATTTCAAGTTGATGTGTGACATCTGGTTACTCATTAATTGCAAATGAAGCTGTCACAGGAAGCCAAAGTCACCGCCAGCAACAGCTCATTTTAGTTTTTGAGTGGCAGAGTGCTTTACCTTTTATCGCAGCTCCCGCGCCTCTTGTCAAAGGCTATTTATTAGAAAGTGCAAGGATCCTAGTGTTGAAAGACAGTGGAGCGGCAGATGACATCAGGTAGAATGAGCTACACATTATTGTTTTAACTACAGTCAATGGTCTAGTATTTGCATCTTAAAATTATGCACAATTCAAGGGGAATTATTGAGGCTGGCAACATTGCCCGATCTATGCATAATTTTAACAGTCTCTCAGTTTCTTGCTCCCAAGTCAACCCTTGTTCTTGCTTTCGTTTATTTTGTTTCTAGTACTGTGCACCCCAATCTCTTTGTTGCAATATACTTGTAGTGAAAGTGATTACTTATTTACACCATAGCATAAATTTAAGAACACCAAGAAAAGTCATGAGACAGGCATGCCTAACTGCCTTCACAGTACTACATAGCGACGTTCTTTCTTAAAAACTGTGTGATCGAATTTTTATAATAATCTCATGCTTTAAGTTAGTTTACAGTTTTGTACTTGACTACATTCATAGCTATCTTCACACAGCCCACAAGCCACAGGTTAGGCAGGCCTGCTAGGGCCTCATAGCCTCTCATGTTCTGCTGCCAGTGGCATTGTATGTCAGAGTAGCACGTATGTCACCTTAGTATCATCCATCACAAACGGTATTATCTTGTCAGTTTCCAAATTGGAAAAAAAAAAGGGAGTCAAACATTAGCCGAAAATCCAAACCCTGAACCTACGAGAAGTAAATCATATCTGTAATCCAAGCTCTGAGGAGGGAGGCTGAGACAGACTGTAGTCTGGGCTACATAATGATTTTGAGGCTAGCCTAGGCTACAGACCAAGAGTCTCTCTCACCTGAATCTCTGTGTTATTAAGGTAAACCTACCTGTTCTAGTAGGTAGCTAGTTCCAGTGGTTCCACAGAAGAGAATAACCCAGTCTACACAAATTAGATACATTTCAGATACCTGTGAGATGATTGGAGGAAGTGTTTTTTAGGATATAGCTAGCACCGTGTTAGGTGGTTCCCAGCTCTGAATCTGGGAAAGATAGGCAGAATTTCATATGCAACTTCTCATCTGGCTTCAGTAGTTTCTCATGCTTCCATTTTTGATGCCTGATAAAGGACAAACGAAACACTGTTGAAATTGTGGCTGCTCACCGTCCTTGATTCTGTTTTTTGGTAATGATTATCATCATGAAGTTCCATTGGTCAACTTGGATGCCTAAAACTGAATTTACGGTTTTTGGTTCTTCTTGAGGGCTCTTCCCATTTCCTTGCATAACACTGGCCCAGTGAAATAGGGTGCTGTTGTGAGGAGTCTGGGAGTGGAGAAGGATTCGTGCACATTCACCCTTCCTTTCAAGTCAATCTCCATGTTCCTTACCTGCCCCCGCCCATTTGGAACTCTCAAATGGCTCTTCATGTTTAAAATGATAAGACTATTTTCTGTGAACACCAGCATGGCAATGGGAGATTTTTAGTCTTCATCACATATCTTTCATCCTGATTTTTCTTTACTCTTGGAAATAAAGACATAATAACACAAACAGTCAAGTTTGGGATAAAGAACAAAGAGGAGGAGCTTACAGACATTTATCAAAACTGAATTGTGGGATTAGAGAGATGGTGCACTGGTCAAAGTGCTATCCAACCATACGGTCCTGAATTTGGATACCCAGATCCGATGGAATACTGAGCAGGGGGGAACATGCCTGAAACTTCACCTCGGGAGGGAGGACACAGGCAGAACTAAGAGAGGGTGATAATCCAGTCAACAGGGTTAAAATGGTGAGTTCTGGGTTCACCCAGAGACCCTGTCTCATAAAATAACATCCCAGGGCCACCCTATAGTTCCTCCGACACACCCATGTGGCAAGTCCACCAGCAGACACATACACATATATACGTACAAGTGAATTGTTGAAGCCATGGTTGTTAAGTAGGGATTCCTAATAGTAGGCTCTTACCTTGCATATCTTCTGAGAAACAGAGATATGGGGGCGACATTTAACTATAGTCATCTGAGTTTGAGACAAGTATCTGAGTGTCTTCTCATAACCTTCTTTTGGGTTTGATGTTATTTTAAGTAAAGCAAAGGCTAATTACTAATGACAGCACATTTGGCTGCCATCACCACAATTGCTTATAACTGATATGCAGGGCTGAAAACACTGTTTGTCTTGTGGTCATTTGCATGAGGTCAGACCACAGCCTGATGCTAATGGGAAAGGGATTACAAGCTATTGTTACCACTTACACATATCAGTCATGATTTAGCAGAGATTGGATCTTAAATACTTAATTTATAGGCACCAATATTTGAAGGAAAAAAATGTTTCTAACTAGGGGAAATATTCACACAGGAAGTCCAAGTGAAGGGGAAACAAAATGATCTTCAAAGAGGAAGTTAGATGGGATCTTTGTAAACACAGTCTCATACTTGTTTCTTAACCTTCTATCCTATGGATGGTGCATTTCCTTAATTTCCTCAAGCACTCTGAATGCTTGCGAAAACTTCCTACTGAGTTGCGCCATGCTTTATGGGTTCTCCTCTAGACGTGTTATCTGTTCCATGTGTGCGGCTCTGTCTTGGAATTTGCCTTCATTTAGGCTTTGTAATCCTTTCAGTTCAGCCCTGTGAAGGGGAACCTCCTTTTGGAGGCTTCAGTATCTGGCTATGGAACTTCTGCTTGGGCATGGAACAATTCATCTAATGTGAGAACTTTTCAAACCCAGTTCAAGGGTTCCCTTTCAACTTGAACTGTTTTCTGTAGACATACCGGATCAGGGCCACCCACTCTGACTTTGGCTGGTCTCAATCATTGTTCACATGCTTCTGTACGGTATTTTCTAATTAGTCGTGTCCAGGCCGTGTGGAGCCTCTTAGAAATGCATCAGTATTGTTTCCAAGGATGCTCCCTTGACTGCTCTGAACGTCAGTCAGTGTGAACCACTGGCGCTGAAGGAGAGGCTGACCTCAACTTGCGAAGAAGTTGGATTTGAAAAATCTGCTTGGAAATCAATCCTGTAGAATGCAAACTCGTTCCCCGTTCATTTCGCTGGGAATGCTGTTGATGGTTTCAAGCGAGTCAGTACAATTTTAGACACTCCAAACATAGGATTAATGGAACCAACTGATTTGTGTGATGTCAAAGTAGGGTCAAGAGAGCAAAGAGGGAGGAGAGGACCATTTCCTCCCTGCTCTGGCAGCTAGGGCTCCCTGGAGATTTTCACGCATTAAATAAATCCCTTCCTGCTGTTTTTTAGCATCTTTTTTTCTTTAAGACACTCTCGTGTACCTCAGGCTGGTCTCCAGCGATGTAGCAGAGGTAGGCCTTGAACGCTTTATCCTCCACTGCCGCCTCTGTCTCCTGAGAGCTAGGATTATACTGCAACACTATGCAAGCACAAGAGCAAAGAGATAAACTGATTATTCCTTGTTAAGACATGAATGACTGCTAGCCAAAACAATTTTTATGCAGTAATTAACTTTTGTAAAGAATTATCAAGAAATTATACTGCTACCCAGGCATAAGTTCAAAAACCATAATAAGATTAGTGGAAAAGTCAATAAAACATAAGGAAGTCCTTCTGAGAAAAAAAAAAAAGCAACAGACCTCCCCCAAAGCTGAGCCCTAGATTGTACATATTAATTCTTCTTTTTAACTGTCTACTGTCCCCTCAGGCCATTTCTAGAGGCTTTCTGACTGCTTTGTTTTCTTGTCCACAAGTCTGGTTTGACCCTGAGTGCTTTGTGTGAGAGAGGAGCAGAGTGAATTGATTCCAGGAGCTTGAACAGAAATCAGTGTCTGTGCCTAGACTCAGCCTCCCACCCTCAAGGTATCCACACTTAGAGTCGTGGAGGAGAGTGGACACCTCCTTTACAACCCGCTTTAGGTCCTAACTTACATGTCTCTGTAACATACTGGTTTTAAGGAAGGAAAGAGTATCATAACGGACCCTCCTTAAAATCTGACATGACGTTCAGGAAGGGGACAGCAGAGCTGCCTTTACTGAAGATTTAAAATGGCATATGAGCTGGAAGAAGGTAGCAGATTCAGGAAGCTCTTTTTGGTGAAAGCTATTCTCTCAGAGTAAGCAAACGTATTTCACAGATTTAGTTTTTAAAGTTTTCTTAAATTCTTTATAATACAAGAATGGCTGAAGGTTTTACCTCTGGCCCATGACTTTTTAAGCTGTCCAAAAGACCCTGCAAGGACATCACCATTCCTCCCTTAAGAGTTAATAAAAAATGGGCCTATCTAATTATCTGAACAGGAAGCCATCCCTCAAAAATCTGTCTGTTCTAGGACTTCACTCCCTGGGGACCCTGGCCATCCGCTGGCTGTTCCAGCTGTGTCCTGCCTGTGGGCCCTCCCAGTACCCCCTTCTAGCTCATCCCCATTCCTTTGTGCCAGTCATCAATACCTGGTGGCACTCTCTACCTGGGAGCCTGCTGGCCATGCCAGCCTGGGAATCAGGAAGGTGATTCATACTTTCTTGTCCCCAACTGCAATTTCCTAAGTCTCATTCCCAACCCTGTAGCAAACCACTTGCTGAGCGCTCTCTCTCTCTCTCTCTCTCTCTCTCTCTCTCTCTCTCTCTCTCTCTCTCTTTCCTCCCCTGACTGACTGTGGACCATCTCAGCACCTCCTAGCTCATTCTGACCCCCCTGTGTCAACCACCAATATCTAGAAACCCTGTTTACCTGGAAACTCAGCGACCATACTGGTCTAGAAATCAGTAAGGTGATCCCCACTCTCCTTCTTGTCCTCCATCACAGATTCCCCAGCCTTCCTGCCCAGCCCTGCAGCAGACTGCTTGCAGGGACCGGTCCTCCCACTCTGCCAGTGTTCCCAGAGAATCCATCAAACCTTGCAGTGGACCCAGCTTTCTTTGCTCCTATGGACACTCTCAGTTTCCTCTCCTAGCTCATCACCATTCCTTTGTGTCATCCTGGGATACCTAGAAACACAGTCTACTTGGGACTCCCAGTGGCCACACCTGGCAAGGACTCAAGAAGCACTTCTTATAAGGCAACCCATAGCTATCACACTTCCTTAAGATCCAGAGAGGCCAACAGAAACCATGGAACCAAATCATCCCTACTCTAGATGGCCTGGACACCAGCCAGAAGAAGAGGAAGAGAAGAAGAAGAAGAAGAAGAAGAAGAAAGAGAAGAAGAAGAAGAAGAAGAAGAGAGAGGAGGAGGAGGAGGAGGAGGAGAGGAGGAGGAGGAGGAGGAGGAGGAGGAGGAGGAGGAAGAAGAGGAGGAGGAGGAGAAGAGGAGGAGGAGGAGGAGGAGGAGGAGGAGGAGGAGGAAAAGAAAAGAAAAAAACCCAAAACCCAAAACCAGAATTACTAATACCCAAGACAACATCTCCCCAAGCCAGCAACCCTACCACAGCTGGCCCTGAGGAATGCAATATAGCTGAAGCACAAGACAAGAACTTCAAAATAGCCATTATGAATGTTCAAGGACCTTAAAGAGGATGTGAATAAATCCATTAATGAAATCTATGAACACACAAATAGTGGGATGAAGGGACGAAAACAGCTCAAGACATGAAAGAAGAAATAGAATTGATAAATAAAAACCCAAAGTGAGGTAAAACTGGAAATGAAGAATTGAGAAAAGAGGTTTTATGTAAAATGGTGTGCATGAAAACATGGAAGAGAGAATCTCAGGCATTGAAGACACAGTAAAAGAAATGGATGCCTTGGTCAAGGAAAATGAGAACTCTGAAAAAATCCAGGCACAAAACAGAGAAGCTGAGACACAATGGACAGAGCAAATCTAGAATAATAGGAATGGAGAAAGAAGAGGAAATCCAGGTCAAAACAAAAAAACAAACAAACAAACAAAAATCCCAGAAGAAAAATTCCCTAACCTAAAACAGGAGGTGTCAATGAAGGTATAAGAAGCACTGTTTCTAAGAGAATTGCAGAGACAAAAAAAGAAGAGACTGAAGGAAAGGTAGTCCAATGACAAGCCCAACTTAGGATCCATCTCATGGTGGGGGTGGGCACCAAGGCCTGACACTATCACTGATTCTATGATGTGCTTACAGACTAGCATGGCTGTCCTCTGAGAGGCCCTACTCCTACCAGCAGCTAATTGAGACAGATGCAGATTCTTACACCCAACCATTGTACTGAAGTCAGGGACCCCTATGGTTGAATTAGGGGAAGGATTGAAGAAGCTGAAGGGAAGGGTGACTCCATAGGAAGACCAGCAGTCTCAACTAACCTGGACGACAGAGAACTCCCAGAGACTGAGCCACCAACCAGGAAACATACACAAGCTGGTCCGAGGACCCCTGGCACATATGTAGCAGAGGACTGCCTGGCCTGGAGAAGCACCTAATCCTGAAAAGACTTGAAGACCCAGGGAAGAGGGAAGCCTGGGGGAGCACTCTCACAGAGGCAAGGGGGAAGAGGAATGGGATGAGGAGTTGTGGGAGGGGAGACCGGGGATGGGGAGCAATGGCTAGAATGGAAACAAATATATGAATAAATAGATGAAGAAAGGAAGGAAGGAAAGAAGGAGGAAAGAAAGAAAGAAAGAAAGAAAGAAAGAAAGAAAGAAAGAAAGAAAGAAGAAGAAGAAGAAAGAAGAAAGAAGGAAAGCGAGAAAGCAAGCAAGTGTAGAGAGTACCAAATAGACTGGACCAGAAAAGAAAAATCTGTCCTTTCCAGAATCTCAAAGAAACACAATACATCTGAAGACACACTAAGATGAATGGAGGAATTATCCTCATAATGAGACCGTTGTGGGTACAGATTCTCCATGCTAAACCAGCCCTAAACTCTGAGGTCTTGCACTGAACACGAAGTCTTTTCACTTTCCTCTTTCTGGCTCCCTGTTTCAGACACTAGTGACAATCCTAAGATGCTTGTGCTGCCATTTCTCTGATGCCCTTTACCCCGAGGCAGCTCTCTGCAGGTTTCCATGCTGATCCCGCCTGCCTGTTTGATTCTAATCCCCCAAACATGGCTTTCTATCTTCATCTTTCTGGCTTCTGTCTCCCAGAAGCATCCAAGGTCCCTAGCTTGTATGTGCATGGCTGTTTTTCTCCCATACTCTAATAAAATTGCCCTCTAGGTTCCTTCTGAGTTTGTTTTTAAATTGGAGAGTAAGACCCTGCAGAAGGGACTCTATGTTCCCTGATAGCATGCTCTCTCATTGGAGAGACGTTTATCATCTGCCCCCCCTGGACTATCACAGGGCTTACAGTAGTAAACACGATGATTCAGAACAGGCCTCTCCTCAAGCAGCTGGCAGACCAGTGGGGAAAACAAATATGTCAAGATGATTAAAGTGTCAAGAGCTATAGCCAACGTTCCAAAGCTATGTAGAGAGGTTGGGAAAGCTGCTCAGAGAATGGAATTATGCAGAGTGGACAGTGTTTGTGCATGGATTCTAATGACTCTGCAAGAGACAGAAGGAAAGGGTTCAGGGTGTATAGGATGCGTGAGAGGGACAAGGAAATGAAATAGGAATGTTGGGGCATCTTTTTAGGACAAAGGAGTCTTTCTTGGAACCTAGTGGCCTGGAAATTTGATGGCCACCAAAAGCTGCCCTGAGCCAGTGGCTTCTGGGTTCTTGTTCTGAGAACTGAAAGAATCCAAGTTTCCAGATGACATGTGAAGAGTTGATTATAGGTTCACAGGTCAGGGTGGGTTGGAAAAGAATCGTCCTGTATTCCTACTGTTGGACCAGGGACACAGGAACAAAGAGAAAGTAACTTGGCAAGGCAATTTACTTTTGAAAAAGGTTTCAACAATCCAAACCAAGTGAGTGAGCACACAGAGGTAGGGGAAGTTCTAGTAGTGTTGATTCTATCGCAGGGTGGTGACTGTGTGTCACCCCCTTGGTGGGAGCCTGACCTAATAAACTGACACAATTGGATAATTCATAATTGGAGCAAAGGGGAAGGGTGTGATAGAGTCAAGTCTCAGGAATGCCTGGCATCCACGACTTGGGCAAATAGACAAGTATATAAGAGTTTCTCAAGCTGAGAGAGGTTAACAGAGAATATTAGCACTTGGTGGGCTAGCCATCTTTAATAGAAAAGTAAAACAATAAAACCACACATTTCTCACAATGGTTACTGGATTTAGGGGGTCACAGCTTGTGCCCAACAAGCAAATCCTCTATGAGCCAATTAAAGGAGCCAAACTAAAGGCAAAGCAGAAAGAGGGATTCATTCAATGTGGTCACGAGAACAAAGAGATCCAGTGACCCTTCTGGAGTCCATCTTCAGGGTCCTGACCTGAGGGTAGAATTTAATAGAAAACAAGAGATACATATATGCCAGTATGTGGTCCCATGCCCACCGCTATCTCAGCCCTGAGTCTCTCTTGTGAGGGAAGTCTTTCTCCAGGACACAAGCAAGCTTCCTCTCAGAGCAGGAATTCCTGGAGAAATTGTAATTTCTTTAACTTCAATTTTTTTTTCAGTAGTCAGGTGGCCAAAGAGAGAAGCATACAGACATCCATTCCCACAGATAGGCCACTTACAGGGCTGAAAAAGAAGCCAGCCATGCTTTTTGGGTGAGCACGGAGGTCAGCAGAAGTGACAGACAAAAGTGCCACAGTAAAAGTCGGAGAAGGGGGCTTCAGAAAAAGAGTGCAGAAGCCCAAGGCACTAGGAAAAATCTACTTGAGTTCTGACTGACACTCAGAAGAAAGGTAGTAGAGCAGGAAGAGGCAAACATTTACCTGTTGGTACATAAGATAGACAGACACAACAGAACGCCAGACTCTCCTGGGCTGCCCTAGATGGCAGGAATTCTGGGAGGAAAAAAAAAAAAAAAACCTTAGGTCTTCTCATTCAAGAGATAAACCTTCCTCCTGTCTCTTTAAGCACTTAGCAGATCTGCATTCCTAGGGGTGGTCCTGCTTTCTTGATTTAACCAGGTGACTGACCAGCCCACTGCATTAGGGTTTTTTTGGGGGGATTGCTTGGAATGTTAGGGCTCCACCAAGGCCAAGAAACAGCTTTCCCTAATTGGCCCCACTGAGCCCTAATCAGGGCTACTGTAACAATAGAAGCTGGAAACTAATGACTCAGATAGGGACAGTAACTTCACTTACAGAGGGAAGGCTAAGAAAAGGTCAGTTAAAAATCGACATTTGCTTTTTTATCCCTGGAGAAATGTAAAGATTATCTACTCATGCTAATTGGGCATGTGTAGTGTCAATGACGGCTTACTGACAGGCGCAGGGGTGACGGCTTGACACAGTTGCATCGAGGCACCATGGCCAAGGGAGTGAAGATGCCACGCTGCTGTACCTTGAAGTCCCACTTCCATTGACTGCCACTTCTATACTCAAGGACCTCCCGCAGCCACTTGCCCTGTGACAGGCAGGAGAAAGCGAAGTATCTGATTGGGGTTCTAGGATTTTTTCTTTTTTCTATCATGGAGGATTAACCCCATTGCTGTGATAAAGTCTTGTTATCACTGCATTGTTCCACTTCGTTCTTTGCCTTGGTTACCAGGGCAAAGGTTCTCTCTGCACCAAGACTTATGAGGTGACTATTCAATGCCTAGAGGAAAAAGCTACAGAACAATAGGAATCTTACCTGTCTCTACTCTCTCTCTCTCTCTCTCTCTCTCTCTCTCTCTCTCTCTCTTGTGTGTGTGTGTGTGTGTGTGCCTCCCCTCCCTCCCCTGTTTCCCACTCCAAAATAATCTGATGGACTCATAGAAGTCTTTATATAAATTTCAGAATCTTATGAATTTTCAGAATTGTATAATTGAACAGTTTGAGTGACTCTGTAAAAACTAGGAGGGGATACTTGCAGGAATCTTTAGGGAATTCCCTCCCAAGCATCTGGTTATTCCTGAAATTCCAAAAAGACACTTCTAGCTCCAGCACTCTGTAAAGACGTGTCTTGTTGGTAAACCTTGCCTACTTCTGCATCTGCCATCCTTGATGGCATAAACAGTTATCCTTAGAGTTAAGCCCTGGATGATCTGGTGGAAACTGACATCCAGACTGTTGGAAGTTAAAGAATAGATAGTTTGAGCCTGCATATGATGAACAGCCAAGGACAGACACTGGGGCAGTGACCTCCAAGGATATTTTTTCTTTTTTGACCTCCAAGGATATTGGTGTGTGGATGCCACTTCTGCATGGGCTCCTGTGTGTGTCCCTGAACAAGGAATTGCACAGAGACATGTGGATAGTATCGGAGTCAGTGAGAGATGATATTGGGTGGTTGTATTTCCAAAGGAACAAGTGATGGGGGCAAGGGAAGAGTTTGGAAGACCAGTGGCCATTCTGTGATGAGGATGGGGGCTTTTCTGTCAGATGGCTCATGGGCATGTTGGCTCATGGGCATAGCTTGTGTTTTCCTTCCCATGTTCCCTGTTCCAGGTAGCTCTAAGCACAACTCCATGCATCGTATGTCTCTCTGGCTTTGTCTCCACTGGGCTGTGCATCTCACTATTTTACAGAGCCACAGGTCATCTTCGGACTCTAGCATGGCTTTGGAGAGCTTCTGCCTGCTTCAGCCGCTGCAACCAGATGTGGGAGCTGAGGTGTTGAGCACGCTCCTTCATCCTCTTTGTCAATAGATCATCCTTGAATGCTAATCTTGCAGCTTTGGAGCCAAGCCTCCCAGATCTCATCCTCTACCTGCTCCTCCTTCACCTGTTGGTCACACTGAGTATTCCTCCCCACCCCATCTTAGTCTACAGAAATAACAACCAAAAGACAGCTATTTTGACTGTTAGTAAGGGACAATACTAGTAATTTTTATGCCCAAGTAAAGATTATGAAGTGAAATAAGTTGTTTAATGTCTAGGGTACAGATGTGTCATGCCTGTGAGGTTACAGACTAATTAATTAGATCATATTGGAAACAACTTTAAGTTACTCTGAGAAATTAATTTCATTTTTTGACTTAGTAGCAGTATTTTCTGAAATTTAGTTTTTACTTTCCACTGGTTTATTTGTTTGTTTTTTATTTATTATATTTTTACCTGCAGACATGCTCAAATAGGACCACACTTCATCTCTTCCACTGTAAATGGGGAACACATACATGGTCTTTTTTTGTGGGATCTTACTCTCATATATAAGAGAGATTAAAAATGGACTCTGAAGGAAATGAGGACAGTTTTTATTATAGTTTGAGAAAAAAAGAACTGGCAGACAAGCTAGAAGCTTGGCACAGATCATGGAAGCTTCTGGGGGGAAGAACTAGCTACGAAGAGAAAAAAGTCGTGTTTTAAAAGTTAGAGTCAAAGAAGCAGGCAGGTTCAGCCATAAAGATCTAGAGACAGTCCACACTCTGGGGGACTTCAGAGAGAAAGGATGTCCAGAGTGTCAGGGCGAGCAGACTTGGATGCTGGACAACATCAGAAATGGGAAAGATAAGAGAAAATGTTTTAACTTGGAACTCAGAAAGCAACAAGCTTACAAGTGAGGGTCCTAAATTACTGCATCTAAGACGGGCTTCTGGGGTGTATAAGTACATATTTCAATGAGATAGTAATTTCTCCCATCTTAACATGCCTTAACATATGTGTGTAAGTGTATATATACATATATATATATATATATATATATATATATATATATAATACATACATACACACACACATATATAAAATGGTATGTGTGTGTGATAAATTTAAGGGACACATAGGTTTTTTGAGGGATGGTTTCCTATCCAGGTGATCAACTGGCCCATTTGGATTCTCTGTCTCTGTCTCTGTTTGTGTGTGTGTGTGTCTCTCTCTCTGTCTCTCTCTGTGTGTGTGTGAGTGTGTTTGCACGTGTGTGTGCACATCAGTGGAACATACATATGTGTGAAGGGGGTATGCCAGCAGAGTACATATGTGGATGTGAGAGGACAATCTGGGGGCATCAAGCCTCAAGCATCCTCCTTTTTGAGACAGGATCTTTCATTGTCTTAGAATTTTGCTCCATTGACCACACTAGCTGGCCTGCCAGCTTCCAGGGATCTACCAGTCATTCCCTCCCATCTTGCCATTACTGGGATTAAAGGCATGGTTCTGAGGGTTCACATTCAAATCTTGTGTATGCAAGGCAAGAACTTTACCAACTGAGCTATACTGCAGACCCTATTTAGACTAACTCTCACAGTAGGAGATAACAGTATGTTTTTGTGATTTCACAGTCTTTTGAACAGATTAGAAAGTCATGTCTTTTCTTAGAGTGTGTGACTCAACTCCTGGTCTTTTGACTGAAGAAACCATGTATTATAAATAATGTAAGAAAATAAAAAATAAAAAACTATGAAAAAGCCCTGTTTTCTCTGGCAGCAGTAGAGTTCTCTTAATGGAGCTTGTACAGAACCAGGGTCCCTACCTTCCTCCTCTTCCTATGCTGTTATAAACTTCAAGAGATGCAGCTGTGTTGTCCCACCTGCCATTGTCCCGCTTTTGACAGATATACCTCTTTAACAGACACTTCAGATTCCAGGAAGAGCCACTTGTGATGCAGCCTCCTTCCTTAAAATTAGCATATTACAAGGAGATGGGACTTATGTCAGCTGCTGGAGTTGTCGCTTTGACAAAAGACCTGAGAAGAGTGGGTTAAGGAAAGAAGGACTTCCAGTTTGAGAATACAGGCTGCTCTGAGGAGGGAGGCACAGCCTGGGGGCAGGACAGACAGCATCTGTTAAATTGCATCCACATCAGGAGGATGCTGACATCTGTTATGCAGCCCAGGACACCAGTCCATGGAACAGAACCCACAGCAGCACAACAATCTCCTCACCTCAATGAACTTAGTCTAGACCATCCTTCAGACATACCCAGAGGCTGGTCACTTACTTTGGTGTGTCTACATCCTGTCAGGTTGACAATCCATACTCAGAATTGCAGGGTTGATTATGATTATAAAGGAGGGGGTCCATCATCCTATGATCTTCAAACTTGCTGATGTCTGGTTGCCCACTTAACACTAACTAGGTAGGCATATGCTCTAGAAAAGTGGGCCATTGTACATTTTATCAGTTCATGAGGTTTCTTCAGAACATATGATCTAATGTTTTTTTCCAAAGAGTAAAGCAGAGTCACTAGATTTGTGGTTGCAAATGAAATTTGCTTATTTACAACTGGAACTTAAAAACTTTTAACTTTTTTTGTTCTTTGGATTTTTGTTTTTTTTTTCCAGGTCAGGTGCATTTTAAATAGTGTCTGAGACCAACTCAACCCAGAAAAACAAAATGACCCTTAACTCTTCTACTGAAGATGGTATCAAAAGAATTCAAGATGACTGCCCCAAGGCTGGCAGGCACAGTTACATATTTGTCATGATCCCTACTCTCTACAGCATCATCTTTGTGGTGGGAATATTTGGAAACAGCTTGGTGGTGATTGTCATTTACTTTTACATGAAGTTGAAGACTGTGGCCAGCGTCTTTCTTCTGAATCTCGCCTTGGCTGACTTATGCTTTTTGCTGACTTTGCCACTGTGGGCTGTCTATACCGCCATGGAATACCGCTGGCCCTTCGGCAGCCACCTGTGTAAGATCGCTTCGGCCAGTGTTAGTTTCAACCTCTACGCCAGTGTGTTCCTGCTCACGTGTCTCAGCATCGATCGCTACCTGGCCATTGTCCACCCGATGAAGTCTCGCCTTCGCCGCACAATGTTCGTGGCCAAAGTCACCTGCATCATCATCTGGCTGATGGCTGGCTTGGCCAGTTTGCCAGCCGTCATCCATCGAGATGTATATTTCATCAAGAACACCAATAACACAGTTTGCGCTTTTCATTATGAGTCTCGGAATTCAACACTCCCAATAGGGCTCGGTCTTACCAAGAACATTTTGGGCTTCCTGTTCCCTTTCCTTATTATTCTTACCAGCTATACTCTTATTTGGAAAGCCCTAAAGAAAGCCTATGAAATTCAGAAGAACAAGCCAAGAAATGATGACATCTTCAGGATAATTATGGCGATTGTGCTTTTCTTCTTCTTTTCCTGGGTTCCTCACCAAATATTCACTTTCCTGGATGTGCTTATTCAGCTGGGTGTCATCCATGACTGTAAAATTGCTGACATCGTGGACACTGCCATGCCCATAACCATCTGCATAGCATATTTTAACAATTGCCTGAACCCTCTGTTTTATGGCTTTCTGGGGAAAAAATTTAAAAAGTATTTCCTCCAGCTCCTGAAATATATTCCCCCAAAGGCCAAGTCCCACTCAAGCCTGTCTACGAAAATGAGCACACTTTCCTACCGCCCTTCGGATAACATGAGCTCATCCGCCAAAAAGCCGGCTTCTTGTTTTGAGGTGGAGTGACAGGTTCAAAGTATGCTGACAGAAGCCAGGGCAGCATCTGACTAAATGGCTCATGACCAAAGGACCGTTCACCCCTGCCTCAGGATCTAAACAGAAAATGCATTCAACAGACTGTAGTAGATATTGTCTAAAGCTCTGAAAGAAAGCTTTGAAGAAATGACCAAGCAAAGCTGTCTTGCATTAACAGATGATGGCTACCCAAAGAAAGACTCAGGAGCTGGATGAATTTGTGGGTTTGGAAAAAAGTTTTCTGGCAGAAACGCAATCTCATCAGTCTCCTTTTGCTATGTTCCTTTTGATTTCACACATAGGTATGTAGAATGTGCTAAATATTTAGACAAGAAACAAGAGATGGAAGTCAAGGTTACTTAGTCTGCTCAGTTCCCAGAGGGCGAGGAACCTTTTTGTCCCTTTAGTCATTAGCAATGGAGACCCACTTGTCCCTGTTACTACACATACTGTGCAAAGATTTACTAATCTGTAGTCATTAAGTTTCAGAACCCCTTTGTAAAAATTCAACCAGTGTCTCAGAAACGTGTCCTGTCCCCAAACAATGCCAGCCAGTGGTGTATTTATATAGAAGTGTTACTGAAGTCACACATCAAAGTCACACTGCTTGTAACAACTGTGACGTACTAGGTACAGCAGCTTTATTTCCCATCTGAGAAATGTATAGTCAGTGGTGAATAGACTATATATCATACAATCTGCCTTGCTTTCTAAAAGTATATATTCTCCACATATATGTACATCTGTATCTCTAAACTGTCATCTGATGAAGTTTTGGCAATGTATGTTTACCTCTAAATAAAGTAATTTTACTGTAATATATATAATCTTCATTATTTAAAATAGAAGCCTATTTATTTTTACAATGACATGGATAGAAGTAAAAATACAATATTACAAAAATGTATTTTTACTTCAAGTTTCATCTGGTTGATGGTTTGATATAGGTTTTATATCCCACTGTTGAAAAGATCAAGAAGGAACCAGTTTGTATGCCACAATGTGAGGAAGATACACCATTTTGGATTTTTGGAGTTATTCATATAACACTAAAAACATTTTCATTGCTCATAACATTAAATTAATAAATTTTTTTACTCATAAACTTTTAAATAATTGGATGCATCTAGTTATGTACATGGTCATTGCAGGAAACTTAGAAGCTCTAGAAAACACAAAACAACACTCATATTTAGTTCTTCAGTGGGGGAAAAAAACCATCCATTTCAGTATTTTAGGCTATAAGTAGGAAACAGTGACTTGAAATATCTGAAGTCTTCGGGAACCTCCAAGTTCACCCCAATGACAGACATAGTTGCTTCACTAACTGTGTTATACCTGCTAATTCCCCCCAGCTCTGCCCAGCCACCAACAGGGAACCAAGTTTTCATACTCACTGTACAAACATACATATGTACATTTTGGTGTTGGAGTCACAGTGTATATACAATTCTGCATACAGGCTTGTCCCTCAGTGTCATTGCATAGTAGTTAGTATACCATTAAGGGTGTTCCCTCAAACATTTCAATACTGTTACAAAATACAAGCACACCTGATATAATTAGGGAATCACCAGATTGGAACATTTACCATTTTTCTAAAAATACTTTTGGCATTAGAAGTCACACTGTGCTAATCATTCAAGTACATAAATCTGATAAACTCCTCACATTCCAAGAAGAAGTAGAACTGAGAATATGGTTGTAAACATTTTTCATATTCCCAATATGTGTGACCACGTCTTTCAGAAAGCACAACACAACTTATGTGCTACCAGCCATGTTTAGCTACAGCTTGTGACAAGCTCAGTAGAGAGGAGTGTACTTACTGTAAGAACCCAGGTGCCATATGATCGAGCAGGGGACAAGCTAGGCCAGAATGATGCCACGGGGCAGCAACCCATGCTTTATCTGGAAGCTTTCACTATTCTTACCCCCAGGATGCTGAGGTGCCTATTCTATAGCAATAACCTGTGTGTAAAGGACTGAGTAGTATGTAGAACAGCTGATAGATGCTATGGGAGAGGGTTGAATAATATGTAAAATAGCCAATAGGTGCTATAGGCAAAGAGGTCATCCAGAGACATTGATGGAACAGAACCTCCACCAACAAATCATCTTAAGTCACAGTCTTGGAAATAAATGTAGTTACATGTGCTTCATAGTAATTTTTTTCTTGTTTTATTTTAAATTTCATTAATACAATGCTGGCCACTTGTTTCAAATTTTTTTTTTCCCAAAAGGATTGTGTGGTTCTTTGAATGAGGTGTCTCTCGTAGGTCTCAGGCATTGAAATAATTGGTTCCTAATTGGTGGCTATCTGGGGGTACAGGGAGAAGGGATCAGATGTATGCCTTGCTGAAGCACTATGCCACTGGGAGTGGGCTTTGAGGTTTCAGAAGACAAGGCATTTGAAGTCACCCTCTCTAAAGTCACCCTCTCTGCTTCCTATTTATAGGAAGATGTGAGCTCTCAGCTGCTGCTCTAAAACCATACCTTCCTGTCTGCTCCTATGATCCTCAACTAGTTGGTTATAGACTCATGTTTTAGAACTTCAAGTCCTCAAATAAGCCTTTTCTTTTATAAGCTGCCTTGACCATGGTGTTTTTTCACAGCAATAGGAAATTAACTAATACAGATTTCTCCAAACATTAAATTCTACTTCACTTCAAATGAGATGTCATGATTTATCTCTCATGAACATATTTAAAGTAAGTACACTCTTGTCTTTAGAATATTTTCTAAGTATGTCAAAACCCAAAGATGTCCCAAAGATAAAGATTCTAGGTGCTCCATCAAATACAGGAGCTACAGATGCCAAGTCTTAGTTCTCCGTGAACAAATCCATCTTTTTGGTTAATAATTCACTTATTGATCAATTCAGTAAATTACTTATGTGTACCTAGTCTGTGTTGGGACTCAAGAGTTGTGTAACTCTCAGCTTCTAGTGCACAACAGGCCTTTCCACAGTTTGTAAGGTAGTCAGGTTAGAGGTAGTTTGATTGACAAGCTGTAAAAGAGCTTAGAGTTTTCATACAATGTATTTTCAGTTTCATAACGTTATACACTGCTGTATTTCCCCGAATAAAACACACTGACCTGAGGCTCAAGAGAAGAGAAAGCAGAATCAAGCAGGTAAAAAGAGAAGTAGAAGAAATGTGCCTAGGGAATTCCAGATGTGTATGAAGGAGAAGATCCTTGAGGCAGAAGACAAAGTAAATCAGAAGAAAGTCAGAGGAGGGGATAGGAGGCTGGAGACAGCCAGTCACTGTCTCAGACTATGATTCAGACCTCATAGGAGAACCACATACAGATGTCTGGGGCCCCGGGGCCACGCTGGATTTAGGTCTAGATCAACAGGAGGAAGAGGAAGCCAAAATATCAGGAAGAGATCTAAGCTATAAACAATGGTATGGTCATGACACAGCTGAACAAATTTTAGTATTATGGGTTGCATAATAGGAAAGCATCCCTTTAATGAAGGAACCAAGCACACACAAAGGAGATTAGAAACATAAGTGTAAATGAATATGGAAATGATAAGGGTAGGATATTCCAACCAGTGATCGAGATTGGGTTTACAAGTTATACGTTTTACATTTTCAGGTCCAGTATGCATTTGCTGGTTAGAGGTCTGGTTCAGTGGTAGGATGTTTGGTTAGTAGGCATAGGGCTCCTATTTGTTTTATGATGGCAAAAAAAAACCCAGTGTATTGCATCCATCTTTTTCTATTTGTGCAATAGACTTTTGCACTGTCCACTTCCTCCTCAAACAAACACTTTTTTTTTCATGCCATCTAAGGGCAGGACCGCTTCAGAATGAACCATTTTTCTACCCAACTCCATCCCTAGGCCACAAAATGGGTGTGGGTTTGACATGGTCCATTGGTAGTTTTATAAGGACAATCAAAACAGGTATGGAAGGGAGAGGAGGACAAAGGTACTATAAGGGGCTCATCCTTTTACAACTTGTATGTGTATCCAAGGAAGCAGTTGTAGTGAAACATCCATGCTTATAGAGTAAGCATGGTGAACTTTCTAGATAGTTCCTAGTGACATGAATATATTATTGAAGTTAGTATATCTATCTCTATATCTATCTATCTTTATCTCTCTCTTTATCATCTCTCTATAGTATATCTATTATATAATATACATATATAATGTTAATTATGGTAGATTATGGATCCTGCAGAAGTTTATCCTCAAGCAAGGCAGTCAAACCAAGGTTTCCACACAATGGCATATTTTATTCTTTGCTTCTTTCCTAATAAATGCTCGGATTAAAGGCGACAGTGACGAGAGTATATGTTGAGGATGAAGTCAGCTCAAGCCTGGCTTTTCATCAGTTTCTTGCAGAAGTCTGAGTCTTAATAAAAAAAAAAAAACAGATGAGTATCTATGAATAGTTGTGGGTATTTTATTTTCAAAATAAAATTTTTAGTACTCTGATCTACAAATTTGTAAGAACTGAAGAGCTCTGGAAATTAGATCACTTAAGACTCATTTGCTTTGTGTGACTTCCTTGTAGCTAAGTTCTTATTTCTCACAGTAATTTACAAATTGCCAAATGGAATAGATTGTACATTAGAAAAATGTAGAAATGTCTGCATTTATGAGATGTAACTTTGTAACCTACTAGCTGCAATGCCTCCCGTGCACGAGAGTGATATTAACAGAGATGACAAGCGAGCTAAGGTCACACCTGAGTCCTTGATTCTACCTAGGTCTGACACCCACCTGTGTCTTTATGAATGGCAAATGATAAAACTAACATTCACAGTTGTAAACAGTATTACATATTTTATTTACTGTGTGAATATATGTGGTATCCATGTATGTGTTTACCACAGTGCATGTGTGGAGGTCAGAGGATAACTTGCAAGAATTAAGTTATTTTCTTCCATTATGTAGGTCCTAGGTTTTGAACTCAGATCCTTAGGCTTGCTGGCAAATACCTTTATCCATTGCACTATCTCAACAGTCCAACATCCAAGGGACTAGGATTCAAAGATCTGTGACTACGATCTACAAGTGGGATTGTGATTGATAAGCATTATATTTTTTTATCGTCTAGCACATCATCCATTGGCCACCCAATAAGAGTTCTCTCATCAAAGCTCTGCAAACCCTTTGTTTAGGTCCAAATTAAGGAAGGTGATACCAACTGGCCTCTTTCCTGTGAGAGAACAAGCACCTAGATATTCACAAGTGATTGTCCTCAAGGGGATGAGCTATAGAAGGATCTGCTACTAAATGGAACTGAGAGTCTGACAATACCAGTTGTTTTCAATTATTGTAGCTGAGATCTATATCTCCTGAGGTGGCACAGTGGCAAAATATTGACTATAATAAATCTAATTTGAAGCATGAAGTCATAAGGAAGGAAATGAGTGTCCACGCCATCTGACAGTCCAAATACATAGCCATCTCCACGAGACCCAGTAGCCTATCAGTCCTCTTGATCTCATAGAAAGAGCAAACACAATATTCCTCTGTGTAGAAAATGTCTTCATCAAACCAACTTATCCTGCTTGAGAAATCATATGGTGAGGTCAAGAAGTGAATTTCTGTGATTGGAAAGAGCCAGAATTAGTAACTTGGAATGAGTTTGTGCAGCTTCAGCAATATTAGTTATTTCATTCACACACAAGAAAGCTTTGGATAGATAGGTTCCTATGAGTTGAAAACCCTAAGACTTACTTTTATCACCCAATAAGAAATTATTTATGTACTAAAGTGAGATGCACCTTTAAAGGATAAATCATGTGAATTTTGAGACTACTTAAAGCAAGTTATTTTTTATTAAGCGTTACTTAGTTTCAAGAATCCCAATGGCAGTGACTCATATATGCCCCTGGGTCTAGTTCTCAATTCTTTCCATGTCTATAAAGTTCCTTTCAAGAAACTAAACAGGATGAGGAAATAGAGATTCTGACTGAACCTGCTTGTGAATTGGGTTAGCGCTCACAGAAATACCTTTCCAAGCACAATAAAGTTTTCTTACGTCATATGGGTACATACAGTTACCAAATGATGGTTTTCCAGAAATAAACAAATAGGCTTTGAACTTCCAAAGCAGCATATATAAAGTCAGGCTGGTGTTAGCCTGAAGCAAGAAACTCTGCTAGGGTTTATCAGAGAGGAGAGAGACACCTGGGCAGATGTGGTGTGTATGTGACCCCAGAAGCCTCAGTGTGGACTCTTTCTTACAGTGGCTCTCTCCTGAATGGAGGCTACATGGACAGTTCCAAGCTGTGCTCACTGCTCTCAAAGTAGTGTACTATCCTGAAGATGCATAATCAGTTCTCCAAACAAGCACTCAGGTAGTAAGTGGATGATGTAGGTGGAGGGGGAAAGACCCTTCTCCTGATATCAACTTGATAGCTACGCCTTGAACTCCTAAAGGCTCCATCTTCATCCAGAAATGCCCCGTGCTTTCCATTGGATCTCCTGCAGAGTATAGACTTGCTAGAGCTCTGCTAGGTCTCAGTGGGCCCAACCAGAGCAAATTGCAAGATTTTACCAGAAGAAGTTACAAAGGTGAAATGTTTTTCCTCCCCATTACTTATAATCTCGGAGAACACAAAGAGCTTTTCCTATCAAGGGAGATGTGGGAATTTCCAGGAACTTTTACAGAAAGAATAAGCATATTAGCAACATAATAAAAGGCCTGACAAAATATTTAGGACATCATTTGAAAATTTCCAGAAGTTAGTACCACCCTTCAAGATATCTGTTTTTGTTTTTGTTTTTGTGGGTTTTTGTTTGTTTGTTTTCTCCAGCCAGTTCAGGATGGAGAAACTTATATGCGAAAACCCAAGTCTCCATGTAACCATCATGAATTTCTTACTGAAGTATGGAATAAGATGCTCAGATCATGTGCACAGTATTATCCAGTCTTCACAGCATTCCCTTACTATACAATGAGACACAAAGAAGCTTAGAGGTCTACATAATCAGTGTTACAGAATTTCTTGTCAATGCTGATGCTGGCAGTGGTGCTGTTGCTGGCAGTGGTGCTGATGCTGGCATTGGTGCTGATGCTAGAAATGGTGCTGATGCTGGCAGTGGTGCTGATGCTCGAAATGGTGCTGATGCTGGCAGTGGTGCTGATGCTGGCAGTGGTGCTGATGCTGGCAGTGGTGCTGATGCTAGCAGTGGTGCTGATGCTGGCAGTGGTGCTGATGCTGGCATTGGTGCTGATGCTGGCAGTGGTGCTGATGCTGGCATTGGTGCTGATGCTAGAAATGGTGCTGATGCTGGCAGTGGTGCTGATGCTGGCAGTGGTGCTGATGCTGGCATTGGTGCTGATGCTAGAAATGGTGTGCTGATGCTGGCAGTGGTGCTGATGCTGGCAGTGGTGCTGATGCTGGCAGTGGTGCTGATGCTGGCATTGGTGCTGATGCTGGCAGTGGTGCTGATGCTGGCAGTGGTGCTGATGCTGGCAGTGGTGCTGATGCTGGCAGTGGTGCTGATGCTGGCAGTGGTGCTGATGCTAGAAATGGTGCTGATGCTGGCATTGGTGCTGATGCTGGCAGTGGTGCTGATGCTAGAAATGGTGCTGATGCTGGCAGTGGTGTTGATGCTGTCAATGGAACAATAAGCTCTAAAGCTGCCTTTTCCCCATGACACATCCCTACAGGGTCATCGCAGATTCTGAATCATGTAGCTACTTTCTAAAATAGTCGTTCATGCCTACTTATTCAAAATCAATATAATACTTTGTTTTCAATCTTAGGCCACATTTTACTGCATTAGAATTTGTCCTTGAAAAGTGGTCTCACTAATGGGAAAGACTGGCAGATTAGGCAGGAAGGTGCTGAATCTTATGTTTATTTTAATTTGATTTGGCCTGAGCTTGTATTGCATCAAGCAAACAAGCGGAGTACAACTGTTAGCTGCCTCAGTAATGAAATGCTCTGGTCCTTTCTGTAGCTATGAATTTAGAAAATACATGAGGTATGAGAGGAAAATCTCAAATCAGTTTTTATGGCAAAATTGTACCTTTTTACAACTTAACAGAATGATGTTCTTTGGGAAAGACTGAGGAGAGACTGTATTATATTCTGGAAATGAATCCCTGTTAAGGCATACAGTTCAGATTTGTCAATGGATTTAGGTGAGGGATTAACTCAGAATGAGAAAAACCCAAATTGTTGATTTATTTCAATTGTACATAGAAAACCCAGGGATAAAAAGGTCACAGGTGTGAATCCTGAGGTTGGTTCTAGTAGCATCATTGAAAACAGCCTCAAAAGAATGCTGTTTAGAGCATAGGGACAATAAGAGATCGGCAACATAACAGACTTATTCTTGACCTTGCATTTTGCTTCTGAAACTACCACAGGCAGAAAGGGCACAATAACTCATGAAACATTTAAAAATGAAGCAATTCATTTTCAAGCCAAGGGAATGATCAAGTCAACAACCTGTGGTAGAAGAATAAGGAAGGAAGCACAATTAAGTTCCCTGGATTAGCTTCAAAGCTTTGTGATAAATAATGTGTTGAAGACATAATTTTTTTGCATCCCAATTTTAATAAGAGTTCAATCTCTCCTCTAGGCCACCATACAGAAGACGTAATGGAAGAAAAAAGTTATTAGGATATGGGAGAAGTGGACCTGTTCATCAATAGTTTTGAGGGACAAACTTGATCTTCTTTCTCAGCATTTCAGTCCCATAGCAAACACGAAATATGACTCAGCAGCTATAGACCAGTCCTCTAGGCAGGCAAACCAGCAGCTGCAGTTCAATCCTGAGTGAACCGCAAGGCTGGAACTTCAAGAGCAGTTCTTGGATGAGTTTCTGGCATCACCACTAGTGGAGCTCAACAACTCTATGTAAGGCGAACCAATACATGTGTGTCATTAGTGAAGAAGAGCAAGGCAGAGTAAACCAAACTTGTCTCCCACTATCTGTGGGGTCATATTTATACTCCTTCATCCCGGGTCCTTTCACATGTTTGCTATATCGAAGCATCCTTTCACCTGTGTCTGCTTCAGGAAAACATCCTTTCCTGTGTCTACTTTAGCAAGACATCCTTTCACCTGTGCGCCCCAGCGAAACATCATTTGACATTACTAACTTTCCGAAGAAAGTAGAAGTTTCACTTCAATGTGTGGCTGTCCTGATTTTTTACAAGTTATAATGTGTTTCTTTGCTCCATTTTTCCTGTCCTCCCTTGCAATGTCTCCAATTGCATTGCATGTAAACTTCTGCTACAAAAAACAATTTTGTGGAAAATTGTGCAAGAAGAGCAGCAATGCCATTTCTTGAGTTAAGTAAGCAAGTCTGCTAAGATTGTACCTAGGTGTTTTAAAGTTATCGAGGCATTTTAGAAACAAAAGCAAGTGCAGTGGATGGTATGATGTAAACTTAAATTGTCATGTGAAACTGAGACAGCAGTCATTTTGCTGTTAAGAGACCACATTGCTAATACGTTGTTACTAAGTGTCCATTCCTTAAGAGAACAAGTTGCTGTTTCCTAAGCCTGCAAACCATTTTTTTCAACCTATGCTGAACTTGTAACCCCATGATGTAACCCTTTGCTTTGCTAAAACTCTATGACCTGTGATTATATGATTGTCCTTTTGCCTTATGAAAATGTATCCCCCCAGAAACCCTTCTACATGATGTATTCTTGCATTTACCTATCCCAGAGCAGCCTGGAGTCCTGAGTCTCCCACTCTTCTGCCCAGGTGTTAACAGCTGTTTCCTGCCATCCCTAACCTTCCCCATTAAAGGGACCTCAGAAGCCAGTGATGGGCTGCTCACTGAAACCCTGATTTAGGGGGGGCAGTCATCTGGCCAGTTCCCTGTGTACTTCTAAATGCAGCTTACTTTAATCAGACAGTTGTGAGAATGTTCTCCCCCTCAGATCTAACAGTTAAACTCCTGCTTGCATGGAGATAAGAGAAGATGTGTTTCCTGCCAAGCAGCTAATCCTCAGAGAAGACACTAAGTGGAGAAATGATGTCAACATGAGATATTGCTGGTGGCTCTGAGGGACTCACTGGCATCAGCATTTGGAGCAATTCTGATGAAAACTTTTAAGTGAACAAAAGCAAAGTGTATTTTTCTCTAAATATTTTTATAGAGGAATTGAGTAGCTACCACTGAAGAGCACATTAAAGCATAATAATAATGATAATAATAATAATAATGATAAATCAGAGAGAACCACACAAAGACAGCAGAAACACTGATGGTATTATCTGAGAAAAATACTGGGCTCAGAGTTTCTTGACATCACTAGATCCCTGGCTCCTTTCCTCAGTGCAAGAGTAGACTACGCCTGTAAATGGGGTGACTTCCTTGACATTGAATTCCTAAGGCAACTATTCACATGGAATTATGGGTGGATGAGACAGTCATATAATGAATGTTTTCATTTTTGTACATCAGTGTGTTAGTGTTAGTGTTAGTGTGTGTGTGTGTGTGTGTGTGTGTGTGTGTGTATGTGTGTGTGCCCACATCTAGGCTGCACATGCAGAGGTCAGAGGACAGTTTGTAGGAATCAGCACTTTCCTTTCATATGAGGCCATGGTATTCATATCAGACTGCAAGAGATCGATTCATCCTTTATGCTGCCCCAGTGGACAAGTTTAAAGAAACATTGCCATTTTTATTGTTTGATTTGAATGTGCTTCTTTTGAAATGTTCTTCTATGAAGGACAAGAGCAAGGGCTGGGTGTAGTGGCAAATGTTTGATTCTAGCACACAGGAGGCAAGCTCAGGACCAGCTTGATGTATACAGTACATTCCAGGCCATCAAGGGCTGTAGAGCAAGGTCTCTTCAAAATAAAATCCCAAGGCATGGCACCAATTTAATGAATGTTGGCGACAGAGGATTATGACCTAGACTTAGCCAATGGTGTGCTGCATAGACTAATGAGGACTTTCTGGTGTCAGTGGGCACTTCTGAGGCCATCAAAACCTTAGATGGAATCAGATCAGATTCCCAGGGAGAGTCTGAGACCTCCAAAAATTTCTGCAGAATCCTAAAGAGTTTTACATTGCTGTGGTCTCTTGAACTTCTAATTATATACCCTCCCTTTCCCCACTCCAATTTACCAATCACTTTACTATTCTGGACATGCTTTGAGATGCTTTGTAACATGTCACACAGGCATGGAACAGTTCCAGCCTAAAGAGGGGACCGCAGAAGACACACACCAAAATTGATATCATGCATCATTAGGGTGACACCCTTGATTTAAAAAGCCCTCTGGTCCCTCGGGTATCTCTTTTCTATACATCATCCAGGGACAAATTTAGACTCTTGTCACATATCCACTCCCTCCTCTGTCTGTCTACGCCTTCTTTTTTTCTTCCTTTCTCTTCACCATCTCCCTTGGGAAAGCAAAGCCCATATCTAGTTTCTCACAGGAAACAATTTAGATGTTTATCTCATTAGCTACTTATTCAATGTCAACCATGCCTTCCTTCAGACAGGAATTTGCCATTCCCAACAAGTCTGTCAGGGTCTGTTCTCAGAGAAATTTCAACCCACACTAGGATGGAGACACTGGTCACACCACACTGACAATCCAGTGTTTATTAAAAAGATGATCCCAGTACTGATAAGCCGAAAACATTTTATGAAAGCGACATCTACATGATTTGATTTATTCAGAATTTTTTCTCCATCGTGGAGATAACTGTCTTCCTAACAGTTTTGTCCTTCTTGCCCAAGGCTATCCAGTGCTTTCTATATGTCCAAGATCCTCTGTTGTGTGTGAACACCCACTCAAGGGGCTTGTGCAACAGATGTTTAAGCCAGACTACTTTCTTACACTTATTTATCAGGTCCCTCATGTGCATCTATCACCAGGCTTATTAAAACTGCTCATACTCCATAGTTATTTGCTAAATTTAAATAACATCATTTAATTCTATATATTCTAACTGCCTACAGGGCACACAGTTCAATGTGGAGATGTGTATGTCATCTTATGCTCAACTCCAAACACAGCCTTGAAAATAGACAAGAAGAGGCATGAGGATGAGGACTCCCCAATCCCCAGTAAACAGTGTTTGAGGACACTGCCCTTGTCATTGGAGTGTGCAGAGGACATCACTGCTGCCATCAGGGAACTCATGCACTGGCTCTTACAAACCATATGCCTGTATGTATGCATGTATGTGTGTGTATGTATATATATATATATATATATTTCCATCTCTATTCCAGCCTCTGGCTTCCACTACCATCATGGAGACTAGAGGTAGGGGAATGGATGAGAACCCAGAAAGAATTCCACCTCCCCTCACCCACTGGCATGTTTGCAAAAATAAAATCTATGTAAGTTCAGTTACTGGGAAGTCAGAAAAATAATAAATGAACTCTTAAAAAAATACAGAGAAGCAAAGGACAAGAAGAGAATGCTGGGAGCAGGGCTCGTTCCAGTGACAACTGTGAAATCACTATAGTTGCTGGTGTGTGTTCATGGTCAGCTCTATGTGCAGTATTCTCGAGTTTCCTCCCTGAAGCCCCTGGGCTTACATTACCAACTCTCTTTACCCACCAAAAGAAAAAGAAAAAAAGAAAAAAATTTCAGCCTTGGGTCATCTCTCATATTCTATGTAACTTACTTGTATGACTCTTCCCTTCTCTTTATCAAACCATCCCTCAGTTCTGTCAGAAAGGCTGTAATAAAGCTTCCTTGTGGATCTGGGGCCATGAGTCAGTAGTAGGTGAGGGCGCTTGGGGTGTAGGCATTAGGACTTGCCTTTGGATCTGTCAAACTCACATGAAAGCTGGATGTAGCAACACACACCTGTGATCCAGCTCTGGAGAGCAGAGACCCAGGGATTGCAGAGGTTTGCTAGTCTGTCAGCCTAGCAAAGCAACAAACAAACAAACAAACAAGCACAAGAACTCAGTGATCTCCAAGATTGATAAGAGAGTCTGTCTCAAAAGGATAAAACAGGGAGCCACAACCCTATATCCTTCTCTGGCCTCTACACATGAGTGCACAGGAATGCCCACCTGAGTGCCGACAAGTCTCTCTCTCTCTCTCTCTCTCTCTCTCTCTCTCTCTCTCTCTCTGTCTCTCTCTCTCTCTCTCTCTTTCTCTCTCTGTCTCTCTCCCTACACACACACACACACACACACACACACACACACACACACCCTACATTTCCTATATTATAACATTTAGAAAAGGAAAAGTTCTTGGATTCTGACTTCCTCAACTCCTCTGCTTTATAGACTTCACAGAGGGTTCTGTGCTTCAGGCCAGGACGAAGTCTCACAGGGAACGAAATGTTGGAAGTGTAGTCCCAGAGGGAATGCAGCTTAGGAACAGAGGTTTTTGGGGCTTCTTAAAGTCACACTAAATGTCAGCCCTAAGATCCGGAAAAGGAAATGAGAAGGAATGAAGGATTGGCCCCCGGGGATCTGGAAAAGAGGAGAAAGGGAAGGCTGCTTTTCCGGGGATTAGGAAAGAGAAGGCTGGAATTTTGGTTTATGTATAAATTGCTGTTAAAAAAAAAAAAAAAAAACCCATCTACATCAGGAGCAGCTTGCCCTCTTTCATTCCTTCCTAGGCTCACACCTCTCACTGACCAGACCCCATACAGCAAAGCACCTGCGGCAGGGAGGGGTCAAGGAGACCTCTTCAAATGCTGTGCCTGCCTCGTAGACCCATGGCTAGAGATGGGCTCCCCAAAGCTTCACAGCATTCCATCACCTCGCCTGCCATCCATGGTAGGCTGTGGTTTCTAATGCTGTAGAGCTGCACCACAGTCTAAGAGTCTGTGTGGCTTGACATCTCCCAGGGAAGCCTTGGCCCTCCAGGTGGTCACACTCTGGGTAGTGAGGATCCAGATCCGAGTTCAGCCAAAGTTGGAGACTCCAATCTCCTGCTATCTGCATGGAAGATGACAATCTCTCACATTTGCTTATGAGAGAGTTGTACTCAGATACAACTGAAGCTTCCTCTCGGAGGAAGTTTGTTACTTTTGGCACAATAACTGTTTTTAAAATATTATTTAAGCTGCTTGAGAATAATAACAGAAATTCAGAGTACTAAAAGCACCCAGAGTAGAAGGCCCTTCCAAACCACAGTCCAGGGTCCCTGCGGCTCTGCGAGCTCGACTTGGGGTTTCTATGTGACTTCCGAGTCATCACACATTCATGGCTCTGCCCGTGCCACGGAAGCTGGCCGTGCTGTAAGGAACGAGTTGCAATGTCTTTACTGCTAAAAAGAATGCAGACAGCGTCAATACTAAAATTCCATAGTTTTAGCCATGTACAAACTCAGACATGCCACATCGAAGGACAGAGAGAGCACCAGTGATCTTCCATTAGTCTATCGTCTCCGAAGTGCTTATATATATGCACAGCAAGCAAGCAAATAGAACACCATACTCACCTGGTCACTGAATATCCCCTCAATTTAAACCCACCATCACAAATACAAACGTGCAAGTGCTCCAACCCAGGGCAACTAATGAGAGAACGACATGATCAGTAAATACATTAAATCACTGATAAAAACAGAATGTGGTTTAACTATTCTTTTAATATGTTGAAGTTAAAGATTTTAATTTTTACATTTTTTTTTTAAAGACAAGGTTGCTCTGTGTAGCTCTGGCTGTCCCAGAACTCGGTGTGGACCAGGCTGGCCTTAAAGTCAGAGACTGACCTGCCTCCGCCTCCTGAGGACTCAGACGTTTGGGGCTCAAAAATATTTTATTAATATTTATACATGCTTTTAACGTGTTTGGATCAAATCCATCCCATTCTTTTCTTGCCAATTACTCTCTTATCCCTCTCCCCAGACAGTTTTCTTCCAATTTCTTGTGTTATCTTTTCATTGCATTGCAGCTCAGTACAGGGAGGGAGGGCAGATACAGGAGGGGGTCTGATTGCTACCAGCCTCCGTCCAGGTACAATGAGAGGAGATCCCGTCTCATAAGAATGAGGTGATGAACGAGAGCCAGATACCCAAGTCGTCCTGTGGCTTCCCTACTGGCACTCTCGTACACACAGCCCACATAAAAATACAAGAATAAAAATCTCTCTCAGGCTGGAGAGATGGCTCGCGGATAAGAGCACTGTTTGATCTTCCAGAGGTCGGAGTTCAATTCCCAGCACCACATGGTGACTCTCAACCATCTGTAATGAGTTCTGATGCCCTCTTTTGGCATGCAGGTGTACATGCAGATAGAGCACTCATATACATTAAATAAATAAATAAATAAATAATATTTTTAATAAAGAAAGCTTTAAAACTGACAACACCTCTTTAAAAATACTAGAAATGAAATAAAATGCTGATATCTTTCTCATCCTCACAACTTTGATTACACTTTTGTCATCAAAATTTAACCCTATAATTTTTAACGTATTTTAAAAATCTACAATTTATAGCAATGCCAAGAATTAAGGAATGAATTCAGAGAACAGCACAACAATGTTGCTTGGTAGCCTGCTAATCTGTAAAAAGCCATAAACTGCAAATGTTTACAGCACTGTAGAAACCTTTAGCGGTGCTTCAATGCATCTCTCTTTGATGGAAGCAGAATTCATGACACAATTCATACAAGATACAAGAGCTGCACACACAGGCTACCAATGATCAGCCTTCGGGAGATGGGGCTACTTCTGACAGTTCCAAAGCTGTTTGTCTGCTTTAAGGAAGAAAGAATCAAATCTCTCTGGATGCAGCCATACTGACAAGACAGAATGGGCCTGTGTTTAGCCAATGCCAACCACAGCTTCCAAGGAAGAATGGGAGTGTCATGCAATAATTTATGATCTAACCAACTGTGTCAAGCAAAATCAGCTCCTCCAGTGAAGCAGGGCAAAGCCTAGCGGGCAGCCTTCCTACTGTAGCATAGAGGCACAACATTAGCTGGAAACAGCTCAATGCATCCAGGAAAGGGCATTTTTTTTAATATTGAATTTTTTAATATAAAAAAGACTAAGTCAAAATTTTAAAGCAAACATGTGATAACAATATGACACTATTTCCATAATCAATGCCGATAAAATAGGATCAGTACAAAAATATCTAAGCAAAGACAGCAGATTAGTAATTAGAGTAATGTTGTAGTTAGTAATTAGTAATGAGTAATTAGTAATTAGAGTAATGTTGATTTTAGGAAGAAACTTAATAGGTTAAAATAAAAGGAGCATATGACATAAATTCAAGTATGTAATTTGAAATTACAAATTATAAAAACACCACTTTTATAGCTGGTTTCTGTCTTATTTTTTTTTTCAATTAAATGCCAATTCAACAAGCCAATTGGACAAACTCATTTACCCAAATGTACATCCTAGAATATGTAAGTGAACTGAAGACAGTATTCAGATGTGTGAGTTCTATTCATTCTCATCATCTCTGGGATCAGGTTGCAAAGGGCACGCCGTTCTCTTTGCTTTTCCTAAGCCGCTGCTTCCTGCTTCTTCAGGAGTCTGGTTCTCATTTTTTAGAATCTTTAGGGGACAGCCTGAGGAATTCCCCGAAGACTTTTTGCCACTTGGGAGTTGGACGCACACAGACCGGGTTCCCTCCTGCATGCTTATTTTCAGCTTTTCTTCAGGGACTTGAGGAACAATTGGTGACAAAGGTGGAGGAGCCAAGCACCTTCCTGGGTGCTCAAGAAGCCCCCACTTTTCTGTAGGCTCCTGCGACGTAGTTTGCTTTGCTCCACACCATGTTCACACAGGAAGAGACAACTTTTACCGACTCCCCAACTGAAGATGTCTCAACTGGACAAGAACCCCAGGAAAGGGCATCTTGGAGACAAAAACCCAAAACTGGAAGAACACTTGTACTTGTTATATCAAATGTACTAAGGAGCACATGCCTCTTTTTGGAACTAAGTTATTTTAATGGCTTTCCCTCCATCAGCTCCTCTGACACCTACGTAACAGCCATTTTGTCTCTTGGTCCAAACTGCCCCACTTGATCTTCTCCTTTCTCTGCTCCCTTGTCTCCTCACGCGGCCTGGCTCAGGCGCATGCTCACTCTGGACTCCCCCAGATGTCTCTGCCTCTGTCTATGCTCTCCCTTTTATATACATTGAACCTTCTCCACCATACCTAGGAGCAGTCATCTCCTTTCTATTTCTTTTTTTATTATTCATATGTATTATTATAAAACATTATTAAACATTATTATGTAATGTTTAAAATAAGACACA
The DNA here is from genome assembly GCA_021653895.1 of Mastomys natalensis. Lineage (NCBI taxonomy): Eukaryota > Metazoa > Chordata > Mammalia > Rodentia > Muridae > Mastomys > Mastomys natalensis. The sequence goes on along the minus strand of JAJTUV010000044.1, from coordinate 676,553 downwards.
CTTATGTATCTTTTCATTTTTACATTTCTTTATGGTAAAAAAATATAAGCATTTGAACTCTGCATTGTTGTTCCAAAGGGTCATCCATTCTGCTATACAGTGACACACCCTCCTCCTCACCTACATGTAACTAGGTGGTCATTCATCAAGTTAAGGCACTATCACAAAAGAGCTTAAAAGTCTTTCGTTATTGAAGTAAAAATAAAAATATTTTTGTTAAAACGCCCAGGAGAAGTTGTATTCATACTGAACTCAAGATAATGTGTGAAGTAGTAACCCCTCGTCAGGATCCCAACAGTACAGGATTGTAAATAATCCATCGCAGCCTGATACACACACAAAGGCAGGCTAAATGAATGAGTGTGTCTCTGACCAGGGACTGCAATGCTTCTTTTTCTCTGGCAAGCATATTTTTCACGAGTCGATTCACCAGCATGGATAGATAGCTCAAGAAAATGGAGAAATAGATGCTTTGCCTTTTATAAGCTTGCCGTTATTCTAGCTCGGGCTTGAATAAAAGCTGCTAACAGAAAGCTAATGATCTGTGAACACACTGTGAAATATTGGCTTGTCTTCGCAGGCTTACCTTTCTTCAACTGTGGCTGAGCTTCCTGGTGTACATTCCAGCAAGTTCTAATTTACTTTCACATGATCCTCACAGTGTCTGCCCACAGGGTAGAGGGAGAGAATCATGCCCTCAAGTTTCCCTCTGACCTCCACAATGCACTACAGTACATAGGTGCACACACACACACACACACACACACACACACACACACTCACTTTTAGAACATGAACTCAACATCAGTAAAAAAAAAAAAAAAAAAAAGACAAAAGAGAACACAGAGGCGGCAGAACTTCTGGTCTTTCAACAAACAGCCCAGGGAGAAAATAGACACGACCCATCTAATCACTGCCCCTTGTTTGTTGCTTAGCAGAATTTAAATCATTTTTTTAATTGAAAATGGATTTTTCATATGATAATCTTGATTATGGTTTCTCTTCACTCGACCCTCTAAGCTCCTCCCCATCTCTCTTCTCATCTGGATCCATTCTCCAGTCTTTCATTAGGAAAAAAACAGGTAATAAATAATAATACTAATAATTATTAATTTATTTTATCACATTACTTATTTAATATTTATTAAATGAAAGCCTGATAAACATTATGATCCAAACCTCTCTAAATTATGTTGTTAAGTTCGTCTTCTGTTGGCCAGAGACTGCTGGGCATGCAGCCTTAAGAGTAGTTTATTTCCCTAGTGAAACTCTTTCAGTGAAAACTAAATTTTCATTTTCAATGGCTATCAATTAGAGATTGCTTCTGGGTTAAGAGCGAGTATGTGTGTCTACTTGTCCTTTCACTCTAGGGCCCTATCTGGTGCAGACCTCTGCAGGCCCTGTGCATGCTGCCTCAGTCTCTGTGGTTCATGTGTGTCAGTGCTGTTGAGTTAGAGGTCCTTGTTTTCTTACTGTCCTCTAACTCTTCTGGCTCTTACACTCTTTCTGCCTTCTTTTCAGGAGACTTCCCTGAGCCGTGAGGGGAGAGATTTGATGAAGATATACCATTTAAGTCATTCTGTAAATAATGTCTGGCTCATTATTTGTTCCCATCTGCTGCAGAAGGAAGCCTCTCTGATGATGGCTGAGCAAGCCGCTAATCTGCAAGTGTAGCAGAATGTCATTAGGAGTCATTTTGTTTTACCCTAGGTCCCTAGGATATCTAGTCTCACTTTCTTGATCACCCAAGCAGTGTCCGGTATGGTTCCATCTCATAGAGGGGGCCTTATATCAAATCGGGTATTGGTTCAGACACAAGCTTTATGCCACCATTGCCCTAGCATATTCCGTAGGATGGACACCATTGTAGATCAAAAGGTTTGTGGCTCAGTTGGGTTTACATTTTTCTTGTGGTAGCATGCAGAGTACCTTCTTATAGCAAAGTTACTAGAATATAGGGGTAAAGACTATATGTAGGCACCAACTCCTCTACTCCATGTTCAATGACATATGTAGATGTTGTCTTCAGCAATGAGGCTTTTAGTCTAAGCAACCTGTAGTCTAGGCAACAGCCTGGGTTGTTTGAAGTTTAACATGGACTCCTTTGGCCATCAACTTGATTAGATCTAACCTAATCCCACTACTGAAAGTACTGAAAGCTTTATTTGGTGACAAGAGTGGCCAGTTGGGGCTCTGTCTCACCAGTATTTGTGATTTCATTTAGATTGTCTTCATATATGTATGTATTTTATGAAGCTTCTACTATATTAGGTTTGGATACTACCCCTCAAATGTCCCTTCATATTATCTGTCTCCTCCTGTATTCTTTCCCTCATCTTCCTTTTCCCTCCCCTTCTCTGCTTGGTCCATTCCAGTCTCCTACTTAGAAGTCCATCCATAACAATCTATTCTACATCCCTTTCCTAGGGAGATATATCTGCCCCACTCCCCAGTCTCTTACTATACCTAGCCTCTGTGATTCTATGAATTATGGCTCAGTTATTCCTGACTTAACATCTAAAATCACATATAAGAGAATAGTACCATATTTGTCTTTCTGGGCCTGGTTACCTCACCCAGAATGATTTTTTCTAGTTCCATTCATTTCCCTGTTCATTTAAAAAAAAAAATGAGTAATATTCCATTCTATAAACATACCACATTCTCTTTATCTGTTCTTCAGTTGTGGGACATCTAGGCTGTTTCCAGTTTCTGACTGTTATTAAGATAGAGAAGAAATGAATATAGTTTAGCTAATGTTTCTGTGGTAGGATGAAATGTCCTTTGGGTATATGCCTAAAGTGGTCTAGCTGGATCTTGAGTAGATCTACTTTCATCGTCTGGAGGAACTGCCACACTGATTTCCATAGTGACTATACAAGTTTGAACTCTCACCAGCAGTGGAGGAGAGTTACTCTTAGTCCCATCTGTGCCAGTGTAAGCTATCTATGTGTTTTATTGATATTAGCTATCCTGATGAGGATAAGATGCAGTATTAAAATAGTTTTAACTGGCATAGCTCTGATGACTAAATTTGTTAATTTGGATCTTCTCTCTCCACCATTTGGTTAATTGACTAAGGATTTGCCATTCTTCTTGATTTTCTCAAAGAACTAACCATTTTGTTTCGTTGACTCTTTGTAATGTTTTTCTTATGGTTGTTTCTTTTTATTGATTTCAGCCTTGAGTTTGATTTTTTTCCACCATCTTCTCCTATTGAATGTGCTTATTTCTTTTTGTTCTAGAGCTTTCAGGTTGCTGTTAAGTTACCAGTATGAGATTTCTCCATTTCCTTTTTCCCCCTCCTCTCCTCTCCTCTCTTCTTCTCCTCTTCTTTCCTCTCCCTTTTCTTCTTCTCCCCTCTCTCTTCTTCTTTCTTCTTCTTCTTCTTCTTCTTCTTCTTCTTCTTCTTTTCTTTTTTGTATAGAATAGAGTTTATTCAGGGCATGGGGAGGGAAATTAAGAGGGTAGTAGAGGCAGAGAAAGGCAAAGAGAAAGAAAGAGATGGCAGGACAGAGGGAGGGAGGGGCAGGAGAGAGAGAGAGAGAGAGAGAGAGAGAGAGAGAGAGAGAGAGAGGTAGAGAAATAGAGAAGTAGAGAAGTAGAGGCTGGCCATGAGCACGTGGAGATAGGGGGAAGTGGTGAGGGGACAGAGGCACTTAGTGCTACAAACTTGTATTTTGGAACAGCCTTCATTGTGTCCTGTAAGTTTGGGCATATTTTGCATTAACTTTCATTTAATTTTAGGAAATCTTTCATTTCTTTCTAGACTCATTTTTCATTCCGCAGCAATCTGTTCAGTTTCCATGATTTTGTAAGCTCTCTGTTGTTTTTGCTACCCAGCTTTAATCTGTGGTCAGATGGGGTGCAGGAGTTATTGTAATTTTCTTGTATCTGTTGAGACTTGCTTTGTGTCTAAGTATGTGGTCAGTTTGGAGAAAGTTCTCTTAGCTACTGAGAGAAAGGCATATTCTTTTGCTTTGGATGAGTGTTCTGTGTATATCTGTTAGGTTGTTGGGGTGGTGGTGCATGCCTTTGATTGGATTTGGAGGAAGTAGGGAGAGGTGAATATCTGCAGTTAGCCTACCTGTCCCTGACTGGCCTGTTGTGGGTTCCAAGGCAGCAGATTTTTTTTAAAAAAATACAAATTTCCTGAAATACATTTTCTAAAAGATTTCTAAAATTCACGAAGAATTATTTATTTATTTATTGAGACAAAAATCTTACTATGTATCTCTAGTTGTCCTCGAATTCATAGCAATCCTCCTGCCTCACCTCTGAAGTGAAAGGTGATACTCAACAACAAGTAGGCTCTAATAATTTCTTTCTTTTCTTTATTCTTTCACAGTGTTATACATGTATATAGCAAATTTCAGACATTTTTACCCCATTACTCTCTTTCTCTCATCCTACCTCCCTCTACTGCTAAAGGATTTCCTCCCAAGGAGTCTCCTCTTACTTTCATGCTTTGTTTGTGTGACTTATTGGGTTTAATTAGGGATGCTTGCCCGAGCAGGGGTAGGAGGTTATTTATTTACTGGAGCATGAGCAGCTTCTCAGTTGAAGAATGTGACACTTTGACCAGTGTAAGTCTCTGCATTAATCACTGCCTACAGCAATAAGAATGTCTTTGAGGAAGGTTGAATCAACACTAATCTGAGTACAACTGGGTAATTAGAAGACAGATTGACAGACAACATGTCCATTAACAAAACGATAGTAGAGGTTCCCACCTAGGCCTATGATCTCCCCAGCTATAGGTTCCTGTCAAGATTTATAGTGCTGGGTCTGAGTTCCCTCTTGTGGAGTAGGACTCAAAGCCAGCCAGGAAGTAGTTGATTACCCTATTCATGCCACTCCTGCATTGCGAGGTACATCTTGACTGGCAGATTGGTATTTTAGCTATAAGGGTAGAAGGCTGGGTAACTAAGAACAGTGTCATTAGCCTATATTCTTGGGAGGGGCCTTTTGTGGCTTCCTCAACCAACAGTTCATAGGAAGGTATCCCATGTTTGAAACTGTGTTTTTATTCATAACCCATGGCTTTTGAGAGGATCAACTCAGACCCTGAAAGACAATGACACATATTATCTCTTATATGCATATTTTACTATGAATTTTTAGAATTGTGTGCTCAATTTGAAGTGCCTGTGGAGACCAGGAAGAAGCAAGAAACCATTGGATGAAGAGGGAGGAAAGAGGCTCGAAGGGATAGGGAAATAGTAAAACACATGTGAAACAAAAGTAGAACGGGGAGAACATGGGTGGAAAGAGTTAAGCAGAAAGGGGGTAGGTAGAGACAATGGTGAGGAAGAGAGAATCAAAACTATTGATGTATGAAAAAACCATTGGAATCCAATAACTTCTTAAAAATAAAGCTTTACTGTTAAGAACATGCAAGCAAGCTGGGCAGTGGTGGCACATGCCTTTAAACCCAGCACTTGGGAGGCAGAAGCAGGCAGATTTCTGAGTTCGAGGCTAGCCTGGTCTACAGAGTGAGTTCCAGGACCAGCCAGAGCTACACGGAGAAACTGTCTCGAAAAAACCAAACCAAACTAAACCAAAACCCAAACAAACAAACAAACAAACAACAAAAAAACAAAACAACCAAACAAAAAAAACATGCAAGCAAACAAACAAAAGGAAGCATGCAAGATTACCCAGAACCAATATGTATACATCTCACTGACTGTCCAGTTAGAATAGCCATTCTGAAGCTGTGGTACATTCTTAAAGATGAATTATTGCATGAATTCCAATATCAAAAGTAGAAATACTAAATTATATGATTATCAGAGTATAGGCTTAGATTTTTTCAAAAGCTATTCATCAGAGTCACAAGTAGATTTTGTAGTTTACAAAGGTAGCTAGCACTACTGATGGGTTTTATATACTTCATTACATAAGACACATTTATTATAATTCTCTGGCCAAAACTGACAAGCAGGAAATTTTTGTGAGTCTCTTGAAAGAAAAAAGTATGTTTCCAATTTTTTAAGTTAGGAGTAAGATCTATGTAGCCAGAAAAGTAACAATAGGACTTAGTGAAAGGGAGTGGGAGATTTCTATTAGAATTTGTTTAAGTTATAAAGAATACATTCTACAAGACAAGACAATACAGGTTCTAAAATCTATGAGTTATTAAACATTAATTCCAAGGATGGCATAAGGTACCTCCTTATGTGCTGTGGATCAGGGAAACCCCAGAGACCCCCATAACAATCTAGACTCTTGTTATTCCTCTTAGTTGCTCACTAGAACTAGTTGATAAGATCCTATTGTCAAAGATGCCACAGCTCTATAAGACAGATGCTCTCAGATAGTCTTTGATGAAATAACTCCTGTGTTTTATTCCTTGTGGATAGGGTCTTATATACATTTTGGGGTGGGTTGGGTCTAAAGGCAGGTGGTTTCTGTTGTCTTGGTCTGAGATGTTAGGGATGCCTCATCTGCATGTGGAGGGGCTTCAGAGGTTGCCCCTATGTAACTGATTGTCACAGTTCTCTCTCATGTTTCAGAACAGAACCTGGCTGGGAGTAGATGAAATGTCTACCATTCATATATGAGAGTACTATGGTTTCTGAATTTGCTTGATCTTACCAAGTTTTCTGTCTGGTGGCACGATCCACTGCTCCACAGTCTTATCAACCAGCTGTGCATCCTACAAATTATAACTGTCCAATGGTGCAATAGTGGAACAATTGTTATCAGGGTAAACAACCACTCTTAGATTGAATTTGAGGCCTGCTTGACAGAAGACAGTTCATGCTTGCTACTATAAACCTGATCAAAACTCCATGGTTGAATAGGTCTTATAACTTAAAGGGAAACTCACTACTGTTGTTTGGATAAACTGACATGATGTCACATTTCCATCTAAATATTTGTGTTAATATGTGTAGACAAATCCTCTTCTCAACCTTAATCAGAGAAGCATCTCTGTAATGAATGCTGGTGGATTCAGAGACACATGGCTATTCAAGGTCCAGACAAGAGTGATGGTTGAATGTTTAGTCCTAAACAGGTCATTTATATCACCCTTTCAAGGCTCAGGGGAAATGACAGAAGAGTAGGAAGGAAAGAGCCATGACATCAGGAGATGGGCTGTGAAATACTAAAGTATTTGAACACTGCCCTTCACAGAGAGAAGATGATATAGAGACATAAGAAAATAGCCATGGGAAGACAAAGAAATGATTGGAAACACAAAATAAGAGAAACCAGAAGCCGGAAGAGATGAGACCTTCCTCTAGAGGGCTCTAGGGAATATATCTATGCTGTTACTAGCTACACAGCTCCATACTTATGGTCCCTTAAACTGAAAGAGGAAAAAAATTGTTTTGCTCTAAATCATCTTGTTTGGATACAGAGACATAGGAAACCAATGGCAATGAGAAAGAAAAAGATGCTGAGAATTTAGGGCTTCTTATGGAAACCATGGCAGATTGTCTGAGGAGGAAAATGTTTTATATTTCATTCAAATCTTAATTTTCAATAACTTCAGGATAAGAACTGATGTGGTGTGCAAAGTCAATGACCAAAACTCAAACCTATAATGATTTGTTCAAAGTGAAAAGTTAATTTTAAAATGACAAAATCAGAAACCAAATAAAAAATAAACCCCCAATGAAATAGTTATTGAAAGGCCTATGATGGACCACACTTTCCCTAGTGATTCATATGAACCAATATGTTTAAGGAGTTAAAAACTACCATGGACAGTTATCTCCAAGTTGTAGGTAAGGCAGGTGAGAGAAGAAGAGATGATGATTACCTAAGATCACAGTGAGCGAGTAACAGTACTGGATGAAAACCAGGCATCATGATGCCAGTGCTGGTAGCATTAGCACCCCTACCATTATCCCAGGCTCCAGCTCCCTGCATATGCACGACAGTTCACTCTAACTACTGTTCTCCAATGTTCTCCTGGCAAATGTTCTCTGGTGCCTCTACTTCTCCATTGTGTTTAACTGTTTTTGCTTTTTGTTTTCAAAAATGAGATGAAACTCACGAAATCTAAACTCCATCATTTGAATGTGAATAATTTAGTAGCATCTGATGTCTTAAGACAATGATAGGATCAAAACATGTACCAATTATATTAGTCACAATAAAAGTGATATGTTGTATACATATATAAATTTAGTGTGTGTTTTAAAGGATCTAACAACAAACCACAGTGTAAACCTGTAAAATAAGTGCATTATTCACACAGCCTGTGTCAGATATGTGTGACTATACCTACATTATTATTTATAAATAATATTGCAAGCCTGTATTTGAGAATCTGAAGATCATAAAATATAGGATGAATAACAGATTGTTCTTAAATATTCCATGAAAGGTGTCTCAATCATTAAAAATGTTAGTTTTTGCTTTTGTTGATAATTAAGTATTTGAAAAAAATGTGCACATACATAGCCAAGAGGATCTGTTACAGTATCATAAAGACATGTTCTAGATTACCATAGATCTTCATGAATATGGTAATTACATCTGTTGTACATAAAAATATCAATAGTGCCTCTGGTGTGCAAATTGATCAGATAAGCATGAAATCACTCAATGCTTATGTACAGTGAAGGCTTTCCAGGGAAAATAGTGTCAAAAGTACATCATGACAGAACATGACTGACTTATCTTAAAGACATCATGTTCTGAAGACCCATCATAAAAAACAAGGATATATGCTCTACATACATCAGCTTTTTGGCCACAGGTAACGTTGGAAGCTAGCAGTCCTGTGGTGAGTACTTTTGCCTCTGGATCCATCTGTCCCATAGCTCTGTAAGAACAGATTAAGCAGTTCACAGTAAGATTACCACAAAGCCAGAATCACCTGCAGGAAATTCCTTCTCTTAGCTAAATTTCTCCTGGCTGGGAATGGAATCTGCTTGCACCAATCCATTAAGGTTTATATTTAGATGATAAGTTTGACTATTTGAAACTAGATTAATGTCAACAGTTTTGTTTTTCTATCCTGACATGTCCAGCTGAGGAACACAGATGCCCTATAGTACCAGGTTGTGGGGGCAGGGGGTCATGTATAGTAATGGGGAAGAATTAAGGTACTGAGTGCATGGGGCAGTTCAAGTCTTAGTTCAACCATTCATAAGTCATGTGGCCATGAATGAGTTGCCATAGATCAGCCTTGGCTTGGATAGGGGATTCTGAGGAAGGGGCGTTTGGGAACAGCAAATAAAAGACTCGAAGTCAAATCATGAGTATATTCTGATAGCTTGTGTTCTGCTCAAAACGGCCTTCTCTGGAGATCTCCAGACAGTTCATCCAGATTGCTCAGCTCTTGCACACCAAAGCCCAGTCTTTTATTTACATATCAATTCAATAATCCATCCTAGGATCCCTTTTGATTATTCCATGAATCTGCTTTTCTGACCCTAGCCCCTTGATTCTTAGAAAATGTATTGCAAGTACATTCTTCTTTCCTTTTTTCTTTTCCCTTAACATTGCAAACTAATTCAGAGATCTACCTGCCTTTGTAAGCACAGAAAATAAGTTTAGTTGGGTGGGATCCTGCCCTGAAATTACCATTCCCACCACACCTGGGCTTGGACCTAAATTTGTTCTATCCTAGTTGACCTTGTACTCAGGAATTTGCCTGTCTTTGTAAGCACAAACAATAAAGTTAGCTGGGTGGGATCTTGCCCTGTGATCATCACTCTCCAAATCTCTTTATCTCCTTCCTTAATATCTTTCTGACAAGCTGGTTTATAGTGTAGTGCTTTGTACTTTTAGGTCCATGAAGCCCCTAATATAATTCATATTGCATCCTTATATTTTCCATAGTTGAGAAATTATATATTTTTCAACTCATGTTTTCAGAGTTCTTTCCCACAGCATTAAGGAATGTCCTGAAGGTCACAGAATTTACCATTTTTGCTAAGGACATAGACACACACTCACCTCTCAGACTCATGTTGTCTCTGATTATCTTTGAGTCATTGACCTTGGCAGAGAGAACATTCCTCAATAACCTTGGCAGGGTGAATATTTCCTAATAACTATGGCAGAGAGATTATTTCCCAAAGGAAGAAGATGAAGATTGTCTGTCTGTCTAGATAAATATAGATGATATAGATATAGATATTATACAAACAAGCATCATATCCAGCAACTGTCAATCCTAGTAGAGGCCCATGTCCTGCTAGTTTTGTTCCAGGGGTAGGAGCCATGTCACACCATCCTTTCTATCACTTGACTTCTGTGAGCCTCTGTTACTTATTTATGGATTATAAGGAGAGAATGAGTATGTGAGCAACCCAATTGATATTAATATCTTAACAAACATTAGTGAACTTAAAGATGGATCTTAAATTGCAAACTGCCCAGTGCAGGGACTATGAGTACCTAGTTGTATCATTGTTTTAATTAGGGTTTCATTACTGTGAAGAGACACCATGACCACAGCAATTCTTAAATGGGGAAAACATTTAATTAGGGCTGGCTTATGGATTTACAGTCCATTGTCATCATAGTGGGAAGCATAGCACTATGCAGGCAGACATGGTGCTAGGGCAGCCAAGACTTCTACATATTAACTCAAAAGCAGCGAGACAGACTGTCTGTCACACTGGTAGTAGCTTGAACATACATGAGCCCTCAAAGTCCTCCTCTATAGTGACACATTTTCTTCAACAAGGCCATACCTATTCTAAGAAGATCACACCTCCTAATAGTGCCACTCCATATGGGCCAAGCATACACATGAGTCTATGGGGAGCATACCTGTTGAAACCACCATAGTCATTATCTCCACTAAGCATTTCCAAGACTGAGAAAATGAAATTACCTCTTGCTAAGTTACTTATCCATATATTAAGAAGTCCCATTACCTGCCCCCCCTACTAAAAAGTAAATGAGATTACTGCCATTTATCAAACATAAAACTGAACTTTTGGGAGGACAAGAAATATGAAAACATTTTACCTTTTTTTTCCTGCATCATACTAAAACACATGTCTCCTTTTCTCTATTACATTGTGGGTCAGTACTGGCACTAATAATCTCTCCCAGTGTAGATTCAGCTTACTGAGGATAGACTAAGTATTGCTGATATTTCAACCACATTCCTACATTAATAGTTAGAAGTATCATAACATCCTTGTAGGAACAATGCTATTGTTCTCATTATAACACAAATGCACAGATTGTGACTCAAGGAGAGAAACGACTGGTTCCAGGTCAAATGACTAGGGTGTTTGAGGTTCAGACTAAATCCCAAACAGTAGGATTTATTCCTGACCTTCTAAAAATTACGAGAAATGGGTACAAAAAACAAGGCAATGATTCTCAACCTAAACTCAGCTCACAACATTCTTTTCAAAGAGTTATGGCCAAGAATTATGAACCTTATGAAGTGGGTTTCAAGATCATATCCCTGCAAAACAAGAACTGAGCTCTGAGTTTTTCTGAAACAAGTGATGAATGGTAAGTATTCAAGGAAGCCTACCAGCCACCAGTTAGTGAGTTAGATATTAGACATCATAGAGAAACCCTATCTATCTCATTGGCTCTCTGTTATGGAAACAATAATTATATAATTTACATGAGGATAAATAGCCAGCAAATTGAAATTTTCATATTTGAATCTGTATCTTTCATAGTCTAAGCACTCAGAGTACTCAAGCCTCTCTTGGTTTATTATTCTATCATTATAAAATTTCTTGATTTTACTAAAAAAGAAAAACTTCCCAAGGTATTATTTCATGGCAGGAATATGCACAGAGGGTATTGAGTTAAAATAAAGGCATCTAAGAGATAGCAAGCTTATGTAGTAAAGGAAACTATTGAAAACAGAAAGCTGGTAGAGATGTAATTGAACAAGGGGACCGTGTTCCAGCCCCACCAAGCAGAATTAGGAAACTTTGGCCATGTCAAGGTCAGCTTTAGTCAAGGATGAAAGAAAGGAGTTATGGAATCACCCTCCACAACTAAGAAGATCTGCTGAAGCCAGGTATTTGACAGGGGTGTCCCTGCAGAGAGGCCCAAGAAGCCACTGTGTGTTGTGAAGGCAAAGCCTATACTGCCAGAGCCCTAGGATGCCTGTGAAGAAAGTTGCTAACAGGGAGTGGAACTAGCCCAGGAGTAAGAAATGTGTTGTATTCAACAAAGCTGAAAGGAGTTGGAGATCAGAAGAATGTTTTGATGCAGAATTTGGAGTTTGCCTCACTGGTTTTTCGTCATCCTTTGATCCAGTATATCCTTGCTATGCTGTCTTCCCTATGTTTTGGAACAGTAATGCTGTGATATGTTGGAAGTGTGTTTTCTGCTTTTGAATTTTGATTTTATATGGAATTACAATTAAAAGATTACATGAATCTCAGAAGAGACTTTGAACTTTGGACTTTTAAACATTGTTGAAACTGTAATAGACTATGGGAACCTTTGAAGTTGGATTAAATGCATTTGCATTATCTTATGGCTACAAGATTATGGAGGCCATGGATTGGAATATGGTGATTGGATCCCCACAGATTCAAATGTTTGAATGGTTGGTTCATAGGGAGTGGCACTATTAGCAGGTGTGGTCCAGTTGGAATGTAGCTTTGTTGGAGGAGGTATGTCATTGTGTAGGCAGGCTTTGAGGTATTATATATGCTCATACTAAGCCCAGTATAGACACAGTCTCTTTGTTGTCTTTGGATCAAGATTTAAAACTCATAAGTTTTTTCTACAGTACCATGTCTGCCTATGGGGTTCCATGCTTCCTGCCATGATAATAATGGACTGAACTTCTGAAGTGATAAGCCAGTCCCAATTAAAAGTTTCTTTTATAAGGATTACCTTGGTTAGGGTGTCTCTTTATAGCAACAAAACCCTAACTAAGACAAGTATTGAGTTAATTATTTTTTTCTTACCACTGTGGACAGATTCCAGGTAAATAACTTAAAAGAAGGATTTGGCTCACAGTTTGAGGAGATAGAGTTCAGCATCAATGAGAAAGGTCAGTGTCTGAGAGAGCCTACATCAGCTGTAGAACAGGACCATCAGAGAGAGAGAGAGAGAGAGATCCAGCCAGGTCCAGAAGCCCATCCACAGCAACCCACCTTCCTCTACCAAAGTCCCAATTCCTAACAATTCTACAGCCCTTGAAAACAATGCCACTATCTGGGAGCCAGATGTTCAAACACGTGACTATCTGCATACAAGAGGACTAACTTTCCAAACCCTAAGAGTTGTTTTTATAACCTGAAATGGAGTCTTACAGGAATGCAAACTTGGCAAGCATTTTGATAAAAAATGTAAGGCACCAGTCACACTATGAAAACTGGGAAAGAAAAGCTTGAATAACTGGTAACTTTTTATACTCTCACTATTAAATATTAGACCCTTCTTTATTCAAAGGTACCTTTGAGAACATCTGTCCCAATTCTCTTTTTATTTATTCAAGTTTATTTGTTCAGATAAAAGTCTTGAAGGAACATATAATACAAAGGCAAATAGGATGAAATATTCAACATAGAAAGAAATGAAAAATGAAAGAGATGATTCCATTAGCAAACCAGAGCTCATGATTATCCTCTGCCACCAGTTCCATCTGTGGTTTCTTAGCAACAAAAACAAAAATGGAAACAGTTATCTGAATGTAATTTATCTCATATTACATAATAATATCAATAACTAATATCTGTAGTAAAGATTGAGTCTCTAGCACAAAACTGTCTCCCTGGCAAGCAGTCTCTCCTCGTCTCCCTTGAAGGACATTTTTACCTTTTACACAATTCCAGATCAGGCAGCAACATCCACTCAAAAGCAACAGTTTTGAAATTGTGTTCTCCTGGGAGCTGTTCATAGATCCATTTCTTTTTTACTAAAAAACAATCCCAGCAAGGAAAATGTGCATGGTTATAAACATTTTAGTTTAAAAAGAATTCTTCAATGAAAATAAATATGCAACATGCCCAGACTTCAGAGATACAATGAAGGCTTGTTAAGAGGCAAGTTTATGGCACTATGTGCCTACTTTAAAAAGACTAGAGAGATTTCATTCTAGTAACTTAACAGCACACCTGTAAGCTCTAGAACAAAAAGAAAAAATCATATCCAAAAGGAGTAGACAGCAAGAAATAATCAAACTCAGGGTTGAAATCAATAAAAATAGAACTCCCCCATACAAACAATAAATGAAACAAGAGTTGGCTATTTGAGAAAATAAAAAGGTGGACAAATCCTTAGCAAAATTAACTAAAAGGTGAAAAGAGAAGACCCAATTTAACAAAATCAGAACTTAAAAGGGGGACATAATAACAGATTTGGAAGAAATCCAGATTCACAAGAACATCCTTTAAAGTCTGCACCCTACTGTACTGGAAAATCTAAAAGAAATAGATAATTTTTGATAGATACATTTACCAGTTAGATCAAGATCACATAAGCAATTTAAACAGATTATAACTCCTAGTGAAAGAGAAGAAGTAATTAAAAGTCTCTGAGCAACCTCCCCTCACCCCACCACCACACAGACACTAAAGAAATGGTTAGGATTTAGCCCAGAATTCTACCAGACTTTCAAAAGTAGTTAACCCCAGTTCTACTCAAATTATTCCATAGAACAGAAACCGAAGGGATATTGCACAATTCATTTTATGAGGCTACAGTTACCCTAATACCTAAGCCACATAAAGACCCAACAAAGAAAGAGAATCACAGGCCAATTTCCTTTATGAACATGAATATTGAATATATTATTTTTCAATAAATTACTTGATAACTGAATCTAAGAACACTTCAAAAAGAGCATCTACTATGATTAAGTAGGCTTCATCCCAGAAATGCATGGATAGTTTAACGTAAGTAAATCAATAAATGCAATCCACACTATAAACAAACTAAAAGACAAAACCCACCTGATTATCTCATTAGATGGGGAAAAAAAAGGCCTTTGACAAAATTCAACACCGTTTCATTATCAAAGCCCTGGAGAGACCAGGTATATAAGGAACATACCTCAACAAAAGAAAGGCAGTTTACAGCAAGCCCATAGCCAACATCAATGTAAGTAGAGAAAATCTCAAAGACAGAGCTAAAATAAAGGGGTATTTGAAGGGTGGTATGGAAACATAATACCGTAGAAACTTCCTAAAAATATATACATATATGAAGGTGATCTAAATGAAATCACCAAATAGTGATGGAGACAGAGTCCCAACTGGCCATTTCTTGTCACCAAATGAAGCTTCCAATACTAAGATTTGGTTACATCTAATTGAGTTGCTGGCCAAAGGTGCTCAACAGGAACACCCAAACAAGCCAGGCCTTTGCAAGACTGTAGGTTGCTCTCCTCAAACTGACCACAAAGCCCTCCTGCTGAAGACACCACCTACACAACTCACAGAACATGGAGAACGTGAGCTGGTGCCTACACGAAGCCTTCTCCTCCATTTTCTAGCATGATTGGTCTAGGAGGATACTCTTCATACTACGAAAGGAGAAAACACAGCTACAAAAACCAATCGAGCCCCTTTGATCTATAGTGGCCTGCCTAGAAGATAGGCTAGGGCAATGGTGGCACAAAGCTGATGTGAGTAACCAACCAAAATCTGATTTGACTTAAGGCTCAGTCCATGAGATGGGATCCATACCCAATGCTGCTTGAATGATCAAGAACCTGAGATTGGATAGCCCAGAAACCTAGAGCAAAACTAATACTGTTGTAAAAACAAAACCAAACCAAAACAAACAACAACAACAAAAACAACCAACCCCACCTCCAAAAAAAACAAAACCAAAACCAAAACAAACAAACAAACAAAACAAACTAGGGATAGAAAATACTGAAACTATTCCTGATTACATTCTGCTAAACTCATAGATCAAAAGCATCATCAGAGATGCTTCTTCCTGCAGTAGATGGGAACAAATATAGAGACCCGATCCAGACATCATATGGAGAATGAGAGATCTTGGAACACTCAGCTTTTAAAAGCATGTCTCCATTCAGAATAAGGCAATAGCATAGGCATAGGTCTTGCAGGGTTCTGCACCAGATGGGACCTAAGAGCTGAAAGGAATAGTGGACATATGCCGGCATTGTTAACCCAGAAGCAATAACCTCTTGCAAATGAAAATGTAGGTTCTACTAAGGAAGTCTCACTGGAAAACAAAGTATTCTCAAGGGTTGGCTGTATTCTCTGCAGAACATGAGCTCAATAGCATATTTGTTGTGTCAGGGCTTTCTTTTCTTTTCTCTTTTAAATTGTATTTTTCATTTTACTTTTTATTTTATTTTCTCTCTCTTTTTAAACTACAGGCACTTAGTGTATATATTATGACCTACAGTTTAGTGCTTTTATGGGATTCCTGATTGTGTGATAGATCAGGTCTGTGCGTCTTCTGTCTTCTCTTGGGCTATTTTCCTTCTGTTTGTTTTGTCCAATTCCAATGTGTTAGTTTTTTATCTTATTATCTTATATTTTATTATTATTACTTATAATCCTGTTTATTTTCTAATGAGACTCACAGAATAAGTAGATTCAGATGGGAGGGTGGTGGTGGGAGAGATTAAGAGGAGTGGGAGGAGGTCATAATAGAACTTATATTGTGAAAAAAATCTATTTGCAATAAAAAGGAAAAGAGAAAAAGAGTCCTTCAAGATCTCAAGATTCAAGTGACAATATTTTTCTTCTAATCATCCAAAGGAATCTTCCACCCATGATTGTCCAGTGATTCAGAAAACCTACACTCGTTCATGTAGATGCTTTAAGAGCAGAGCAGAAGAGCCAGGTTAGGGCCTGTTTGAGGAGCTGTTAAGAGGCAGTACTACAGGATTATAATCCCAGCACTTAGAAGGCAGAGGTAAGCAAGCAAATCTCTGAGTTTGTAGGCCAGCCTGGTCTACAGAGTGAGTTCCAGGACAGACACAGAGAACTCCTGCTAATTAAAAAGTAAATAAATAAAATTAAATTTAAAAAAAGAAGAAAAAGAAAGGAGCTATAGAAATTTGATTATTTAAACAGTTTTTACAAAGTCAATACTCTGATGAGCTAATGTTTTAGTAAGTGCAAAAGTTACCAGAGTCTAAGAAAATATTGTGATCCTATAGTCAAATCCAATGAAAGGTAAAGCAGAGTAATTCCAGGCTTTCCATGGGATGCTGTGACCATGACTAGTGTTATAAACAGAGGGTATATGGATAGCACTCCTGGGGCTCCTGAGCACAAGAAAGCAACTTGTACCAGGGAGATGCTCAGTGGTAAGACCACCTGCTGCATAAGCATGAAGACCAGAGACTGGATCCTCAGAACGCACACAAAAACCCAGCTGTAACCAAATCGCAACTGTAACCCCAGTGATGTGGGGCTCAAGACAGGAAGATCCCTAGGGCTTACTGACAGCCAACCTAGAGACCCTATACCAAAGGACTAAGAGCAGTAGAGGTGGAAAACAGAGTCCTCCTTTGACCTCTGTGCTAGCATGTTTGGGTGCTTACTTACACACACATATGAGTATGACTACACATCAATACAAACAAATTGTGTGTGTGCGCACACAACTAACACACACACACAACACACACACACACAACACATCAATGTCTTGATTTTTTTTCATAGAGTATACCACTCAGAATTATTCCTCTCTCAGTCCCTCAGTGTTCTCTTAGACTAAATACAGTTCTTTAGCTTTCAATTATACAGAATTCTTTTCTTTTGGAGTTTTACGGATTGCACCTATGTCTTATGAAAGCTAGGACTGTGCTTCACCAGTTCTATGCCCAGCCGTACCACCTTTTTCATTTGAACAAGGTCTCTCCAAATTGCCCTGGCCAGTCCTTTAATTTGACATGTACCCTAGGCAGGCCTTGAACTTGTGACCCTCTTGCCTCATCCTCCAGAAGAGCTGGATATAGGCGTGTACCAGTATGCCCAACATACAAACAGAATTTAAGCATATTTTTCTTATTGGTTATTATACAAATTATATATATATATATTATACAAATTATATATATATATTATGTTAGCTTTTGGCTTATAATAATAATAAAAATTTAACATGGACATGTTAGTACATGCCCTTAACTCCAGCATGCAAGAAGTAGAGAAAGGCAAATCTCAAAGTTCAATGCCAACCTGTAAGGGTGTATAAAGAGATCCTGTGTCAATAAAACAACAAAAATAAAATTGGAAATACATAGAGACCCTAAAGAAACAAAAACCTGCCTAAATTTTAAAAAGTTTTTAAAAGCTTATTTAGACTAAATTCCTTATTAATATTCAAATTCAGTTGTGAAAATTCCTTTGAGGTTGCTTGTAGCAGGCTTGAAGAAATTACGATCTTCATTAGTAGAATACTTATTCAGTCCTAAGAGCAGAGGAACACTGCATAGTTCAAACTTGTAGAAACTAGTTTTACTTTCAAAGTCTAGCCAATCAGCAGCATATGGAGTTGTCTAGTTCTTAACCAGTCTATATTTCTTTCACTTTATGTCAGGAGAACAATATAAAAGAATTAAAATCATTGTTCTCAAATCACAATTTAATTGATTCGGTTTCCTCAGCTCCAATTATAAACCTTCATGGAACATTTTGTTGATCTATTATTCGGAATTTTTTCAAATTCAATTCTTAATCTCTACAAAATGATCATTTATTACCAAAGGCTTCGTATAATTCCACTGGAATGCTTTAAGCTTCGAAACCCAAGTTCGTTATAAGCATTTCCAATCTTCTTATCATATTTCAGCACCTTCTTTATTTCAGCCACACTGGAATGAAAGTTACAAATTATTTCATATAATGATTTAAGAATTTACTTCAACATTCAACTATTGTTAAAATACTTAAGTCACTTACAGTCATTACTGAAAGTAGTAAAGCACGCCCTCATTAAAACTAAGCTGTTTAATGAAATATAATTTAAAAATCAAAATTAATAAAATTATAAACCAAATGTAAACACATTAGGAAAATTCTATGGCACCATGAACACAAAGAATCTGAGAAGTCTTGAGAATAAGCAGTAGAAAGTCTTCCTTTGAACAGAACTGTTAGAATCAACACAGCCTAAGAATGGGAAGCTGGACTGTAATAGAAATTGGAAGATGGGTAGACGTCACACTCAGAAAACTCAGAAATAATTAAAGATCTATGCACAGGGAATTCCACTCTACTCTATGAGCTGTGCTGGCCAGCTTGGGAACCATATCAAGGTTTGTGAATATAAGGTGAAGATTGAAAGGAAAATTATTTGTACCAAAGCTTAATGTCAAATGTTTCCTGTCACACAGGGACAAGAGGATCTTTTCTTTGGGTGTGGAAATTCTAACATGAGAAATTAGTGGACTCGTCTGTCTAAATCAGTAAAGCTCAAAATCTTTGGAAGAGGCCAATATAAAGTCATTCTCCAGGAATGACTCCACAGGGACAATTCCAAACCAGGACATTAGCTCTTCATTGGTAAACAAGCATTGAAACGTTACTCAGTAAAAACTTATAAGCACTGTGGAGAAATGAGTCATGCTGAAGCAGAGAGGGAGGCCAGCTAAGAGGATCATCTGCAGCCGGAGGATTAGAACAAAAGAAATTTACCAATAAATTCTATGGAAGTTAAAATGGTCAAAAAAGATTTATTTCTTTCAGTTCAAAATCTTTAGTTCCAACATGTGTGGGTCTTTCAAGGTCAAGGAATGGAATCCATACTGGAATGATAAGTGAGAAATGGGATCAAGCATAGATGAAGATTAATAGTGCAATAAACTCTGGGAGCCAGGTTTCCCTCTACTGGAGAAATGAGTGGCAAACATAAGAGGGCTGTAAGTGGAGGCACCAATGAAAATTCATGGATGTCAATATAATAGAGTTTCAAGTAAGTATAGAGATGGATGGTAAATATATAAACAAAGTAGATAGATGGATATGTGTATGGACAGAGAGAGGGGAGAGGGAGGGAAGAAGGGAGGGAGGGGATGGGAAGGAGGGAGGGACAGAGTCAGACACATAAATAGGTAGGCCTCGAACCAATAGTAATGACTAGAGCCAAGTCTTGACTCTAATTTTGTAAATAACTTGCAACTGTCCTGGCAAGAGAGAAACTATTCCATTACCATATCCCTCTATTTGGCTATCTGACTATTGAAACAACAGACCCTGCAGTGGTTTGATGAGAATTGACCTCAAAGCTCCCATATTTGAATATTTGGTTTCCAGCTGATAAAACTGAGAAAGGTTTGGAGGCATGATGTTGTTGGAGAAGTTGTGTCACTGAGAACAGGCTTTGAGGTTTCAAAAGTCTACGCCATTCCAAGGTAGCTCTCTCTTCCTCATGCTTGTAGATCAGTTTATAAATACTCAGCTACTGTTCTAGCAAAATGCCTGCTTGCCTGCTGCTATGCTCCAGACATTTTAGTCATGGACTTCAGCTCTCTGAAACCATTAGGACTAAATAAATTCTGTCTTCTATAAGTTGCCTTGGTCATGGTGTCTTACCACAGAAATAGAAAGGTAAAGAAAACAGATCCCTAAAGAACAATAGTTCCCCCAGGAATTCCATAGTGGGAGAAGAGGAAAGGCTAAAGCCCTGGTACCAGCCAGAGGAGGAACTTGCCTCCCAGGAAGAGTCTTCATGCAGTCTTGACATCTTAGGGTAGTCACCTTGTGAACAGATGAGATAGATAGTAACTAAGACCGTGATAAGTCAGTGATGGGCAGAGGAGGGGTGCAGGGGGCACACTCTGACAGGACTGTTTCATTATGCATACATATTGCCTCTTACTTGAATCTATACTTTATAGCAGTACCTAAGATAGACTTGGGCATCACTAGACCCTTTATTTGTTCTTTCCAGTACGGCCATATTAAATAAATTCCTTTTCTTTTATTACTATTCATCTTTCTAATTAGCATAATGGGGGAAGGAGTGCTCACTTGGAGCCTTTCAGAGCTGCCAGAGGCCAAATGTTTACCCCTAAAAGTTCCAGTAACATAAATGCTCTTTACTAAAAGGGGAAATGTTCCTTATAAAATGGTGCTGTCAAGGGCTGAGGCTGGGGAAGCATAATGCAAACGTATAACACATTTGAGGCAGAAAACTACTCAAAAATGGTGGGGACATTTCAATGATAGAAACGTCTAGCCAAACGTTGGAGAATGTGAACATCAGAATAAATAGTTGGAGCAGACTACATCCACGGATAAAATGGGAATTTATGATTTCCTGTTGATATAAATTATTAAGTGAATAGTTAATGTAAAGAAAACATTTTCTTGCCATGTACCATTGCCAGTGAATAAATGGAGATGAGATGAAACAACTGAAGAACAACAAATTGACAGTCATAAAAATAGCAGACCCAACCACGAAACTTAGTGGTTGCTGTAACCTAGTTGGTAAGTTTAATAAAGTTTTAGGCCTTTTTATAAACCCTTTCTAATTATACTGGGATACAGAGTACCTTGACAGTGGAAAACCTTGACAGACATCAGATAAATCACAGCTGTGGTCACCATAATGAGACAAATCAACCTTACTTGGCACCTAGTAAAATTCAATTGTGTCACTTAAAACTAAAGAGACATGATAGGTACATAGCATTGTATTTCATCAAAGATCCCTTCTATAATGATATTGTTGGGACAATTGACAAACTTGAACCTGACTAGATGATAATCATGAACTAATATTGATTTTTCTGGTTTAATGTAGGAGAACATCTTGTATGGAAGAATAACACCAAGAGGACTGAGTTTAGGCAGAGACAGGCCGGCCCCATAACAGGCTGCAAACTGGCAGTTTGGGAGACTATGTTTAAGTTTCTGTTTCCCAGAAATGACAACCTGGATCCAGGAACCTGTGGTCAGCCAACCACAGCTATGGGCAGCCAATCTGAGGACACCTTGTCATCTGGCCTAAAGAAGAATAGTAGCAACTCCCTGGGAAGTCTTCAGAGCCTTACCAAATTGTAGAATCAGACAGACCACCAGGGGTCTCCATTCCCAAATGTGGAGACCCTGCATGCAAGAAATTCAGCTGAATAAATGCTCTTTGATTGTCATACTATTTGAGTTTGGTGTATTATTCTTTGGCGATTCTTGGACCCCAACAACACATATGAATATTTCAGAGTGATGGGACTTGTTTTAGCATTTACTCTCAAAAGTATCAGGGAAGAAAGTCTTTATCCTACTCTTACAATTTTCCAGTAGGTTCAAAATTAATTCATATTAAAAATAAGTGTGGGGCCTAGGAGACATCTCAGTTGGTGATATAGTTTCATTCAGATATTTCTCTAACAAAATGTTCTGACAGAAAGTAGCTCAGGGAAAAAGGGCTTATGTTAGCTCACAGTTCTCTGTTGTACTTCAAAGTAACATGCAACAGGAACTTAAAACAAATAGCCACATTATATGCACAGTCAAAAACATGGAAATATTAATGAACACATGCTCTTTGTTTATATGTTTGTATTTAGCTAGATTTCTTTACTCTTACACAGTTCAGGAACACCTGCCTAGGGAATGGTGCTACCCATAGTAGACTGGGTCTTCCCACATCAATTTACTTAGTAAATATAATCCCATACATACATGGGCCCACAGCCCAACACAATGTAAACAAATCCTCATTGTAAGATTCTCTATCCAGGTAATTCTAGATTCTGTCAAGTTGGCCAACTGACACTAACCATACAGTTTATAAAATATTTGCTACACAAGGAGGAAAATTTGAATTAGATCCTCAACACCCATATGTGAAAACCCAGATGTGGTGACATGTGCTTGTAATCACAATGATGGTAGATCCTGACCCTTGCTGACCACCCAACCACACCTATTCAGAAGGCTCCAGGTCACAGTGAGTGACTCTGTCTCAAATAACAAGGTGTACAATTTACTAAAGAACAATACCTGAAGTTGATTTCTAGCCTCTACATGTAAAACTCCTGGCTGCAGATGGATCGAGATACAGTACTTTCAGCTCCTTCTCCAGAGCCATGCCTGTCTGGATGCTGCCATGCTTTCCACCTTGATAACCATGGACTGAACCTCTGAATCTATAAGCCAGCCCTAATTAAATGTTGTCTTTTATAAGAATTGCCTTGGTCCTGGTGTCTCTTCACAGCAATGGAAACTCTAAGACATACAGCTACAGACATATGTAGACTCCACCGCAGACATACATGCATAGCTGCACTTACACATGCACATGTGTGCATACACACAACACACAATAAAAACACAGTGTATTTAAATATCATATTTAACCCACCCCAGATCGATGTACTCCAGACTCAGTCCAGACTTGGTAAGAGATCGTTCCCCACCTCAGGTCCCTTTGTCCCATGAGACTCCACAAAGATTACTGTGGCCCTGGTCCTGGCTCCCAGTAAGAGACCTTGGCCCTGTCTGCACCCCCAATCCACTCTGCCCCTGGACCAATATGTTGCTTCTCTATATGATCTTGCAGCCCCAGACCTAGTAAGAGACCAATTTAATTTATATTAATTTTAGCTATTGAGCAGACACCAATATTAGTAATTATTTGTTGCCTAGAACAGAAAATTATTTAAAAAGAAAATTAAATACTGGTCTAAGTGGGAAAGTGAGTGGTGGAGTCAGAGTTAAATACTAATAGTATCTTCTGTGAATTAAGAGGAAGAGATATGTGCTTGGTTTTTATGTAATATTATATAATAATACAATACAAATACATCTTTTTAGAATCCTTACAAATAGAATTGCTAATTCATATACAGAATTTTATTACAACCTGTGGTGATCTGGGTCAGAATGTTCCCATGAACTTACACATTTGAACATTTGTTCCACAGTTAATGGCTGCTCTGTTGTAGAACCTTTAGAAGGTTGGCCCTTGATGGAGGAAGTGTATCATGGGAGTTCATAATCTCACTGTACTTTCCAGTTTACTCTTCTGCTTTCTGTGTGTAGACAGAGATTCGATCTCTCAGCTCCTTGCTTTGGCTGCCTGATGCCATAGCATCTTGATGATTATGACTTTTCCTCTGGAAGTACAAGCTAGAAGAAACTCTTCTTCCCTAAGTCCCTCTGGGTCATGGTGTTTTATTACAGCACACACACACAAAAACAACAAAAAACTAATACACAGATAAAATGTTTCTAGTTTATTCACACAGAAACTAAAGGTTTGCTTCACAGATATGTTCCATTTAAAAGACTTAAACGATGTCTTTGAAACACTGCTCTGTGTCATGTTGGACCCCTTTGGCTATGTTCCAACCACACTAATGTCCACCTGTTCCCACAGTGTAACAACCTTCTTCCTGCCCTAATGTTGTCTTTGTAAATGTTGATTTTTTTTCTGTTAGCTCTCTGTTTTATAACTCCCTCAGCCATGTCCCATAATTGCTACCTCCCCAGGTGGTCACCTTCCCCTAATGAAGCCATGGCTAGCTACACTTTGCAAGAACTTGTCATTACCCTCTCTTAAAGCAGAAGATCAGCATCACCCTCTTAGGTCAACCATGACTGCACAGCCATTCACTTTGTGACACTGTGGTTAACTTGTTTCTTTTATACATTAAACTTCTGTGTGCTAATAAAACATGCAGTAAAATGGAAAATGGCATCTTTATCAGTCCTAAGTACTGCTAATGATTTTATGATACAGCCTCACATTATGTAAACCTCATGAAGTTGATTGTCAGTGTCTTTTATACATAGGAAAGCCTCATTGTAGTTGCCTCATAACTTACATCATGTCTGTTTTCTTCTCCTTCTTTAAAAATAAAGCCATTGGGTATGGTGTTATATACTTATAATTTCATCATTCAGGAGGCTGAAGCAGGACTATGAACTGAAAGCTAGCTACACTGTGAATTGAAGTACAGCCTGAGGCTAGAGTGAGAAGCAAGGCCATGTATTAAAAAAAGAATCTTCCAGTCCTCTCCACTAAGACCCATGTATACCTTCTATGCCACACACTAGCTACACATCTGCTAAGAGATCTCACCACTCTTAAGTACCTCCTTCCCTAGAACCCTTAACTCTAAGACCCACATGCCCCAATAGCTTCATAAGGTCTGTGGCCCTGGCCTCTGCTCAGTAAGAGACCTTGTCCCTAATCTCCCACCCCAGTCCCTGAACTCATGAGTTCCAGCCATATCATATGCGCACGGCAGACATATCAGGTAAGAGACCTGATGTCTGCTCACCTCAAGATTTCCTCAAATGGTCCAGCCTACTGACTGACTCAGCTTGGGATTCCAGTCCACTGAGTTAAAAAACCCATATCAAAAGAAAACTAACATCCTGACTTCAGATGCACAGGTCCCTTCAGAAAAGCTCAAGAATATGATTTTCATATGCCCAACAGGATTTTCAGTGTGTCTCTTTCCAACAAATCACCAAATCCACAGTAAAGTTCCCCAAGGAGAACAACTTAGATGCAACTCAACAGGAAGAATTCAAAAGAACAATGATAAGCATGGTAAACTGTTCAAAGAATTCTAAGAGGACACAAATAAACACATGAATGAACTTAGAGAGGTGAGGAATAGACAGGTAGAATCCCAGGAAATACAAGGGGTGAATAAAGCAATGAGGTAAATTCAGGGAATGAGAACCAAATTCTTTGAAGAGATAACACTGAAACACAACACACACACACACACACACACACACACAACACACACACGGAAATGAAAAACTCAGTAATTCTAATAGAAAGCTCAGTGGAAAGCACAGTAAAGACCTTTGCTTGCTGCACAGCTAAATCTTGTTGCTATCCTAAGAATCCCAGCCGTAAACCATAAGTTTGTAGGGGTGAATATCTGCCACTTTCAGTAGGAAGCTCATTAGAATGTCTTGTGGTGGTCACTGAGCCTGAGCTGGTGAATTAAGACACATATGTGACACTGAGGGTTGGCAGAATGTTGTATAATCCCTTTTCTTAGTCACAACCCCCAGGTGAGTGAAGGAAGTGACACCTGTCATTACTGCTTTGCAGTGTCTGTGTAACTATTTGAGACAGAGTCTCCTCATACAGTCCTGGCTGACTTGGAACTCAAAGATCTTCCTGCCTCTGCCTCCTAAGTGCTGAGATTAGCAGCACGAATCATCATGCCTTGCTACTCTGCAATTCTAAACCACAGAACTATTAAACACGATTTCCAAAGTCATTGTAAGTTTTTCCAGTAGAGCCTTAGACATTCCCTGCTATCATGACATTTATACATTTATTTATATTAATATTATTTATTTATATATTTATATCTTATTTATTTATATTATTTATATTAATATTAATTATGTTGTTATTTATATATTTATATTTGTATTTATATTGTAATGATGATAATGTGGCAATTTTTATGTTTACAAATACTAATGGAGTTCTAACATGGGTGACAGACATTGTTCGTTTTTTTTTTTTTTTCTAAATGTCACAAATGTGATCTTGCTATGAAAGAAATCCTCTCCCTTCTCAGATTAGCACTGTACTGAGTGAAGTCACGTGACTCCAAGAGCATCACATAGGTGCCCAAGGTCCTTTGGTCTAAGCTCAGCAATACCTCATCCTAAGTCATGTGCATCTGTCCCTCTGGCCATTCTCTAGCTGGCACTACTGACGAGTATAAGCAAGTTGGAAACATTCGTGAGTAAATTTTAATTGGGTGGAAGGCACAGGTAGAGAGATTCTATTAACCATAGGAACTAGTCATGGACCAAAGAGACTGTAGGGTAGATGCTGGAAGTCCTTAAGAGAAAAGTCTAAAGAACTCCGAGAGAAACTCAGTATTGTTCAGTAGACATCAGTCCTACCTTTTGCATGAGCACATGGCCAAGGTGAAAGCTTGATACCTAGGTTAGCTCTGGCGGCCAGATGTGGACACAAGTCCAGTGTTGATCCTTACGCACAGCTGTTTAAGCAGCCTGCCTTCTGCTAGTGGAAGATGCTGTAATAGCTACCAAGCAAGTTCATAGTGAATGACAGTGTTCAAAGCAGGCCTCTAGTTTTCTATCTGGTCCAGTTACTTTTTCCCATGTCACAAGAATATTGATCATAAATATGTGGCTGCTCTGTATAGATCATCTATATAGCAGAATGGGTCCCATGCTTCTGGGCAGCCTTAGGCATCTCAATAGATTTGTACCTTCAAAATATTTTTCAGTCATTTTATCTTTTAAGCACAGTCCTTAATTGCTGTGTTTAACAGCAAACCAAAGATTCTTTTTTCACTGTGGGGCTTGAGGCTTCCCGTAACCCTGAGACCATGTCGTTCCTAGCGTGTGATAGAGTTCATTGACTTTCTACTATGGCCCCTAGTTGGTCCCTGGAGGAGAGATTTGGCACCCACAATGATACAGGCAGACCATAAAATTTCCAGAATGAGGAAATGTTGGAAACAGCTAATACATTCAGCTGAGCATTCTTGGCATTTTAAACAAAACTCTGCTGTGTACTTTAAAAGCTGATAGACAGCAGCAAACAGGGTCTGGTCCAGAGATTGGGGTCCTCTCAACACAACAGGTAGGTACAGTGAATATAATAGATTTGAAGCATTGTGGTGTCTCTCTGTACTAAAGAAAAACAAATCACCCTTCCATGGAGGCCACTTGCATAGAGTCAGGGATCTCTGCATCTTGGTGTGTAATCTGGACCTCTTTGCATCGTTGACTGCTTCTCAGCACCTGAGGTTAAATAGCCCACTGAGATCTTGGGAAGGGAGGCTAGGATGGATTGGAGCTGATTTGGAAGGCTGCAGAGCACAGATGGCCAGTTATTGGTGTAATTTGTGTATCTGGCAGGCATGTACATAGAGGCAGCTAATAAGCCAGAGGATTTAAGCCACAGTTCTTAAAGCAGAAAGTCTGTTGTTGAAACAATGTATAGGGTTTTATGCATGCATACAGGGCTATGATTGATGGTTATGAATCAGGGTGAGATGTATGGATCAATGGAAGCTTTTCCCAATATGCAAATCTGAGGAGGCTCATAGCCATATCTGTTTCACTGATGGGGGCATTTTATAAAGTTAGTCCTTAACACTGTTTGCTTGACATGTTACATGTGTTATTTTACTACTCAGACTGTGTGTTTTGGAATAAGGAAGAATGTCCAGGTTTTAAAAGGTGTTTGATCTGTTATTTCCAAAATAACAGAGAGACAGATAGACAGACAGACAGACACACACACACACACACAGAGAGAGAGAAAGAGAGAGAGAGAAAGAGAAGAGAGAGAGAGAGAGCAGAGAACAGAATGTCTTTATCCACTTAGTGATTACTTAAATGTGTGATGAATTATATGGTTGTATATTTCCTGAGTTTTCTATCTATCTATGACATAACCCCATACTGATACTGGAGAATAAGGCAACATTGCTTTGCTCTTTGTGTATGCATAACACCAGATCGTGTTTTCCAGAGTGGGCACTGCCAAGATAATTTACTTTGATGAATTAACTCACTCTGTGGCCATCTACACTGAACTGCAGCTCCAGTTACTACTCAGTGTCTTTCCAAACTAATAAATTACCCTGGGCCCATGTCAGATTCTTACCAAGCATCCCCAAAAGCTCTCTACCTCTCCCCCTTTTTCATTTCATAAACAAGACTGAACCTGTCTTAGATCATTCTAACAAGAATGCCTTCCTTACCTGTCATGGGATATGCATTATCAAAAGCAATGCAATTATGTCTTAGGTTGGTAAGACTATGTCCAGAATCTTACCCATCCTTGGCTTGAAGGACAAGGAATTGGCTGCTTGACAGGAATATGACATTGGCCAAGGACAAGGCAGTGGGCTTCAGGCAGGAATCCGACATTAGGCTAGAACAAAGAATTAATTTTAGGCAGGAATCTAAATTTTAGGCTAGAACAAGGAAGTAGGCTTCAGACATGAAAATGACTTTGGACTAGGACAAGGAAGTTAGCTCAGATATTTTGGTCATCCTGATAAGCCTCTAGAAACAGTGATCACAGGAGTGTTCACAGAATTTTGTTTATTCCCTTGCTTGTTCTTTGACTATTTGTGTTTATTATCTTGCTTGTTCCTTGACTATTTGCATCTATTGTATTGCTAGTTCCTCAACCTAGAACTGACCTTAATACTTGCATGTAATTAAAATGGTATAAAAACAAAGCAAAAAGGAGAAGGGGGATGGGATAGGGAGTTTCTAGGAAGGGGAAATGGGGAAAGGAGAAAGCATCTGAAATGTAAATAAATAAAATATCCTATAAAAAAATAAATTGCTCTGAGAAGCCTGTTAGCAAAGGTTTGATCAGTTATTGTGCACAAAATCACTTAAAGGAAATACATCATTATTAGGCCAGCAAATGTGTGTGGAGCTATCTTTTCTGTTGGACAAACTCATTAGAGGACGAGTAAAACTTTGTAAGCACATAGAAGTACATTGAAATTTTACTGTTTGTTGATTTTTATATATTAGAATATGTTAGATTAATCAACATTGACTCAAAATTGCTAGTTGTCCACTGAAGGGATTCTAACCAGTCTGAGCATGGCAAATATGGCTGTGGCAGGCTTTGTCCTTCCTCATTCTCTCTGCCTTGGTAAAAACCTGTTGATACAATCCTGAAGCTAGCCCCCAAGATCTATTCCCTTATTTGGCCACTTTTTCTTCCTGAGGCTGATTACCAAGGTCCAACTATCAAAGTCTTGAAGTCCAGTAATAAAAAACAACAAACAAAACAAAACAAAAAAACCCTTGGCTCATGTAATTAACATGCCCAATTAAAATTAATGTGTGTTTCTCCTTTACCTTTACTTTTTATCTTTTATTTTATTTTTGTTATTGGTATTTCATTTCAATTAAAATTAACAGTTTAGAAGGACTGGACTGGAATAACATTTAATATCAACTTCTGAAAATCACTTTTATATCAAAGGAATGCAACACGCCAGCAGAAAATTTTTTTTAAAGAGGTACAGCTCCTGTCATTCCACATGGGTGAAATGTATTATTTGGGGTAGGATAATACTTAGGCTAGACCACAGGAGGAAGAGAAATCAGAGCCCCCTTTACCTTCATAAACTGCTATTTTCCTACAGGCCACATTTGCCTCCTCTTTATCCAGAGACAGAACATTGACCCCCTCACCATATACTCCTTCCCCCTTTCCCTTGCTATCTTTCTCCCTTCACATTGCTCCCTTCTCCCTCTTCTTCTGTCTCCTGTCTTTGTCTCTTATCCCTGCCCTCTGTCCCTCAGGACAAATAAAAGTCTCATTTGTGCTGAGAACTTGGTCTCAAGGTGTCTTGAGCCAACTCCGAGGATCCCTACAATCCAGAGTTTAATGAAGGTGGGGAAAACTTTTGATCTCCATCTGTGAAGTATGGTAGGCCTAAGCATATGGTCATTAAGCGATGCTGTCTAAACATCTACTTAGATCAGAAGAACATGTGCTTCCGATGTCACTATGTATCATTAAGGTTCTGCAGAATTTAAAGAAATAAGGATTCTGTTTCCTTCAAAAACTCTTTTCCAAGTTTTGGACTCAGATACCAAGTTCTACAGGCAGAAAAGATGTGCAGAGTCTTTAAAAAAGAATCATTAATCCAACCTACAATAATGGCATTAAAACTTAATTTGGGGACCAGTGAAATGTCTCCATAGGTAAAAGCCCGGTGACTTGATTTTGGTCCCTGGAACCCACAACAGAAGGAGAAAACTGACTCCTGATAGTCTTCCTCTTACTTCCACATGTGCTCGATGGTTTGTGTGCACCTGCACACACACACACACACACATACACATGCACAAGTTAAAGTAAATCAATAATTTTTGTGCAAACATTAATGAGAAATTGGCATGTAAAGACTTTTAGCCTAGAAATTATCAAAAGTATTCACCTCTGGATTTTTAAAGTTAGGTCTCACATACATAAAAAAGGAGGGAATCGACAATGAAGAAAATTTTTTGCCTCTTACAAAAAAGTTTGGGCCCTGACTAGAAATCAGTCTTTGATAGTTATTTTGAGAGTGAAAGGATAATGCTGTGCTCTGCAAGATGAACTTTAATGAATTAACAACTGTATGTGTCAGATACATGTTGAAATGATCAAAGCCATTCAGACTTTGTGGCCAAATGAAGAAGAATCTCCATGACTCAACAGTAGTACATTTTTAGCAAAAATCTATGTGGCATCTTCCTCTGTCACAGAAAGAATGGCTACTGGACACTGCATTTCCCTGGCTTGTTAGTGATCTTGTTCTCTCTCACAGGGACTCGCATAACCCCTGGATCTTCTTGGTCCTCTAGGGCAGTGGTTCTCAACCTTCTTAATGCTATAAACTTTTAATACACAGTCCCTAATGTTGTGGCGACCCCCAGACATAGATATTTTTGTTGTTACTTCATAACTAATTTTGCTACTGTTATGAATCATAATGTAAATATCTGGGCTTTCTGATGGTCTTAATGACCCCTGTGAAAAGATCATTCTATCACCAGAGGGGTCATGACCCACAGGTGGAGAACTGCTGTGTTAGATCATCTTTAGGAAGAAGCCCTTCATCTTTCAGAGGTAGAATTGCAATGTGAGATCTGAGATGCAGGATTTCTGTATGCAACCCCAAATGGTTGCTACTTATAGCTTGAGAACAGGTGCCCTGAGCTCATTTCTTCTCTGTAAATAATTGTTTACTCTCTCTCTCCAAGTAAAGTAATGATGGCAAGTTTAAATGAGTTGTGTCTTTGAAATCCAACAATAAGAGTAGAAACCACGAGTAAGAGAGCTCAGCTTTTAAAGCAGTATGCTCAAATAGTCTCGTTTCAGCATGTGAGAGGTTCATGTTTATTTCACTGAAGCTATTCGAGTTCACAGCCTTGAGGTCTTTGGCCCCAAGGATCAAGAGTGTAAATACTTCAGGCAGCACTGTAAACTGTTCACACAGAAAGTTTTGCTGTCCGTACAGTTCATTCTCCAAAATGTAAATAAATACCCACAATACAAGTTGGCTTGCTTCAAGATTAATCTGGCTTCTTTCTAGATTTTTCTCTTGTAACATTTAACAGAGCTGTGAGTTCCGGTTCCAACCAATGCTACTTTAGAGAATGCTTGCTTCTCTGTGTAATAGATTTTAAATGGAAAAGGATCTGCTTGATATTCAAATACCAAAATGTCATTGTCTGCTCCAATCAGAGGTAATGAAGTTTAAGTACATTCTTCTTACCCAACTGGAGAAAGTAGAGGCTTTGAATCCCAAACAGGCCCCAAAGAACATGCAGTCTCTTGTTTCCTTCTGGTACTCTTGCATATTCTGATGGAGGCCAGGTGGAGGCTTTGGCTGGCCCAGACAATTGCTTCTGTCAGAAGACAGAAGTAAATGGTGCTGTGACAGCATGTTAGCCCTAGGTACAAATTAAACATCACCAAAGTGTACTTAGAAGAAATTAACATTGGAAGTAATTTTAAAATTCACTCTCTTTTTGTTTCATTTTTATAATTAATGGGAAATGAATAACTGAAAAGATCAAAATAATAACAGGAAGAAGAGAAAGTAATGAAATTATTTCCTCAATACAAAACTTTATATTGTATTTGAATGTTATGAATACAGAGGTAGATTTTAAGCATTTTCTTTTTTTAAAAGATCATTATTTAAAAAAAATTTTTTTAAAAAACTCCTAGCTAAGCCAGTGTACTTTGGGTTTTAAGACAAAGAATTCACAATATAAAATTTATTCTGTATAATAGAATTGTCACAGGTATCACAGGCACTAAGATCAACAATTAATAAATGGGACCTCATGAAACTGAGAAGGTTCTGCATGGTGAGGGACACCATCATTTGAACAATGTGGTAGCCTACTGAATGGACAAGATTTTTACCAACTCCACATCCTATAGAGGTCTAATATCCAAAATATATAAAGCACTCAAGAAAACAAATAACCCAATTAAAGAGTGGAGTCCAGTTCTAAACAGAATTATCAGAAGAGGAAACTCAAATGGCTGAGAAACACTTGAAGAAATCTTCAACGTCCTCAGACATCAGGGAAATATAAATCAAAACTATGAGATGTCATCTTATTCTTGTCAGAATGACCAAGATCAATAAAACAAGTGACAGCTCATGCTGGTGAAGATGTGAAGTAATTGGAGTACTCATCCATTGCCCCAGTCTGCAGGGCAGAGAACTGGGTCTGGAGGGACCACCTGAAAGAGAGAATGGGGGACAATGGCACACAAAGAACGACAGCCTGTCTGAAAGCCTGATCAAGCTATCAAATTTTAATTTTTCCACATGGGGGTTATATACACATAGAGGCAGGATGTGGGGAGGGGGATGACGCAGGGTCTTCTTTGTTTCTGGGGAGTGCAGGTGATCTCAGGGGGAGTACAGATGTTCTCCAGAATGGGATATTGGCTGGGTGAAGAGTTCCCAGAAGAAGCAGGGCAGAACAGGTCACTATGTACCTGTCCATAAGATCTATTATTCATTATTCTTCTCTAAGTTAGTACTTTCCTACCAAAGCTACCTGTCCATAAGATCTATTATTCATTTGTTCTTATCTAAGCTGGTACTTTCCCACCAGTGCCACCTGTCTACAAGATCTATAACTATCTGTTCTAGGGTTAGTGCTTTCCCACAGAGACTAAGACTTTGTGTCAGTAGGCATGTATGGCTGACTTAGGCCTATGGCTGACTTAGGGCCATTAATGTATAAGCAAGGTTGCTTCTAACAATACATTTCTGGTGGGAATGCAAATTTGAACAGTCACTATGGAAATCAGTATGATGGTTTCTCAAGAGGATAGGAATCAATACACTTCATGATCCAGCTCTGTTACTCTTCGGCATATATAACTACAGGATGTTAATCCTAACAGAGAGACATTTGCTCAGCCACGGTCATTGCTGTTCTATTCATAATAGCCAGAAACTGGAAACAACCTAGTTGTCCCTCTATTGATGAGTAGATAAAGAAAATATGGTACATTTGCACAATAAAGTATTACCCAGTTGTTAAAAAATAAAATTTACAGGTAAAAGTGTTTAGGGAAGCCTGCAGAAAGAGTCTTAAGAGTCACAGGTGATGAAGAATGCCAAGAAAGCCATACTTTCTAAATCAAAATGATTAAAGCTCAAAAACTCACAGAGACTGAGACAACCTGGATGGCGCCTCCCTGGATATATACTATGGTTTCTAGTTCAGTGTTTTTATAGGATTTCTAAGTGTGCACAAGTGGGTCTCTGTTTTTTGTGCCTTCTCTTGGGCTCTTTTCCTTCTGTCTGTTTTGTCCAGTTCAGATTTATTAGTTTTTGCTTTATCTTATATTTTATTTTATTAAATTATATTTTCTTTAAAAATACATAAAATAAAGCAAAATACTGGGGGGAAAAACCTCTCAACTGCCTGGGTAGAAAACTCTTTGAGAATATAATTATGAAAGATCCATAGCTCTGTATAACAACTTGGAATTGGAGATAGTGATGCCTCCAGCAGTTCCTTTATTATTATTTGGGATTCTTTTAGGGATCTTCCTGTCTCTGTCTCTCTCTGTCTCTCTGTCTCTCACTGTCTCTGTCTCTCTGTGTGTGTGTGTGTATGTGTGTGTCTCTGTGTGTCTGTGTCTGTCTGTCGTCTGTCTGACTGACTGCCTGCCTTGTGTATGTGTATGTCTTCCTCTGTCTCTCTCTCTCATGTGTCTGTCTGTGTGTTGGTTTGTGTGTCTCTGTGTATGTGTGTATGCTTCTATTTGAAGCTGAAGATGGTTTTTCAACATCTGTGAAGAATTGTGTTGAAATTTTGAGGGGAAACTGTCTTCAGTCATAGATTGCTTAAGATGGAATGGTCATTTTTACCATATTAATCTTATTGATCCATGAGCATGGAAGATCTTTTCATCTTCTGATATATTCTTCAATTTCTTTCTTCAATATTGTGAAGTTTTTATTTTACAAGTATTTCACTTGCTTAGAATTATCTCTAGCTATTTTATATTATTTGAGATACTGTGAACGGTGTTGTTTCCTAATTTCTGTCTTAGTTTGCCATTTGTGTATAAACACTCCGATAGGAGTGTTTATCAACTATAGGAGTTTCCTGGTGTGAATTTTAGGGTCACTTATGTGTACTATCATATCATCTTTAAATAAAGATACTTGGGCATCTTCCTTTACAACTTGTGTCCCTTTTATCTCTTTCTGTTGTCATATTGCTCTAGCCAAGATTTTGAGTACTAGATTGAATAGGTATGGAAAGGCTGAACAACTTGTCTTCTTGTTCCTGATTTTAGTGGAAATACTTTGAGTTTCTCTCCTTTTAGGTTGATGTTAGCCATGGGCCTTGCTATAAACTGCCTTTATTATGTTGAGTATGCCCCCTTTATCCCTGCTTTCTCCAGGACTTTTATCATGAAGGTATTTTGGTTTTTGTCAAAAGCTTTTTTTTTTTTTTTTTTTTTTTTTTTTTTTGCATCCAAGAAGTCATCCTGTGGTTTTTGTCTTTCAGTCTGTTTATATGGTGGATTATGTTTATTTATTTACATTTGTTGTACCATCCTGTGTCTCTTGGATGGTGCTTCTTTGAATATGGTTACAAATATTTTATTGAGAATGTTTGCAGATGTTTTAGTAAGGAAAATTGGTGTGTAATTCTATTTCTTTGTTCGGTCTTTATGTAGCTTGCATATCAAGGTAACTTTTGGCCTTGTAAAATTAATTGTGCAATGTCTCATCTGTTTCTATTTTGTGGAATAATTTGAGGCGTGTTGACAAAGAACAGTTATTCTTTGAAAGTCTAATCGAATTCTGCACAAATACCATCAGGTGTTGGGTGTTTTTTTCTGGTTGGGAGATTTTTAATGATTGATTCTATTTACCTAGGGTTTATAGGTTTGCTTAAATTGTCTATCTGATCTTGATTTAACTTTAGCAAGTGGTACCTATTGAAAAATTATCCATTTCTTTTAGATTTTTCAATTTAATGGAGTACAGACTTTTGTTTTGTTTGTTTGTTTGTGTACAATTACTTGCTGCATATACACGTGCACAGGTTTTCAATGTATCCTTATGACTTTCTAGATTACCTTAGTGTTTGTTGATGTCTCCCTTTCATCTCTAAATATGTTGATTTAGATATTCTTTCCCTTCCTTTTAGTTAATTTGGTTAAAGGTTTGTCAATCTTAACAGATTTTTCTCAGAGAATCAATTCTTTTTTCATTGAATCTTGGTAAATGTTTTGTTTGTTTCTAGTTTACTCATTTCAGCTTTGGATTTGCTTACTTTTTGCCATCTACTCCATTTGAGTGTGATTTCCTCTTTTTGTTCTAGAGCTTTCAGGTGTGCCATCAAGGTACTGGTTTGAGATTGCTCCACTCTTTTTTTTTTTTTTTTTTTTTTAATGTAGGCACTTAGTATTATGAACTTGCCTCTTAGAACTGCCTTCACTGTGTCCCATAAGTTTGAGTATGCTGTGTGTTTATTTTCATTCAATTGTAGGATATCCTTTCTTTCTTAATTTCTGTCTTGATCCATTTTTATTCTGCTGTGAGTTGCTCAGTTTCCGTGAGTTTGTGAGCTTTCTGTTTTTCTGTTGATGACATCCAACGTTAATTTGTGCTGATCAGATAGGACGCTGGTGTTATCGCAGTTTTCTTTCATCTGTTGATACTTGCTTTGCATCCAAACATGTGGACAATTTTGGAGAAAGTTCCGTGAGGTTCCGAGAAGAAGGCGTATTCTTTTATATTTGGGTGAAATGTTCTGTAAATATGTTAGGTCCATTTGACTTATGATGACAGTTAGCTCCAGCATTTCTGTTTAGTTTTTTTTGTCTAGATGGCCTGCCTATTGACAAGAGTGGAATATTGAGGTCTCTAACAATGTATGATGGTCAATATGTGATTTAAGTTGTGGTAGTAGTTCTTTTATGAACTTGATTTTTAAAAAAGGGAACTTTTTTTTTTTAATTTTTATTTTCAGCAAATCAAAAAAATTTAAAAAGCATTCAAACAGAATAAAATGAAAAGAAACAAACAAGCAAAATACCAAGGGTCAGATATACTTATACAAGAATTCTATAGAGCCTTCAAACAAGCAATACTTTTCGAGTTATGTTTAAAAAAATTCAGAACCACAATAAGCTCCTTCACAAAGCAAATAATATTGAAATAGTGAAATCAAGTGTAAACCCAACAAAAATATATAAGTTATAGTCCAGTATCCCTCATGAATATACATACAAAAATTCTCAATGAAGTAGTTGCAAACTGAATACAAGAGATATAAAAAAAATAATATTCCATGAATAACTGAACAACTTTTTTTTTTTTTTTTAGAAGACCATACTCCATGTACAGGCTGCATGTTTTGGGATAGCCCCCACTCCAGATGTTTGAGACCTACATGAAAACCAAGCTGCACATTTACAACATATGTGCAGGGAGGCCTAGGTTCAGCCCATGGAGGTAGATCTGTGTAGACTAGGTATGCTCCACGGTTGGTGATTCAGTCTCTGAGAGCTCCAAGGGTTCAGGTTCGTTTACTCTGTTGATCTTCCTGTGCAGTTCCTATCTCCTTAGGGCCCACAATCCTTCCACCTATTCTTCTTTAAGAGTCCTCAAGCTCCATCCACTGTTTGGCTCTGGATGTCTGTATCTGTCTGAGTCAGCTGCTGATTAGAGCCTCTCAGAGGACAGCTTGCAAAAGGGAACTTTTGATCCCTGCATTTGCTGCATAGACGTTAAGAACTCCAAAAATCCTCCAACTTGGTGGATTTTTCATTTGGTGAATATGTAGTGCCCTTCTCTATCTCTTCTGAGTCTGTAGCACATCTGACTTTTTTGGCTTTTAGAGTCTCCAGGGATTTTAGGTGTTGTCCTAATAAGTCATCCTTTATATGCTACTTGTTCTTTTTCCCTTGCAGTTTTAAAATATTCTTTCTTAGTTCTGTATGTTTAGTGTTTAATTATTATGTGGCTTTCCTTTCTTGTTCAGTCCATTTGGTGTTCTGTATGCTTCTTGTACCTTGATAAGCATCTTCTTCTTTAGGTTAGAAGGATTTTCTTCTATGATTTCTTTGAAATATTTTCTGTGCCTTTGACTTGAGTTTCTTCTTCATCTATTTTTTTATTAATCATTTTATTCATTTACATTTCAATGTAAATGAATGTAAATGAACCGCTTTTCTGGTTACCCCTCCACAAATCTCCCATCCCATCCCCTCTTCCCTCTCCCTTTGCCTTTATGAGGGTGCTCTCTACACCTACCTATCCATTCTGCCTCACTGCTCTAGCATCCCCCTACGCTGGGGCATCAAGCCTCCACTGGACCAATGGCTTTCCCTCCCATTGATGTCAGACAAGCCAATCATCTGCTACTTATGTATCTGAGACCATGGATTCCTCCATGTATATTCTTTGGTTGGTGGTTTAGTCTCTGGGAGCCCTCCGTGGTCCAGTTAGTTGACATTGTTCTTCCTATGGGGTAGCAATTCCCTTCAGCTCCTTCTCGTCTATTCTTAGTATTCTTAGATTTGGCATTTTCATGATGTCTCAGATTTCCTGGATATTTTTTACAAGAGTTTTTTAGATTAAATTTTTTGATCGAGGTATCCATTTCTTCTATCATGCCCTCAATGTCTAAGATTCTCTCTCTCCTCTCTCTCTCTCTCTCTGTCTCTCTCTCTCTCTCTGTCTCTCTCTCTCGTATTCTATTGGTGAGATGTGTCTCTAAGATTCCTGTTTGAGTTCCTAAAATTTCTAGATTTCCCACAATCTGAGTTTTTTTTATTGAGTCTATTTCCACTTCCAGGTCTTAAATTGTTTTCTTCATTTCCTTCCATTGTCTGTTTGTTTTCATAGATTTCTTTAAAGGATTTACTAATTTTCTCAGTAAGGACCTCTACGATATTCATAAAGACCATTTAAAGGTCTTTTCCTTGTGACTCAGATATTTTGGGATATTCAAGGACTGCATGATAGGGGTGTTGAACTCTAGTAGAGACATATCATCCTGAGTTTTATTGGTTGTGTTTTTACACTGATGTTTAGACATCTGGGCTGAGGAAGATTATAATTTTAGGTGCTGACATCTATCTGGTCTTTCTTTGGTAGGTATTTTATCCCCTGGTTTCTGTTCCTCTCTGCTTCTTAGGAAAGTATGATAGCTGTTTATTTCCTGGTAGGAAATTCTTCTCTTCTTGGATATTGAAAGGTGTGGCTAGTGTGGGCTCCAGGTAAAATGTGTTTCTAGATTTTGGGAGATGACACTTATGAGTGGGAATGAGTTAGGACTAGAAAGCTGTGATGGTCCGTAGGAGAGAGGAAAGAAGGATCTCCCATCATGATCTGTTTAGTCTCTTTGGAAAGGGGTACAGAAATAAGGAGAAGCCACAGCAGAAGTAGGTTACAGCACTGGGGTTGAGACTTGGGTATTGGCTTTGGTGGAACTACATGAGACATGAAGGTCTGCATTTAGACTACCTGCTTCCTTGATGGAGTGGGCTTGAGGTTTTTATTCTTGTTGTTGTAACTTAAAGTAGGAATCCAGAAATTAAAAATCCATCAAATCCAGAAAGAGAGTCAATAGTTTCTTGGGAGCTGGGGAGGAGAGACGATTGGCTGCACAAAAATCCAGAGCAGGTATTTTGGGTAATGGGCAGATTCTAAATAGACTTGTACTTAAAACTTCACTTAAAAACTCTGGGAATTAAGTGCATTTAAAGTACATGAGTTTCATAATAGTTTCAAAGCATCTTGATAAACTAAAAATTGAGAGATGAAGCTATTCTATTGCAGAAGACAAATGAAAAGAGATTTTAAACCTGTGAAATACAAATATTTTTTATTCACAAGCAAAGTGATAGATGGATGACAGTTGATTATTTTGTTTCCCAAAAAGTAAAACAGTAAATGTATGTGAGAGAGGCATCCCTAAGCTACTCTATCTCCTCTTTCTCAGCAATGCTCAGAGAGCTATTGTGTGCACAGATTGTCAATCAGCATAGACTCTTAACAGATGAAGAAGAATAGAACTACTTTACATTAACCAAACTGAGCTTCATAGCCAACTACCTTTGCCTGCGATGGTTCGAGGTTGTCATATAAGGTATTACTGAGCACAGCACTATAATTTTGTCGTTTTGAACATCAGTTGAGCCAGTGTGGGCCTTTAGTCCTTCCCCAATCTCCTCTCTCCCCAAATTCCTCTCTGTTCTCAGCCCCACATTGTCTGCAGCTAGCCTTGCCTTTTACTTTTGTGATAAAACTGAGGCCAACCTGCAGGGAAAATTCCACCAAGGTCATCTTTGCTTGTTCATAAGGCTTCTTGTCCCTCTACCCCTTAGCACAGTCTGTTTTCTCTGAGGTTAATATTTAGGTTCCTCCAACATACTCAGCTTCTCTCTTTTAAAATTCACTTTTAATTTTTAGTTATGTGTATGTGTTTGAGTATGCACATGTATGTGCCGGTGCCCACAGAGACTAAATTATATTGTCTTGTATCTCCTGGAGCTAGAGTTACAGGTGTGCTGCCTAGCCTGGGCGTGCTATTCCTCTGCAAGAAGAGCAAGTGCTCCTAACAGCTGGGCCATCTCTCCAGCCCATCATTCTCTTTTAAATTAACTTCGTTTTCCTCGGACTACAAACAAGTGATCAATCTTCCACTTAAAGTCATTCTTCTGGCTGCTGTTGGGTCTCCCTACCCATCCCTGAAGTCTGTTCTTGTTCCTGCTGCGTTTCCACAAGCTCTGCCTTAGGTAGCAAGGATGAGCTGGTTGTTACATAGCATTGGTTTTGCATCAATTCTAAGTGTACTCACTCTCTTTGAAGCATGCTTAGTGTTGATATGAGGATGTGCTAAAACCACGGAATGCTGGGTTGGATCATGTCTCTAAAGATTTGCAACTGCCTACTGCACATTGCTACGTGCATAACACATTATCGGGGAAGACTTTCTTGAATATTTTATTTCATCAACTCTAAACTGCCATCAATTATGAAAAACAACATTGTTTTATGTACCATTTAAAATGATATTTACTTAATTAGGTATTAATCTTAAGGACGATGACAAATGTGGTGACTTACAACTATAATCCCAGAACTCAGGATGCGGGAGCTAGTTGATTGCTGTGAGTTTGAGGCCAGCCTGGGCTACAGAGTAATTCAGGAGAGCCTAAGCTGCAATACAAGACCCTATCTCAAATATAGAAAAGAGTAAAGAAAAAAGAAAGACAGAGAAAATGAACAAGCAAAAGAAAGAAAGGAAGGGAAAGAAGAAGGGAGGGAGGGAAGGAAGGGTACCCACCCCTCAAAACAGAAACAAATATAAATCAGCAACAATGTACGTGACATTCAACGAATAAAGGATTTCACCATCTGCTCTTTAGAACAGTGTTTTGAGCAACTGACAAAGCATGGTTTAAGTCATAGATGTTTGAAAATTCCTGGTCTGTTTGAGTAACTGTGGAATTCAGAAACAGCAAAGCAGTCTTCTATTAAAAATAGTGGAGCAATTAAATTAAATTAAACTCTAGAAGGAAGAATAATTTCACATTGTCTTTGTCGAGACAGATAATTGGAACAAGATATAAACAAGAAAAATCATGGTTTACTGATGCATACATTTTATATGTGTCTGGGAGAAATCAAGGTAATGACTCGTACCAAAGAGATATCATTGAATTCCAGCTTATACTGCATCATCAAAAAAGGAATAACAAGATTTTAGAAGTAACTACAAAGAGAATGACCTGGAAAGTCTAGTAGTACTGAAGTGGGAGAAGTAACAGGATACACGTTGCATGAGAAGGGAAGAGAGGGGTGGGGAGAGGAGGAAAGGGAAAGGTGTCAGGCTGCCTGTCTGCCTCACTGGGGGGGGGGGAGTACAGCTGCTCAGGGGAGGCAGGCAGAACACAGTCCATGTGAGGGGTTTCCAGGATGCAAAAGGAGAAGAAGACAACAGGGAAGGAGGATGCACAAGATCAAGGCCTATGCCATAATGAAACCCATTTCTTTGTAAGAGTTGATACAGAAACAGGCACTTGGTCTCAAGAGGGTTTAAAGTGTTTATTCTAGAGCCAAATGGGATGGGTGAGCACGGCCTGGGAACACAGATCAAGGTTGCTCCCAAATCCGCATACCAAGATTGTGGTTTTATAAGGTTTTTATAGTAACAAAGCCAGGAAAGTTATAAATCAAGATTCTTTTAAAATATGCTGGTGGGAAGATCAGGTGGGCAGGTGATAACAAAACTGGAAATTCTGCTGTAGCCCTCTGACGTCATTTGATGACGTTCTTAGTATTTGGGTTGATAGAAGCTAGGGGTCCGTTTACACATTTCGAAATGACCTTACCTGATAGTCTCGAGATTGTTATGTCAAATATAAAAGTTGGTAATAAATGGCCATTACGGGCTAAAGATAGATAGCTCCCATAACTCAGCTCCCTACCTGTAACACTCTAGCTCTCTGTAATTGCAGAAGCTTTTGTCAGTCAGCTTACAGAATCTTTAACACATATGCAGCTTCCACCCCTACTCTAAGCCTCATCCAGCTCACATAGGCTGACTTATATAAAAACAAGACAGCTACCACCACCACCAACAAAATCTATTTCTTTTTTAAACTGAGTTAGAAAAATTGGTGACCAGATTCCTCTAGGGATTCTCCCCAAGCTCCTGAGAGTCTAAAATTGTCTTCAGTGGTTAACCTTAGTTCTTTCTGGTAGGTAGGAGGGGAAGGATGGTTCCCGAATTTAGGAGGCAGCAGAAGCAGGAGAATCACTATTAGTTTGAAGCCACATTGGGCTACTTAGTGAGTTTCAGGCCAACTTAGGTCATAGAGTGACTCCAGCTTAGCCTGGGCTACAAAGTGAGAAATTTTAAAAACAACAACAACAAAACAAACAAACAAACAAAAAATAACAAGACAAACAAAAAGGAGTTCATATTAACGGTGGAAGGGAACATAAGAGCTTCTTCCCTGTGCAGATTTCTTTGGATCCTGAGAAAGGAAAGCTACCAAGAAACAGCCCCTCTTCTCCATATGCTGATATCTAAAAGCATCATTGAGGTGGAAGGAAACACATACAGCTAGACAGCTCCGTGTGCAGCTTGTCTGAATCTGGAAAGGGGAGGGAACCTGAGCCCAGGGACCTGAGGGTAGTGACAAAGTACCCAACCTCTTTAACTATCTTTACAGCTGGACTGTGCAAGACACAGTGTCTCTGGGTCACTTGCAAGTTCTCAGAGAGAGCAAAAGTCAAGGAGGTTTGGAGAAACCAAGTTATCGCTCCTCAAGGAAATTTAGCAGCTGCTTCCCTTTTAGGCCAACATCTGCAGCTTTCCAGTAAGTGGGTCAGCTTTGCGTCCTAGGGTCATGCTTCAGGGTACAGTTATTCCTCACACCTCCCCAAAGCACCACTGTGTGTAAGGCTGCAAGTCTCTCTGTTCTGCCCAGCACTGAGAGAACTCTACTGAAGCAAGCAGCATTTTCATGGAGGTACTTAAGTGCCTTGTTGTCTCTAATATTGTCCTAATGCCTTTATGGGTATCTGGGGATGATGATGGAGCTGCTTGAGTCACAACTTGAGGTGGTGACATGGAAGGGGATTTGTGACTCGTATCTAACTGATAGGGGAATGTTGGTCACCACAGCGAGCTCCACATTCCAAGAATCATTCAGTCCCAAACGTCACTGGTGCTGAGGCTGAGAAGCCCAGCACAACATTCATTCTATCATTGTAACCTCACTCCTAACTTGTCACATATTCTTAGTGTGTGGAGTTGAAGTTCTTGCCTTTGAAATTTATCAATAAGAAGAATCAGATGCTAAAAAGTATCCTGCTCTGGATCCTTGCTATGTATCCAGCTCAGCCATGTTCAGAGTACCCAGTATCATATGCAATATTGTCAGTCAAAAAATACTGCTGGCTCCAAATCCCTATGCACATACACTATTACACATAAATCATCAACAGTTCATTCAGTGAGTGCAAGAAAGTGTAAAATCTCGCCAGCTTCTGTACCTAACTTCCATTAGGAGCTTGATCCTGTGCTTATGCTGCTTCTTAGGCCCCTTTAAAGTTCATTGGCATTAAAGATGATATCTCTGCTATGTGATCAAGACCTTAACTGTGTACCTGACCCTACACAGCCAGAATGAACTATATATCCCAGCTATCTGTGGAATTAATAAAATGTTCCTGTACTATAGTAGTGATTTTGTGAATGCTTTAGTTTATGACCTATTAAAGACAATGTAATCAAATGAAATAAATTATTTTAAAAACAGGTACAGTAAGTCACTCCAACAAGACAGTGGGAAGGAATGAAAACCAGGAAGAGAGAAACAGGCAGAGAAGACAGACATGGAGAGTTTTTTCAAGCAACATTTC
Source organism: Mastomys natalensis (assembly GCA_021653895.1). Classification (NCBI taxonomy): domain Eukaryota; kingdom Metazoa; phylum Chordata; class Mammalia; order Rodentia; family Muridae; genus Mastomys; species Mastomys natalensis. The sequence goes on along the minus strand of JAJTUV010000044.1, from coordinate 632,242 downwards.
TTCCACAGATGTTGAAGATAATTCCACTACATCCTCACTCTGCCTCTGAAGTCCCAGCATTGTTCACAATTTGTGGCTTACTCCTGTCTTTCCGTTGGTCAAACTGCCTCTCTGTCAGATAGACTTTGCCACCGTTTATAAAAGTAAACGTTTTATCCTTATGCCTACAAGACTCAAAGTAGCTGCTCCCTACAGCATGTTATATGACAAACTAAATTGTGTGTGCAAATGACCTTTTATTGACTTTAGTGAAAACTTATATAAACAACTGAAGGCTTATTTCAACCGCATGCTGCCAGGACAGCTCTCTGCCCCATCTGTTGAATACATACACCATTAACATTTTTATTAGCCTTAGAAATAGAGAACAAAGTTTATGCTGTGGGCTAAAAACCTACAAAAGTCCTTGAAAGCAGTCCACCACCCCTGGAACTACTGAATCTGAGCGAATGTCAAATAAGGAGGTTGGTATCCATATCAAAATACAAATGATAGCACCAAAATATATTATTTTTAAATTTATACCTTACAAAAACAATGTATTTATTTTACCTCCCCCCAAAAGAACATTAAAAAATATAGACCTTAAAATTTTCTTATAATGTTTATTTTTATTTGATATTTAAAAATGTGTATCAAATGAGACAGTGTTTTAGTTAGGTGGGAAGATGAGTTTAATAGCCTTACTTGATATCATGGTGGCAATCAAGAAGTTAACAATATAGGTCATACATAAATAATGTATTTTAAGTGTTCTCACCACAAAGAAGTTATGTGAGATAATGGATAGATTAAATGGCTTGATTTAGCCACTTATAAAGTACTTCTATCAAATATCATAGTTTACCCTAAATATATATATATGCACATATTTTTTTGTTAATTAAAAGTAAGCAGAAGAGAAAATTTTTCTGAATCATGTGAAAAACATAATTTCTTTTCTTTAATTTTTTAAAAAATGTATTTATGTGTGTCTTCCATGTATGTAGATGCCCATGGATGCCAGAAGGTCAGATCCTCCAGAGCTGAAGTCACAGATGGTTGTGGGTCACCATGTGCACGCTGGGGATAGACCTCCCCACCTGTCTTCTGGAAGAGCATCCTGTGTTCTTAACCACTGAGCAACCACTCCCTCCAGCCCCAGGTTGATTTTATTTTCCACGTTGTGTGTGTTGATGCCTGTGTGGGTTTGTGCATGTGTGTATGTATGCTTGCAGAGGCCAGAAGGTACTGGACCCCTTGGAGCTGGAGTGTCAAAAGACTGTGAGTTGCTGGCCATAGGTGCTGGGAACCAATCTTAGGTCTGCTGCAATGTTGTTACCATCTAGTCATCTCCTCAGCCCCTGAAAACATAACTTCTTAAACAAACCACTATGAAGTAAAGACATGACAATGAGAGCTACCATTGGAAGATCAAGAGCATCCTTAGGAAAGTTGCAAGAGGCTTAACCACGGTTAGTCAGAAGATTTCTTATTAGATAGAAATAAAAAAGTCATGGAGACAGAACAGGGCCTTTTATACTTCTGCTTACAATTACACTTTAACCAACTTATCTCATTGTGGGTGAAATTTAACTCCTCAAGAGATGCTGCACGTGGAGAATTGAGGACATGCTGGTTTCTCTTCTGCTGTGGATTATTTTTATTAATGAAAAAACTCTCACAACTAGACAATATACTTTTATTGAATTCTATTTTCTTGCAGAAGAAAGGCAGCCTGAGTGAGCACTCGGCTGACATTTGCCATAAACCCAGCAATAAAGACGACGGCTGGTACATTCATGCCCAGTCACTGTCCTGTGGGCTGTCATTAAAGGCAGCAGATGGTACACCTAAATTTAATTTGCCATTTGATTTATCTTTGTGTTACCACTCTGAATGTTTGTCTAATGCTGTTAGGAAACACAAACCCACGCTTCTAGGAGGTTTATCATGTAACCTGATGCACAACCATCAGTCTAGAGAATGAAAGCCATGTCCTGTCCACAACGACACTAGGTGCTTGTCAGCAGCTAAAGCTCTGTATCGGATGACATTGCTTGTGACTTCACTACACATGGCAGGAAGGCAGATATTATCAAAAGGAGGAATTTAGCTTCAATTCTGCTGCTCTGAATTGCCACTAGAGATTAATTTTTTTCTTTGTGTTTCAGTCTTTAGTCTACACCTTCCTGAGAACACTTATATTTTGCTTACATGTTATCTTTCCTTGGTGGGTTTTTCTGTTGAGTGATGTGTGTCAGTGACTACCCATTGGTGTGTATCTGATTAGTATCACTGAAATCCTAGACCACCTCATTCTAACATACACATCTTAAGTCTGTGTTTCTGCTGCTGTTAAGCAATTCCCAATGATAACAGACTTGAATCTGAGTCAGCCAGTGCCAAGGATCGACTTTAGAATCCTTGTGTTTGGGGGACCAAAATTATGATGTACACATTTAGGTTTTCAATTCCAGACAAAATGTCAATTTAGCAACTCAATTCTTAGACCATTTTGGAAGGGGTTATTATTTTGAAGCAAGATGTCTTAGTTGACTTTTTGTTGCTGTGACAAAATCTGTCCAAAATCAACTTAGGAAAAAGTAGTTAACTCATCTTACAAATTCCCATCATTAAGGGAAGCCAAGGCAGGAAGTCAAGGTGAGAGTTTGAGGCAGAAACCATGAAGGATTAAAGTTAATTGGTTTGCTTCCTCTGACATTCTCAGTCACCTTTCTTTTATTGCCCATTCCCACCTACCCAGAGACGGCACCACTTACATTGAGCTAGGTTCTTCTCCCTCAGTTAACACATTTATAATCTTTCATCCAGAGAAGTCAGGCCAGGAACTCAAGGTAGGAGCTTAGAGCAGAGGCTGTTGAGGAAGGCTGCTGCTTACTTACCCCACCCCATCTTGCTCAGCCACAGCCCAGGTCCATCTGCCAAGGACGACATTGCCCGTAGTAGATGGAGCCTCCCTATACTAATTAGAACTCTAGTGAATTCTCCATAGGACATTTCCATAGGTCAACTGATGCAGATAATTTCTCAGCTGATATCCTTTGTCCTGCATACATCTGTGTTTGTGTCAAGTTGACAGAAACTGATCAGCACACAGGAGGATGTAATACAATTCATATAACATTTGGACACTAGTGAAATTTTCCTCATGTTATTTTCCTCACAGGGGCTGAAACCCCCAAGTCCTAGTACCAACTATACGAAGCATACTGCGGAAGGCTCACATAGCAACTAATTCATTACTTCAGGAGAATCTAACATCAACCTGTTTCCCTTGTGCCACCAGTATGGTCATCACAGGGTTAGTCTAACATTCCTTCTTGGTGATGTAGCTTAATGGAAAGAAACATGGCAGGCTCAATGATTTAGGCACTGGGAGGAGAAAAATCAATCTTGTGGATAGAATCAGATTACCAAATGATAGCATCTGCTGCCTTACCTGTGTGCCTGGGAACCAGCCTTCCAAATTAACTTCAGTAATGAATTTAATGAATTGGAATTGAACTAAAGCTTAACCAAGAAGACTTTTTTAAAGATTCATATCATGTAAGGAATAAATAGATTGTCAGAAATACTGGATATCAATGAAATTGCTTTTATACTCGAGCTCCTACTCAGATAGCATTTTATACTGTTAACATATGGAGTTAGAGAGATGGCTCAGCAGTAAAGAGCACTTGCTGTTCTTACAGTGGACCTAAGTTCAGTTCCCAGCACCCCCCTGGGCTCATGACCACCTCGGTGGTTCAGTTCCAGGAGATCTGAGGCTTTGTTCTGGTCTCTCTGCTGCAGCCTAGGTATGCTATTTTCATAATGCCTATTGATGCAGTGTTGATATAAAGACAGAACAAGAAACAACTGCCTTTTATCTAATCCGGCATTAGATATACACATAGTACACATACATACATGTAGGCAAAACACTTATGCATATAAAATAAGAATAATAAGTATTTTTAAAAAGAAATTTAAGGTGCTTCAGGGTTTTTTTTTTTTTAGCATTTTAAAGATAAGGATAGGTTCCTATTACCTCATAAGCTGTAATAACTCAAATACTTCTCATATTTGAATATTTTAATAATTTGCTTTCAGTAATTGATTCCAATAATTGATATGGAAATTTATATTATTTATTTATTTAATAACTCAAAATATTTGGTGATTATTCCCCAAATCCATTACCTAGTCTATTAGTTAATTTTCTGTTGTTGTGATAAAGTGTTATAACCAAGGCAGCTTATAGGAGGAAGGGATTATTCAGACTCTCGTACAGAGGGATAAGAGTCAAAAAAGTGGGGTGACCTAGCAGCGTGAAAGTACAAGCAGGAAGCTGAGACCTCACCTCTCCCCACAAGCACGAAAAAGAGTGCATGCTAGAAATGGCAAGAACTTCCTATTGTCCAAAGTCACTTCTGATGACAGACTTACTCCAGGGAGATCATATCACCTAAACTTCCCCAAACAGCAACACCAACTGGGGACCAAGTATTCAAACACCTGAGCTTATGGGAGACATTTCTCATCCAAACACCCAGATCTAATACAAATCAAAGAACAAAATAATAAGAACAATCTAGAATTACCAATGGCAAATACAGCAAAAGAATTGGGTTGACTTATTTGATATCTGTCCATTTTACCTCATATCCTTTTAGGCTGGCTAATTGCCTTCAGGGAGGTGCTGCAGCTTAGGTATGCTATTTTCTTAATGCCTATTGATGCAGTGTTGATATAAAGACAGAACAAGAAACAACTGCCTTTTAACTAACCCGTTACTCATGCATTAATCAATTATAACCTGTCCACTTTAATTATCTCCCAAATAATCAAATAGAGACAAACCTGCAGTTTCCAAATATTTACATGATTAAAGATGTTTTCTCTGTTTCAATGAGGAAACTCAAACACAGGTGGCAAGATATATGGTATGAAATTTTCTTCATCCTCCATCTTTCCAAAATATCCACCTGAAATTTAATAACAAATACCATTCCTCCCAGAGATATGTAACTATGCTCATTCATTATGATTTTTCAAAACACAACACACACACACACACACACACACACACACACACACACACGTCTGCATTGGCAGATGTCAGAGAAAAAAAACTAGCCAAGAAAATCTTTAGTCAGAAGTCAGAGGGCAACTTTCATGGGTCAGTTTTTTTTTCTTCCATCACAGGGACTCGAGAAATCAAACTCAGGTCCTTAGGCTTGGCAGCTCTTGCTCTTTTTGACTGAGCCATTGCACTGGCTCTGAACATATAATCTTATCTCTGACAGACACCAATGCATGTACAAAGTATTTGAATTTATTCAAGTGGTCAAAGTTATTGTCTCTGAATTAATAAATATTAAACATTTCCTGAGCACTCACCACCCTTGTCACCATCCGGTCCTGTCACAGTTACCCATCAGCTTCCACACACAAGCTGAAAGGATGATCTACACAGAACGTCAGTAGATTTTATTGCTAAATCTGTGACCAGGGAATTTAGGTTCCCTCTTGAGTTCTTAGTCTCATTGGGAAACTAACTTAAAAGCAGACTCAGAGGGAAGCTTGGGGAAGATTTCCTAAGTCTGAGAGGAAAACAGACAGGAGAGCTGTAAGTCTTGGTAGCTGCCAGGGGGAGGGAGAGAGAGAAGAGAGATATTCGTGGCTTTTTGAGTTAGGGTCTGAGAAAGCCAGCATGCTCACCAATGATGGTCAGCAGGGAGCTGCAGACAGAAGTAGACTGAAGCTAAAAGGAAAAGGGAAGCCGTTCTTACAAAAGAGTTTAATTTTTTCTTTAGCTCAGGATGCTAGTTTTGATGTAGGTGGGTAGGAACTGTCTACTGAGTGCGGCTAAAGCTAGTCCAAGATGAGGTGAGTTAGCCTCTGGATCTGCAGCATTCCATGCTCTCCACACTGACGTTGTGATCAGTCAGGCCCTGCAGACACAGCTTCTTTCCAGGAATTCTCACAAATTCACAAATATATTATCTTTCAAGGTAGACAATTAATCGTTCAGTATGCAAAACCGAATGGTATGGCTATCCTGTTATTACATGAGAGGGGTCACCAAAAAGAGAAGCCCCGGTTTAACAAATATTACTAAATTAGCCTATGAAGCCAGAACCACTGCTAAACTTTCCAGCTACACAAAAGGCAACTTCTCTCAGCTAGCTTTTAAGTGCAACCAAGAGAGGATTGAGGGAAGTGAAGGAAAATCCCAAATCCGCATGGACAGATTGCAAGGGGTGAGGCTCTGGAGACTTTAAAAAGGGCTAAATCCAAAGGCAAGGTCACTATGGAGGTGGAAATAAACAAACAAAAACAGAACACAGAACAATGAAGTCAGAGTCTGGAAGCAGCTGCAGCATAGAACGCCTGTACAGTGCATGCATGTGGGCTAGGATAATTTAGAAAGAGAGCCATGAATAATGAACAAATGACATGATTTACTATTTCTGCGGGGCCTAGTTGAAGCAGAAGAGAGAATAGGGTCAGGGCAGATATTAGCATACAAAAGACTGCAGTGGGAATATTGGAAGTCCTTAGCCTCCTGGACTTCACTCAGTCTAGGGAACAGACTCAAAACTCCTGTTGTACAAGCTTGGGAGAGGCAGGTACTACATACATGACTGTTTAGTCAATAACCCTCCCTCAACAAATACCCTTTGCTATCTTGGAGCCAGGCCACAGGCAAGATCTCACACAATCCCTAGCTGCTCTGTATTTCACCTTTAATAAGCTTTTTGCCCCTACAACTATCCATGCATCTCTGTATAATTCACTGTAAATAGGCACAAGAACTCGGAAACTTTAGTCATTGCCTTCCAGACACAAAGTTCAGAGCACAGTAAAGTGTGGGTGAGTATGGTGGCTCAGGCCTATAATCTTGGAATCCCCTGAAGCTGAGGCAGGAAGGCAACTAGGAGTTCCAAGGCTAGCCTGGACTTCAGTGTGAAACCTTGACTCAAACAAACAAGACATGCTATGAAGACACCATTAGATTATTAATTCTTATAGAGTAAAAACAAACAAAAAAAAAAACTCCTGGTCAAGAGAACAGAATCTCTCTCTGGTCTGGGTAGTAAACTAACATTATAGTGGACTAGTCAATCATTTTGGCTAAGTGACCACTCCCCAAGATGTGGTCATCCTAAGCTAGAGGTATCAACCTGGGTTGATACCTCTTTGGGGTGCAATGATCCTTTCATAGGGGTTGTATATCTTATATAAGATAGCCAGCATAGCAGATATTTACATTACAATTCATAATAGTAGCAAAATTAGAGTTATAAAGTAGCAACAAAAATAATTTTATATTTTGGGGTCACCACCACATGAGAATAGAATCTCAAGGAAGATAGTATTGACCTGTGTAGGTGATTATCTCGATTGCCTTAATTGACGTGGAAAGGCCAGTCCTGAAAGTAGGCAGTTGTTTCCAGGTTTGGCTCTTGAATGTATAGGAGTAGAGCAAGCTAGCTGGTAGCAAGCATCCATGCTTCACGTCTTTCTGGTCTTGCCCGTGGATGTGATGGGAGTAGCTGGGTAAAGGTCTTATCCTAACTTCCCGGAGACAGTGACTGTAACCTGGAAACTGTGCTAAAACAAACCGTTTCTTCCAAAAGTTGCTTTGGTACATTTTTGTTTTGATTTGCTTGTTTGTTTGATCTTTATCAAAGCCACAGAAATAAAACCAGTACCTAATACCTCATATTAGACATACTAGACATGATGTAAAGTCCTGAAAGTGATTCACTAACCTTCTCTCCTTGTCTCCATCAGCTTCCGTACAAAGTTAGTGAGGTGTTATCTAGACCACTGTGCCACCTTTGGGCTTGTAAAGAAAGGTAGCAATGCAGAGCTTCCTTAAATACTTGGTGAGATCAAGAGCCCACACTGTACAAAGTTAATGGGCCTTTCCAACAATTAGATCAAGGTGAGTCTGAATTAGTCCTGCTTCCAGCTGCTCTGGCTAGACCAGGCAGAGGGCTAAACTGGCAAAGTGCTTTCTGTGTATGAGTGAGGGCCTGAGTTTGGATCTTTAACACTTCATAAAAGGAGTCTTCCTTAAACACTCTGCGCGCGCGCACACACACACACACACAGAAAAGAGGAAAGAGAGGGAGGGAGAGAGAGAGAAACACAGTCTCTCTAAAGGACCCCCTACCCTCCCCCAAAAAAAGAAGAACAAGGGGGTTGAACAAACCCAAAATTCCAAGAAATCCATGAAATTCTCGGAAAGCAGATCACCCCCACCATGCAGCCTGCAGCCCCAGAGGTCACAAAGCCAGGCAGTCTGGCTTATCTCTTGTCCTGCAGTTTGAAAAAGCAAAGCAGTTTAGCGAGAGCAACAGTTTCTGTGTCTGGCAAAAGCATGCCTTTCTCTGATACTTTCTCAGACCAGTAAGAGTCTGCTCCCTCGCCATTTATCCATTTATTTCTTGCATCTTTTTACGCTCCCAGAGATCACGGTTCCTTCTCTAAACATGCCCAGTCTATTTGTGTCCTGTTGACTTTGCAGCTTCTGGAGCTCCTGTCTCTATCTTGTTACCTTCTTTATGAAGACTTGACCAAGCCTGTGTACCCCCGGGGGGCCTGTGAGGCTCAGCGTCTTCCAGTACTACTGGGAAACTCATGAAATCACATCTGCAGTATTTATATTTATTTACTTATCCAAATTCAGCATTTTACTGTGGTCAAGAACGAAGAATCTGGTCTCAGCCTGCGGGGGTTTAGCTTCTGGCCCCATGACTTGCTAGCCTTCAAGATTCTCATTTGCAATATGGTGATAAAATTCCCCTAGATAATTTTTGGAAGAGGTTGAGGAATTACTCTAAGTACAGTTCTTAAGAAGAGGCAAATGGAAAGACTATATAACGGTCTGATTATCGCTGAATTAAACCTGGAATTTCCAATACAGTTTCCATGCCAGGTCAATAGCTCGTCTCCTCCTCTACCTTTGATGTTGACAGTCTGCCCAGAACTCCATGTGAAAACTTCTTTACTTGTCTGGATGGTAATTACATCTCTTACTGTGAGTAGAAAAATTAAGAAATGTTACAGCTCTTTCTTTGGAGAGAGTGAAGCCAATGATGCTTAAATATGGGATACATCCTTTCCTCAAGCTTCAGCTCCAATGGGGGGATACGCGGTTCTTATATGTGTTTATTTCCAACATGATAACGACTCTTTAACAATCCTGCCGGTGCAAATTTATTTTGTCTAGGATATCTCAGGGCATCTAGCGACTGTATTCATTCTTAGCTTTGTGTTCATCCAGCTTTCAAGGCTGGCCTTTTGGAAGTAAATATACTGTAGAGATCTGCGACCCCAGTGTTCTACCTCAATCTGTGAAATATGTAAGGATTTCACTTTGTCTCCGTGACACTCAAGCTGCGCTGATTCTCCTTTAAGGAACTGTTCATCATAAAACCCTCTCCGAGTTCTCTGAACTTCCTGGAATTCTGCATTTTCTGTATTGTTTTCCTCTAAGGTCAGAGACACAGGTTTGTGGCCTCCTTCCACGTCGCTCTATCACGGAGCTCCTGCCTGCTGTGGGAGCCAGGCCTAGACTAGAATTGTAAAGGAAAACGCTCGAAAGATAACTGAGCATGTGTCGAACACCTAACTCACAGTCAAACGCAACGTGGAGAGTCAAATCTGTAAAACTTCACGAAAAGCCAAAGCCAAACCAAAAATTCTGTTTCCTCTTTTATCTGCCTATTTCCCAAAGAATTGAAAACTTATCCACTTTTTAAAAAAATCTTATCTTTGTGGTAAGCACATACTTACTTTAGTGAAGACTCTCACTCTTAACCACTTGGCTGAATATGTTGGTATCGGCACAAGGCTATCACTTAAAGATATCACCCAGCCAAGGTTCTATTTGGTTCTCTGCCTCCCAATTTCTTATGTTATAATTTTATGATTCCAGTTTTACATATCTTAGCATATGGTTTGCTTCCATCTTGAACATAGTAGGTCTGCAGCAGGCTTGCAGCACTCCACATGGCTGGATGTCTACAAATTTGCTAACCAAACCAAAATTCTCTACGTCAAATATTTTGTTGTGCTTTAAGCATTAAGCCAGGGTATTACATATGCTAGACAAGTGTTAGATCTCCAAATTTTTGCCAAACATTTATGATAACCACTTTTTAAAAACCTATCATTCTGCAGAATCTTAAAGGTAATCTTATATAGCATTGGAAGAGCTAGGACAATGGGCAAAAAGTTAAATGATTAGGAAAGGTAGTTTTCGATCTAATCCCAGAAAGGAAACTATACTGGATGCTGTGTTAGACCATCATCAAACATGCCCTGTGGTTATTGCTCTTAGTGGAAAGCTAGCATCTCAATAGAGGTTCTCCTAGAGCAGGCCCTGAGAAAAGATCCAAGGGAAAGCTTCATTTGGGAAACGGAGGTAATCCTGGTCCCAAACACAGGGGCTCAATGGCTTACAGTACCTGCCACCAAGCCTCATGATCAGAGGCCATGTTTAATTTCTAGGACCCACACACTAAAAGTAGAGAACCAATTCTCTCAAATTGTCCTCTGATCTTCACATGTGGGCACATGCATGCCCATGCACACAAATAAATCATGTATTGAATTTTAAAAGTAAAGTGTATATAGGGGTGATACAAAGAAGAGAACGCAATGAACAAAATGGGAATCTGTCATTGAACCAGTGTCCGCAGAGGACAATGGGAGCTTAACCCACAGAGAATCTTCAGGAAAAGGTATAGACTGATCACTTCAAAATTATCCCATCCGAGAGTTGGAAAAACTGAGAATTTGAATGGTTACTTTCTAGGACCTTCACTGAGAAAGAAAGTATTGTTCTCCAGAAAGTGTTATGACCTCAGAGCTCAGCCTGCCAGGATCTGATGCTTGGCTTTTCCTAGTTCTGCGGGAAACAGGCCCAGGGTCAAAGACATAGATCTTGGAAGTGACGAGTCTTCGGAGCACACTGAGAGGTTGAAGCAGCTGTGTGCGTGTGCAGGGGAGGGGCACATGGAGGCTGTTATGTGTCTTACTAGTGATAAAGTCAGACTTCTCTCTCCCAGCTAACCTCAGAATGACAGGCTCTTATTAAGACTACAAACTCAGCCTGGCAGTGCTGATGGTGGTGCACACCTTTAATTCAGCAGGTCATGGGGTAGACTAATTTTGCCTGTACTCTGTTTTAGTATGGTGGTAGCAGGGTCAGGAATCTGGCCAGCTCATGAGTCAAAGCCATTGAACTAAACACAATACCCACCAACACAGAATTCTTAAGATCCAAAATCCAACCAGGTGATAGTGACACAAGGTTTTTTTAATCCTGGCACTTGGGAGGCAGAGGCAGGTGATTTCTGTAAATTGAAGACCAGTGAGGTCTACAGAGCGAGTTCCAGAACAGCCAGAGCTACATTAAGAAACATTCTTTCAAACAACAACAACAAACCAAAACCAAAACCAAACACTTAACTGACTCTCAAAATTACACTTCCTCTTATAAGATGTTTATCTCCTCAGCCCATCTCTTAATAATACTGGGTAATCGGCATTTGCCACCAGGTTTTCTTAGTCTGCTGTTACTGTGGTAACCATTTAACTCCCACCCTCATCCTGCATATCCTTGCTTCCAACCTTCCTGTGATAACTACATGCACACTTGTTCTTACGGCATCCCTCTTGGTAAAATTTCACATTCTTGGCTTTCATTGCCCCGGTCCTGCATGCCCCTGTATTCAGTATCTATTCAACTGCTACAGTGGTGCAGCAATCACTCAGACAGGGTACAGTTCCTAGGTTCCCCACAGGGGCATCTGAAACTCGGACCACTTAAAACCTTACCTTGCTGTTATGTGCTATATAGTCTATAAAGCAGCCCAAACCCCCAATTCTCTAAGCAGTAGTTCCAAATTACTATCACCAGTCACATCTCTAGCTGTAACTGGTTCTCCAATATCTCGGCAGAGATTAGGGGCACCAACGTTGGCATGTTTGGCTCAAGTTTCCAAGCCCCTGCTTGACATAAATAGGAACGCACATGCTTAGAAGTGTTAATATTTTTCCAAATGAATAGACTTTATAAAACCATATACTCGTGAGTAAAAGCACGACAATAATCAATTATATCATGCTTATTTTGCAATTAATTTTCTCTAAAGTCTCTCCCAGAAAGATAGAAGTCATGTCTGATATGCCCACCCTATCAGTAGCCTATTGCATAATAAGTTCCCAGTAATAGATGATTAAGAACAATAAATAAAAATACCAGTATATTACTGGATCCCCAAGAGCCTTTTGTTTCCAGTCATGGTGCAAGAGACCTACCATGGAAAAGGACCACATTCCTTCCTAATGTGTCCTTCTGGTGCACATTACCTTTGCACAGAATTAAGTTTCAAGATAAACTTGGTAAGTCCATTTAAAAGTTAGGAAAAGCTTGCTTTCTCTTCACTAAAATTTTGTCTATAGTTAATCATCGTAATTTATCCATTTCTACAACCATGGCAATGATAACTAGCAACTGCTAGAGAAAAATATCTAATAGGACAAAAGAGTTAAAGAATTTCTAGTATTATTAGAAGTAATTATAACCTCTCCATGCCTGTTGCTAACCAATTAAGGTCTTGCATGTATCTGACAATATTCCTACTGCTGTCTAACTGCTTGGTCTCAACCTGTATTCACTGAGATGGAGTATTTGAAAAGATTTTATACATAATTTGATTTTTCAGCTATCTGTATAGAGTAAAGCAATGGAGTAATAGCAAAGAATAATTCATCTGGCAAGCAGATCTGCTGTGGTGTAATTGGCTTCCATGTTACAGCAGAAGATTCTGCTGCTATGGAGAGCTTTCTGAAGCAGAAAGAACTTTCATATAGTGATTTATAGCTTTAAATTTTTTCCCATCATCCAAGCTTTCGAATAACCCTGGGAAAGCAAAAAACGAAACTAAGACTATGTTCTCCCCACCCAACACCACACACACCACACCCAAAGAAGTAATGGAAGAGCTAACACAGGATTCCAAAACTGGGTTTTGGTTTTTTAGGAGAAGTTGGGTATTTTGAGACGGATTTCTCTGTATCCCTAGCTGCCCTGGAATCCACTCTGTAGACCAGGCTGGCCTCGAATTCACAGAGATCTGCTTTGTGTCTCTATCACCTGGCTGGATTTCAGATCTTCAGAATTCTGTGTTGGAGGATTTTGTGTTTAGTTCAATGGCTTTGACTCTTGAGCTGGCCAGATTCCTGACCCTGCTACTACCTTACAAAAACAGAGTATAGGCAAAATCAGTGTAGACGATGATCTGCCACATAAAGTTTTATTCTTCAATATTATCAACTCTTCTTCCCAAGTAATTAGGCATAGCCCTGTGAGGAGTGAGGACTTTCTGTGCCCCATTAGTTTAAGAACAAGGCTAGAGGGAATTTGGGCTTTCTCCCCTGAAGACCTGCCATGAGGTCTTTAGAGGCAGGAGACAAGAATCCAAAGTCAGGAAAATGGTTTCCCGCTCTGGAGCAGAGCTGGTTAAGTGACTGACCCTGCATCCTCTCCTCAGATAACTCATTGTCCATCTAGATCTTTCAAGATGAGATGGTCTTCCTATGCAGTTGTCCACTTGTTTACCCAACACAGAGATGCCAAGTGCCCGAACTGCACATAAGCAACTCCTGGGGAGAAAGACAGTATCAAATAGATTTTAGAAATGACAGAGATGTAGAGATTGAAAGGAATCTCTCAATTGGGAACATTTAGGAAACAAAGAAGACTGGTCATGTCTCAATTGGAATATTTAGGAAACAAAGAAGACTGGTCCATGAAGTGGTGCTTTAGCTAAAAAACCTAAGGAGTGATCTAAATAATTCTATTTCAGTAAAAAAAAAAAAAAAAAAAACATTAAACATAAATTTCAAATATTGGATTACTGGAAGTTAAAATGATTTAATATGCTTGCATGTTAAAACAACAACAATAAGTTAAACAGCTGTATGAAAAACAGTATACAACAGTATGAAAAAAAGTATATATGCCTTTTTATTTTCAGACCTGTAAGTTTGTCCATGTTATCTTTAAAGAACTGTTTTAATCTTTTGCATGAATAGCTCATCATTTAGTAATATAATTTTTTAATATTATATTAAAATATAATAATATTTTGTAATATAAAGTAGTATTTCATACTAAACCTAATAAAATAAAATAATAATAAGGCTGAAAATGATTTTACATTCAGCCCATCCCTTTAAACAGAGGTCAGTATCAGTTCAGACTCATTTGGATGGTCTTTCACAACACAGTCAAGGATACCTTGCTCTTGGGTACCGTTTTATATTTAACTCACTTGTTTCCTTAATGCTGAGCATTAAGCGTAGAACTATCTCTAACAGAATCTCTTGTTAGTACGCATCTGCCATGTGGTCACAGGTCCTTCCAAGCACCTCAATTTCAGGATTGGGTTAGGTAAAGGGTTAAAGAGAAGCAAGCTTAGCTGTCTTACCAGCACTAGCTCCTGAAGAACAGAAATGGCCACAGTTATGGTCTTGGACACAGATGTCTGCTGGTATAGTATTAAGTGCCTGTGAGCACTTTGGCTATTTTCCTTTGGGGGCCCAGCCCTGGCTGTGTGCTATGGGACCCAAGTGATACTCACTAAGAGTGAAAAATCTTATTGAGGTAAAACCACTTAGAACTAGAGGTATACAATACTAGCAGGGTGCTTTCCTCGCGCGCGTGCGTGCGTGTGTGAGTGTGTGTGTGTGTGTGTGTGTGTGTGTGTGTGTGTGTGATGCTTGGTTCAGGTACCAGCCCTAGAATAAATGTGACTGCATATGTCATTTATCATTTGGTCCTCTCTCCCTCCTTCCCTCTGTCCCTCCATCCTTCCCTCCCTCTTTCCCTTTTCTCCCTTCTTTTAATTTTTTTCTTCTTTCTTCCTTTTTTTGGTCTTCCTTCATTTCTTTTTTTTTTTTTTATTCAATTAGAATTTTATCTTTGCTAGACAAGTTTGCCTTTTCAAATTGGTATATAATAATGTCTTAAATATTCCTGCAGTTTCTTATTTTGAATTTTCAGGTTTTTGTTTTGGATGTTCTCAGATTACTAGTAATTCTAGAAATCATTTTCCTAAATGGTGTCTGTGCTGGGATTTACTTTTGTCATCTTTTCTTAGCATTATGAAGGTTAGAGCTGCTGAAAACCTTTCACATAGAACTTAAAAGACGTCTGTGTAAATGAACATGGCTCTGGACTTGATTCATATATTAGCAGTAAAAACATTGACTCCTCTATCAAGTGGTCCCATACTCAATTCATGAAATTAGGCCCAGAGAGCAAATGGCCTTTCTAAAGCTATTTTATAAGTAAAGCATTGATATTCATCTTTAGATTTCTAATTTAAGATCCATTTTGTGCTACCCTATTTTCTTGCAGCCCATATTGGATTTTGAATATAGCTATTGCATTTATGGTGATTCCTCAAAATGCCTATATCCTAATCCCATTAATATTTAGCTATGTTAATTTTTATCACAATAACAAATTGAGGTGGTAGCCAGATCATCAGTCAGAGTTAAGCCAACTTAGAATACAAAGACCATCTTGAATTTTTCAGATGTGAAGGTAACCAACTGCTTTCTAGTATTGGACATCAAGCCCATTCCACAGAAGGAAACACGTTCCTGGCACTGAAAATCTAGCCAAGAACGTGTGATTAGGAAGCTCACAGTCCCCAGCACTGTACCTGCTACTATGACTGTTAAATGGACATAGTATCAAACATCTCTCTAAATTCATCTCTCTATCCCTATAGCTCACAGCCGCTCTCAGTCCTCATTAGAAAAGCTTCCTTCTGTGTTGTATGGGGATTAATACAAAACTCACACCTGTCCAAAGTGCAGAAAATACGTGACTACATGTTATACCTGTCCTATACACCAGACTCCGGGGCCATTGCATAAGAGAAGGTAAAAAGATTCTAAAGGTCAATGGTTGGGGAGGTCAGGAGTGCAATCGTGTCCTCTGGACATGACAGACCACTGCACTCATGAACTCATGGCTGCCGTGACTGCCTGAACAAGACCTGCACAAGATCAAGCCAGTCAACATTCCAGCATGGAGTGGGAAAAGGTTCATGAGCACCCACCTCCTGTAACTGAAGAGTTATGGTCACTGTACAGCCTCTGGGGAGGAAAAGCTAGCTCTTTGTGGGTGTGGCTCCTGGTAGATTAACCACACTTAAGTAGATGGCCCCATACTCAGAAGTATATGAAGAGCATAAATGGAAATCAATGGTTATTCAATTTTTAAAAATAAAATTAAAAGCAGCATGCAAAGTTAGGGGTAGGAAGGTTGAGTTGGGTCTGGGAGAAGGTAAAAGGAAAGATGAAGGTACATACAATTAAAATACATTGTATGAAATTCTGAGAGAATTAATAAAATTATTTGTAAATACTACATGGAGACAGAATTGCTAGGAAGCCAGATTGTTAGTGTTGACTTATTATATTATTGTACAGACACAAATTAATACCCAAATTTACCAAATCATGAAAAAACTACAAGGAAGGCCTGGAGAACATCTGTGACAGACTTTATCAAAATGCCCTTAGGGTAGTCAGAGGATGAGTGGACTTTTGATGTGTGGCTGCAATTCCCTATGGGTTAGATAAAATCTTCTCAGGGCTCAGCTGTGGATAACGGAAGCTTCTGCAAATCAGCCTTTATTAGTATATTTACGGTGCTGTGATAAGTGACACTGGTGCTCAGACAATTTTGTTCCTCCTAAGCACACACACACACACACACACACACACACACACACATTCAATTGAGGTCTTTTTTATTGCTATAAAGTTTAAGTTGAAAATTACTATTGAGAATATAAAAACCCTCAATTTTCATATGGCCTTGCTACAAATCTAGTTTTGGAGAGTATGTAAGTCAAACTAACAGGCAAGTAGAACTAGGCTTTAAAATAGATTTGACTATAAATCTTGCCTTGTTAAATTTGTTTAGCCAGTAATAAATCTAATTGGAGTTGCCTTATGATTAAATTTCCTGGGAATGAATTTCTGACATGAAGTATTTTTTTATTGGAGTTTGGCCTGTAAATGACTGCACATCTCCTGAGAAAAGAAAGATCTGGGACATGAAGATTTTGTTAGATTGTTGTATGCTAAACAGAGGACATCTAGAGAATAGAGAGAAGAGACAAAGAGGACAGAGACAGACAGAGACAGACATAGAGAGAGACAGAGAGACAGAGAGATAGAGAGATAGAGAGACAGAGACAAGAGAGGGACAGAGACAGACACACAGAGAGAGACAAAGAGATAGAGACAGAGAGAGAGTAGAGAGAGCGAGAGAGAGAGAGAGAGGAGAGAGAGAGAGAGAGAGAGAGAGAGAAGGAAAGAGAGAGAGAGACCTCCAAAAGCCTGATATAAAATGTCTAGACACTAGACATTCAGGCCTAAAGACACCCAGATATGTAAAGCTTGGGTCACAGAGGATTCCTCCTCGCTCACTATTTTGGATCCATTACAGAATTTCTCCTAAACAGCTGAGGTCAAAGGTCCTCAGGAGCAATCAGAAGGTCACGTGTGATTCCCTGGATCACGCACTAGGCCACTAGGCTGCCAACCAAGGCAATAGGACTCTGTGCATGCTCACTGCAGGAGAAAATGCTCCCAGCATACAACATCCACTTGGTTCCCAGCAAGTGCTGTCAAACAGTGTGAGAATGTGCTAGAGGCTCAGTCTGACAATACTCACGCTCTCCAAAGTACAACTGTGAAACAATACGAGATGCTGCTGAGTTAGACAGACATTTCTTTGGGGGCTGAGCAAATAATGTCATATTAATCTCCAAATTATTTCCTCCGGTACAGAGAGGCTTGAATTCAACAAGCCACAGCTGAATCTCCCAGCTTCATATCTTGCAGTGTCATTGCAGGTACATTTGGAGAACGCACAATGTCACCCGTCCCACGGCCTTGCCATGACTGAGTGATTTATATCAGTGAATTCTGTTAATGCTAATGCATTAACATCTATTTCTCAATCGTGCTCATCACAAACCTTGCTGACTCTTCCTGACTGTATCCCTTAGGGAGCCAGACAGACTCCCCAGCTTCTTCTGTCACATCGTCTTTACGTCATTATTTTGACTTACGTAAAAAACAAATGCAATAAGTTAAGAGCTGTAATAAACTTATCCACACTCCTGTAAGCAACATAAATGTTACCTACCTTGATGAAATTCTTTCTCCCAGCTGTTGTTTGCAAGCTCACTTGCTGATGACTATCAAATATTGCAAGAGTATTCACGAGTTGTTCTGTTACTGTCTAATGCCATTTTTGTCATACAATTCTAATGAAGGAAATTAAACCACAAACAGTAACTGGGGAGAAGGAAAAATTCTCACTAGACTAACACCAATCATAATCACTCAGAATTACTCATCCAGTTGCTGTAGCCAGGTCACCACAGGCGAAAACGAGCCCCTCCCCCCACACGAGTGTAATTAAGCAGGATAACCAAGCGTCTTTGGAAAATGTGGGCATGTCAAGTCTAATAAAAATAAGAAACAGCCATGTGATCTTCCAGCCAAACAATGTGTCAAGAGACAAGAACAAAGCATGCTGGTGTTATGCTTTAATTTAACTAGAGCGTTTATCACTTGCTCTGTCAAGTTTCACCTGTTGAGTCTAAGATATGGATGGGTAGTGAGTATTTTTAAGCCTGAGTAGTTTGTGATAAATCACACTTTTCCTTGTCTGTCTGTTCACAGTTGTTGGCAATGCTAAACTATATAAACCAGCCATTTTCATGGGCTGTGCTTTCCATGGGAGATAGTGGGTTTCTGCTATATTCTGCCAGTGGTTTCTCAGAGAGGTCAACATGCAGGATTTTTACAGAGGAGAGCAGAAAATATTTACATTCCAGTTAATTCTTTATATCCTAGCTCAACTAAGGAAAAGGGCGCAGGAAAAACTACAGATCAAAGTTCTAAGTTTTTGAAATCAGTTTAGACTTTTGCCAACAGACACGATTTTTTGAAGTTAGTAAATTATACTTGTTTAAATTTCTCACCACATTTGATGGACAGGCGGACAGATAGCACAAAATTAAAAAGTTAATGGCTGCTGGTAAACTACCAACTTGATTTCTATCTCCTGATGAAATTTGAAATTAAATTTTTAACAAATGCATGCATCCATACTAATATAAATAGATGATTTAAGAAGAAAATAAAGGAAAAAAGAAATAACTATATCTTGCAAACTTATAACCATCATGTATAATACTGATTAATACAGTATCTCATGACCCTTAGACTACTACAGTAGTAACCATTTCAGACAAGTGCACTAAGGGATGTGAAAATTACTAAATGAAGTTTTAATGAGATTCAGGATATTGACAGAATCACATAGTATCTTAACCCTCAAATCTATCAATTATGAAGGGAAAGGTGTTCTTCACATTGTACAACTTTTATAGTCATATAATAATAAGTTTTAAAATCAGATGTTGGGAGCCGACTCTTAGCTGAAAGCGGCTATCATCTTTACAGCCATCTCGAGCCATATACCCTGACAAGAGACTTGTTTTCAACAGCCCGAAACAGCTGATCACACTCTGATAAACATCTTGTTTTGCTGTTTAGTGCTGCCAGCAGCTAGGAGCACGTGGTCTCCACGCTGCTAGATGCATGACATAGTGCCTTCAGCTGAGCTT
>JAJTUV010000044.1:0-7500 GCA_021653895.1 Mastomys natalensis | reverse complement strand
AGTCGTCATCCCTTGTTACCAAACGATGAAGCCTTCTCACAAAGGCAGGGAAGAACACCGACAGGCTAAAACCAGTTCACTTTTCTCCGGCCTTTCTCAGAACACCGCCTGGTCAACACCCAGCAGACAGCATCTTCTTTAGAGGAGGCTAAGCGAGCAGAACAGCTGATCTCACTCTTCTCTCACAAACATTTCCATCTCTTCAGAGGCAAAGGAGTCAACAGACTGGGAGAAGTCAACGGGAAACTGACTCAACAGGGAGGGAGGACACAGAGAGTAAAGGTGAAAAAGCAAGATTCGCTCCAGGTATTTCGTGACACAAGTGGACACGTCACAGGGTACTGATGAGCGGAACCGCGAATTTCATTTCCAGACATCCGCGTCTCTCCTCCGGCATCCCTGTGGGCTACTTTCGTGCTCAACACAGGCTTTAACGAGCAAGAACACGTGTACAATAAACCTTAGCTGTTTGACATTCAATTTCAACTCGGCTTTTAAAATGGCATTAATGGTAACCAATCCATTCCCCCGTCCCACCCCGCCCCACCCCTTCACTTAAGTTCCTTTTGGATTTCGTTTGTAAGTTTTACCACTTAAAAATGAGGAATTCATTGATTATAGAATCTTGGAGTTAGCATGCAATTTCAAAATGCCTTTGTGGCTGACATTTACATATCTTGCTCATTCCAGTTCTCATTTACATACTTATGCGTTATAATAGAAAGAATTTATATTTTTTTCCACTAGAAATTAGAATATCCTGAGGCCCCTGCATCTGATCATATGCCACTTCTTTCCGTCTAAGCTGCTGTTTATAAATTACTTTGTTACTTTCTCCGAAGCTGGAATGAGGTTCAGTGTGATTCATAATTGTGTTTGCAGAACCTTCAATGTGTGAGAAATCTTCACAAGATTCTGAGGGACACTGGCGGAGGGAGGGGATTTGTGACTAGGAACTGGGGCTTTAGATACGGTATGTATGTGCTGTCCCACTGAGCTGTTCCTCCATGCCCCCAAACCTAAACTTCCCCATCAACTGACAATAGATTTCCTATACTCTGTTGCTAATTGTGATGGTGACTGCATCTGTCTGCCTTTATAATGCTTCTTTGCCTTCAAGCTGCAGGGAGCTGTGGTTTGGGCGGGGCAGGTGCGTATGTATGTGTGTGTGAGGGGTGGGGGATGGGACAGTGGTGTAGGAGTGTTGTGATCCCATGAGGCCAGTATGTTTCCCAAGCTAAAGTTCATGATTCAATCTAACAGAGGATGACATTTTAAAGAAACAGCTTGGTACCATGTCCTGTGACGCTGCGCGCTGTGCTGTGCGTGTGCGGTGCGTGTGTGTGTGTTGTGTGTGTTTCTCCTGTAAACCCTTTTCTTCTTTTATGAGACTTACATATGTGCTGAGAGAGAAGCAGGAAGGAAAGGTCTCCAGGGACAACCCCTCCACTCCCAGTGCACCTAGTGTCCTGGGTATTGTCACTGCCCCTTCTACGCCCAAAGAGAATTTAACCTGCAAGGGAGGGTTGTGAAACTCGTCGGGAAACTAAAACAAACAATCAAGCAAACAAACCACACACACAAAACAAAGCAAACCGGGCTTCTGTGGTACATAAGGCTTTCAGTCCTTGTGAGGTAAGACTTCAAGCGCTCATAGGCAGAGAGGATTTTTACAAAACATGTCTGCAAATTACCGAGCATACAACAAGATGCAAAAGTATCTAGGATGTGAAACAGGAGATTTAACCAAGTAACCTCCTGTTACTCATGGGACATGGCCAGCTGTAACTGCCAGCTATTTCAGTGTCCTGGTTTGCATGCTTTTTGGGTTGGTCTCTGTCCCGGACTGTCCAGACTAACGGTGAACGAAAGCGGTAACCATAAACCCAGTGCGGCTCCAGGAGATCCACGGCGGATCCAGGAGACCCGCTGCTTCTAGCTGTGCCTCATTACTGTGTCAGTGTCAGGACATGGCTCCAAATTCTCTTCAGTCATGAAATTATATTGGGCTATCACTCGAGCACATGGCCAGCCACGGAGGGGGCGGGACATGTCTCAGCCAAATGGTACTAACACAAAGTTTCTCCTCTAAAGTCTTTCACCACAAAGCTCTCCATTACCAACGTCTAACTTCTAAAGCTTTAAGAAATGTACTTAGATTGTCCTCAGTGGCGGCTCTTGTCGTCAACAGCCTTTTGTCTTGTCTTGCTAATCTCTGTAGTGTGGGCTCTGGGATAGAGGGTCAGGTTTCAGGAGAACATGTGTTTTCACTGTATGGAAATGTGCCCTGGTCTGCAGAGTAAACAGCAGTATCCGAGGAGGGAGACACAAGCCACTGATTACTATCAAAGAGTGCTGGAGCTGTAAACAGTAATTGAGCATCTTTTGAGAAAAGGTAGACAGGCTTTAAGGCAAGTCTTTGGTTGTCTTTAGCCCCTGTCTATCTACATTCACCAGGCCAGGATCATATATCAGTCTCTCCAGTTCAAAAGGGGTTTTTATTTCTTGATCTGTTATTTGCCATTCTGAGGATGGATCCCAGGTTTGCACTGCTGGGCCAGAGTGCTACTACCATTGAGCCACTGATATACATCTCGGGCCAGGTTCTTTCAATTTTCCTATCTTTTTTTTTTTTTTGGTTGGGAAAAGAAAACGAGTCAAATTATTCTCACTATTCTCTTACAATTGTAGCAAACAAACACTAATAAAATAACAAGTTTCCTTTTTTTTTTTTTTTTTTTAAAAAAAAAAACTCTTTAGGCAATACAAAAAAGTAAAGGGTCCAGCATCACAGAAATCAGACTTACCTCTAATTAAATGATCCTTACAAAACCAAAGCCGTGGCACAAGAATGTTCTATAGTGGTTTACGTTATAGAAGGAGTTAAGAAGCAAAGCTGGATCAGTCTATTCTTCATGCTGTGGCCGGCAGCAGTGTACACTGAGGCAAGCAGCATGAATTGCAACAAGGCAGCACAAATCCAGGCACCTGTGGACTCCTGCTCCCAGATTTTTTTTTTTTTTTTTTTTGTCACAAAAAATCCTGCTGTTTTTGTTGTTGTTGCTTTTAATCCTTTCTCCAGTGGAGTTAGGGACGAGTCCCCAACCACTTCTTGCATGGAGTCAGTGATGACTCTGGTCTTGAGGATGCAGTCGATCTCTAGATAACTACAGCTGGGTCAACTAGAGCCTGCAGACTCCGGAAGCTTCTTTATGCTTTATGCATGTGGACAGGTGTGCATACATTTTGTGCTTTCCCGAGAATGACTTATTTTCCATAACTTACCCTGAACACAGGTCTGATATCTTATTAAAAATCTACAAATTCAGTGATCTAATTTGCAATCTTTAGCTCAAAAAAGTATATTTATTTATAGATGAATAAATGAATTTTAAAAAGTTCTCTGTCTTAGGTGGTAGGAAGATATATTTTTAAATCTCCACAAAATAGAATAAAGAAAAATTCAATGTAATAATGTCTGTTAAATTACACATTCACTTCTAAAGAGTTTTCAAACTTTGAGTAAAAATTTAAAGTGCCCCTGGAGATAATAGTTAAAAGATCTGTTACTCTCTATAAGTATTGTGTGAATTTCCTGTTAATATTTTTATTAGTTGTACTCATCATGCAAATTGATGGATTTACTTATATTTTCATGATTGTGTTTCATGAGCTTTGATTTCATTTACTCTGGCCCTCTCCTGCCCCTGTCCTGCTCTGACTTGCCCACTTCTGGGGTCTTCTTGAGTCTTAATGCCACATGTAATAGGATACTTATTTTAATATATATTTTGTGAATTATGAGACTCTAAGACTATAAAGTTTTATTAATAAATCAGGAATACATCTGCATTTGAAATTATTTAATGTGGCCACTGCAGTAATTTATTTTATTTAAAGGAATATAGAAAATCATTTATATAAGTATTTTATCTCACTGTCCTATTTCAAATTTTACAAAAGGAATTAAGAATTAGGAAAAAGTCATTATATTATTAAAGTTTCAATTTTAAATCCAGTTAAAAGCAGAGCGATGCTTAATAGCAATATCTGTGATTAAACAACTGCTGAAGGAAATTCTCACCCAGCACAGACCTTGGAGGACTCTGTTGTTACTAATATATAGTTTGTTTTTTTACTTTAATTTCTGTTTTATTTGGTTTTAGTTCCACAAGTTTTAGTAAATTTTGATCCTTTGTTTATTTTATTTTTAAAGACAGTAATGAAGTCATGAAAGGGCGGTCAGGAGTTTGTGTTTTTTTACAGGAATAAAGCGAAAGGCTTTAAGGTTTCCTTGTGAAAAATGAAAAGTATTAAGAAAGTATTTGGACAGGGTTCTAATAGGAGCTTTGGGACCAGACTGAAAGTCTATAATTTCTAGAAAAATAGTAGGACACTTAAATGTAGTAACATAATTAAATTTTAGTTACATTTGATATTAATTAGTAGTCGTGCGCTGTTTTAAGATTAAAATGCTCCAAGGGATTCATTTAAAAGACACTCTCTCAATCAACCACCAGGGGTCGCAAGAGGACACACAATGCCTAGATAGATTGACTTCCTTTCTGAGCTAGCCAGCTGTCTACACCACCTACCACAGCCAAACAATCTTCATGATCCTAAAGATAAGAGGAAGATCGCATTTTTCAAAGTAGAAAACATGAAGTTTGAACTTGGATTGCAAAATTATCTAGATTACTGAAATAAAAATGGTTTGAGATTTGAAAAAACACCTTTGAAAATGGATTTTGTTTGTTGTTTTTTGGGTTTTTTTTTTGTTGTTTCAAGACAGGGTTTCTCTGTATAGCCCTGACTGTCCTGGAATTCACACTTTAGGAAGTTATTTAAAAAAAAAACCAGTTGTTAATTAGTAACAAAGAGCCAGATAATGTAAGATTCTTGTACATGAATGTCCTGTCCCTTTGGCAGTACAAATGAATTAGTGATTGCCTAGGGCTGGGGGTAGCATTGAGTGGGAGTTGGGTGATGGTTAAGGTGACTGTAGTGTCCCTTTAGGATACAAGACTATCGTTAAATAGATTATGACAATGGCTGTATCGTGGTAGACATGCTAAAAGCGTCGAATTGTATACTTCAAATGAATGAACCTTGTTTCACAAATCATAGGGACATAAAACCATTAAACAAAGGCTTAAAACTATAGCATTGTATGAATATGAATGTAGAAATTTCCAGATTTATTTTCATGGGGTTTGGATAATCAGTTATGATGTATTTTATGATTTAAATTTCACTGAAATAATATGAATTGATTTTTGTTATTTCAAGTGAGAGTTGTTGGCGTTTGGGTAGAGCAGCTCCTGGGATAGGGAGGACACAGTGCCAGGGGCCCTGAAGCCCAGCTCCAGAGAGTTCCCTTCCCCCACACTTCATCTTCCTCCAGGACAGGACTTGACCACTCCGGTGACTTTTTAGTTCTATAGCACTTCTGGAACCTTCTTCTCTACTGGCATCTATGTGACCTCCTTCATGTTTAGGAACCTTCTCAAGCGCCTCCAGCCAGCCCTGTTCCATATTTGCACATTTCTTGAGTGAGGCGAAGAGTCAGCCTTATGGTCTGAGGTTGTTAAGTCTGCTTTGGAAGCAGATGTTGGAACCTTCTGCTAAATTAGTTGCATTTGGAAGCTTGAATAAAACATTACTTATATTTAAAAATTTTAATACATTTAGTTTATTTCATTAAAATGCATAATGAAAATTATAAGAATTTCCAAAATTGGAATTTCATATGTAATAAGTGATCTAGCAAGCAGTCGCGTTCAATTATAGTTAATAAATATACAGCTCACCTATGCCCCTCTACTTTTAACTCGGCATTTTAAAATGTGGAAAGTGGTGATACACATTTTTTAGATATATGAATATTTTCAGAGAAATGTGTTTCGAATCAGAAAGAAATAGTGCACACTGATTGACTCCATACTTGCTCTCAGCTTTTTAATTTTTTTTTTTTTGGCGAGGAATGATCTTTCGGGGCTCACTTGAGTTCTCTCATTTCACTGGCTTAGTTATTAATTACATAGCCCCAAAGCATGATGGTGTTCTTGTCTCATCTACACAAACACCTTTAAAGGCACTGGAACAAGTCTGTCTGTGGTCCTTTCCTGATATAAGAAGCTGTGACCGTCATGGTGTAAGCCTATATGGCCTTGCGCTGGTGGGAAGTGGCTTCGCCTTCCTTAAGGCCTTTTTCCTGTTTCAGAAGCAAGTATTTTGTGCTTTCCAGTCCTCCAGTTCTCCAGGATTTGTTATCTCCATCCCTCTCTCATTGTGAGGTTGCCTCCCTCAGCATCCGAAAGGGCTGGAAGGAGGTAAAGCTTCCTAAAGTCGCCAGGTCAGAAGAGCTGCCTCTGGTCATGCCATTCATTAATGAATACTTCCTATGGCAATGGACTTATCTGCCAGCCTCTCTATTCCTGTCTTAATGAATTTTTAGAGTATAAAATATTGGGCTTCATATGTCATTTTTTTTTACATGGACATCATTTACTTTGCTTATATGCACACTCCATTCCTTTCTCTCTGCCCCCTTCATCCTCTTACAGGCCCTCTTTCTCCTCCAAGTGGTTCCCTTCTGCTTCTATTATATGTAGACAGACAGATGGATGATAGATGATAGCTAAACTCCCTGTATGAGATACACAAGAATCACTTTTTCCCTCATCACCTTCTCCTTTTACGCCCCTCTTGGTCCTTTTGCTTCTCTCAAGTAATTCCCTCTTCTTACTTTTAAATTAATTTTTCTTTATTCCTGAGAGTTTCATACATATATGCAATATGATCACACACACACACACACACACACAGTTTCTTCCTCTCAATCTCCCATATCTCCTACAACACAGTCCCTCCCAACTTCCTGTTGTTTTATGATTATTTTTTCATACTCCACTAAGTCCAGTTAGTACTGCTTACATGTGCATGGGTGTAGGGCATCCCCTAGAGCATGGGAAGCCTCCCAGTGGCCACATCCTCAAGAAAGAATGATTGTTCTCCTCAGAGCTATGCACCACCAATAGCTCCTCAGTAAGTGGTGGGGCCTGCACCTTGCCTACCCCTTCTACACAGGGAGTTTGGTAGGCTTGTTCCGTGTGCGGAACCACAGCTGCTGTGACTAAAAAGTGTGGTAGCCATGTTGTATTGTTGTGTCTGGAAAACAGCACTTTATAATATTCCTCCCCATTCTCGGGCTCTTACATTCTTTCGCCTCCTTCCTGTGATATTCCCTGAGCCTTGACAGGAGTGTGGGGTATGTGTAATTAGAAGAAGAAGAAAAGAAGAGGAGGAGGAGAGAGGAGAGAGGAGGAGGAGGAGGAGAGGAAGAGGAAGAAGAAGAAAAAGAAGAAGAAGAGAAGAAGAAGAAGAAGAAGAAGAAGAAGAAGAAGAAAAAAGAAGAAGAAGGAGGAAGGGGGATGGAGTCAAAAGGGGAGGGGGAAGGGAGAAGAGGAAGAGGGGAGAAAAAAGAAGAGGAAGAAGGAG